>OX456523.1:151357754-151603515 GCA_949748255.1 Eustalomyia histrio
GACATAACCAATGAAATTTAGTCAAATGGTCCAGAACTATCAACAACCCAATATAACCGTTTTTACTCCGCGGATAGGGACCAAGTAAATCGATAAATAGACGTTGAAATGGTCGAATCGAAACCGTTGGTCTCCCCATTTCGGGTCGTAAAATCATATTTGGGGATTTGGTACTCTTGCAGGTTTCACATTCACTGACATACTTTCTTACGTCTCTAACAATGCCAGGCCAAAAGAAGTTTCGGCGTATGAGTTCCAGGGTTTTAGCCATTCCTCCGTGAGCCGATATTGTGGAATTGTGAGCACGAGCTATAACGCCTATTCTCAACCCATTAGGTACCCACAATTTCCAGCACTGCTGTTGTTGTTCCTCGTCTCCTGTGAAATGTTCGGTTCGGATATAAACAAACTTGTCAACGATTTTTATGTCAGGATATTTTTTCTCGTTTTCAGAAATTCTCTTTTTCAGGTCCTCGTAGTCATCATCTAAAAAGTGGTCAGAATTTAAATCGATTTCTGGTTCGGGTAATTCAACGGATGATATTTCGCCAATTTCTTCGTGTTCAATTCTGGATAACGCATCAGGTACTATGTGATCCTTTCCCCTACGGTGGCTTATAGAAAATTTAAAAGCTTGCAATTTAAAAACCCAGCGTGCGAGTCTACCGGTTAAATCCGTTTGTTTCATCAACCACAACAATGAAGAGTGGTCGGTGACGACTTCGAATTCTTGCATCTCCAAATAACATCGGAAGCGTTTGATGGCCTCGATCGCAGCTAAGCACTCGCGTTCCGTCACGCTGTAATTTCTTTGTGCCGTGTTGAGTTTTTTAGACATGTACGCGATGGGTTTCTCTTCGCCATTTTTGTCCAGTTGGACCAAAACCGCACCAATACCATAATCAGATGCGTCGCAATGTAGATAAAATTTTCTCGAAAAGTCAGGGTTGGAGAGGACTGGGGCTGAAGTTAATAATTTCTTTAAGGTGTCAAAAGCCCCCTGTGCCTCCGGCGTCCAAGTGAATTTGCATTTGGTGGAAAGTACCTCCGTTATGGGAAAAACAACTGACGAAAAATTTTCAATGAATCGGCGGTACCATCCTGCTATACCCAGAAACCCACGGACCTGTTTAAGTGTCCTTGGTACCGGACAATTCAGTATAGCAGCTATTTTCTCGGGATCAGTTTTAATTCCGCCGTTCCCTATTACATAACCGAGATAATTTACCTCGGTCACACAAAATCTACTTTTGGAGACATTAAGTGTCAAATTCGCTCTTCGGAATTGTTCGGCAATCCGGACCAAAACCGATAGATGAGTGGGAAAGTCTTCCGAGACGATAACCAAATCATCGAGATAACCAAATACAGAATATCTTAAATCAGCTGGAATTAATTGGTCCATGAGACGACACATTGTGAAAGGCGCATTACACAAGCCGAATGGCATCACGGTAAATTGATACAATGGCCGTCCTGGAACCGTAAACGCAGTTAAAGGTTTTGCTTCATCGGCTAAGTAGATTTGCCAATAAGCATCCTTAAGGTCGAGTTTTGATATTAGGTTGGCTTTTGGAAGCCTAGCAAAAATTCCCTCAATACTTGGAAGAGGATAAGCATCCTTGGTGGTCACCAAATTGACCTTTCTGGCATCCAAGCACAGGCGGACCTTGTTTGGCTTTACGACCAAACGCATAGGAGAACTCCAAGCAGAAGATGATGGCTCAATCACCCCTAAATTCAACATTCTGTCAATTTCGTCAAACATCAGTTTCTCAACTGCGGGAGAAACTGGGTAGAACATTTGTTTTATCGGCTTGGCGTTACCCACGTCAATTTCATGTCTAATTAGACTGGTTTTCCCTAACCCTTGTTTTTCAAAATTTGGAAAAATATCTATAATAGCCGTTAATTGCTGAAGTTGACTTGAAGTTAAGGGATAGTTTATATCGTCTATTAATTTAGACTTATACATATTATCAGACAGGACATTAGACGTTTCTAAAGCGGACAAGTCAGACGGACATTCAGATAATTTTAAATTATCGGATGGATTAGACACAATTGCAGACTTAAAAACATCTGCCGCCAGGTTGAATGCCTTCCAAATGTCGAGGCCTAATATCAAACGCTGTGCAATAGAAGGAACTATTAAAATTTTCAAACGTCGAATTTGGTCACGAAAATGGACGTCAACACAGAGATAGCCGGTAGTTTTCTGTGACGTGCCATCTGCGGTTTTTACGCTAGTCTTAAAAACATGAAAATCAGAAAAATCTTAAAAATCAGATTTGGCAAGATCACTACCAATGCAAGAAACGTTAGCCCCTGTATCCAATAAACCGAGTTCTGTAGATTGTAGAAACTGAACCCTGGCATAATATCGCCTATCCTGTGAATTGGATACAATCGACGAAATTACATAATTAGAAAAAAGTTTCCTTCTTCTACAACATTCCCTAAGGCGAACGGTTGATCTCTTTGGTTTTCTTACAGCAATCGAGGATGTCAAAAATATTTGGTTACGTTTCGCAACATACTCTTTCCACCTCTGGTGGGCGAATTGGAAAAATTATGTTATTGGCTGGTTGATATGCCAAAATTGCACGTTTTAAAATTTGAATTTTTCTAGTATCTTGAGAATAATTGGTATCTGATGGCAAAACTTTTAATGTTACATTTGAGGGCGATTCGGTGGTGGTTTTATCGAGTTTTTTGAAACCGACTGTTTCTTCTCCATACAATAAGTGCAGTTAGGTTTATAAACCTTTTTGGCACCGCAGCCATAACAAAATATATCGCGATCTTTAAGACAATATTCCCAAGTGTGACCCGCTTCATCACAATTCCAGCATTTACTGAGAATAGGATTCTGTCGAATCGCGGCAACCGAAATTTCATCCGCAACTGGAATCTCATCAGAAAATTCAATTTCAGCAATACGGCGTGCAGCATAATTTTGAGATTGCTTCTCAGTAACACTGCGACGAAAGGGCTCCTCTCCTAAGAGATGCTCCCGCATTTGGACAAGTTTGCGTAAGTGTGCCAGGGTATATATTGGCACATATAAGAGCTCGCGACGTATGTCTGGTAAAAGATTCTTTAATACAATTTGAACGATCTCACCCTCAGACATGGGAGTATCTAATCTATTTAAAAGACTATTGATAGCCTCATAGAAAGATTCAAAAGATTCACCTACCCTCATTTTCCTGCTACGTACTTCTTCCCTAATATCGAAACTGGAGCGAAAATCCTTATATTGGTAACGTAGCTCTTCGCAAAACCTATCCCATGTTAGATTACGTTTTTCTATTTCCACCACCCGTTTGTGGAGGGCCCAGAACCAATTGTCCACTGGTTCTACAAGAAGAAGATGAATATGGTTACAAATAATCGAAAAGTCATTATTGAAATTCTCTGCCGTTAAGGCTCGAAGCCTATATAAACATTCGTCGACGCTAAGTCCCTTGGCAGAACCATCGAACTTAAGGTTCCAGTTTTTTATAATAGACAAAATTTTCGCTGAGCGGAAAGCAAGAGATGGCTCAAAATGATTCTGAACAACCTGAGGACCCATTTCCTCATTTACAGGGGGTTGCTGGTACTGGTTCTGATTGCCCCTAGTTGGTACAAGAGGTTACTGGCCGAAGTTCAAGCTCAATGGACAATCCGCACGGGGTGGAAGCTGCTGTCCCTGTGACGCAGCGCCAGATGCCACGTTTGCATGAGGTTGATGCCTTCCACCAGCTTGATTGTTACTCGTATTCAGGGAAATATTAGGTTGTAAATTAGATATAGATTGCGAAAACGAAGGTCGTATCCGCGGTGGCTGTACACCGTTAAATGAAATTGAGGTTTCTAAAGATTGTGGCCTATACGTTTGTGAAGTAGTATTTGAAAACGGGGGAATCTCCTGCACCCGACGTGCGAAGTCCCCAGAAAGGCGTGGTTGAGGTGTACTAACATTCTGATGATTGATTCCCGCAGATAGGCCTAAACCTCCTAGTATCTTAGATAAACTATTTTCAATCATTTCCTGGATCTTTTCATAATCTACAGGCACACCTTTACCCTGGCGAAAAGAATCACGTTTTTCCAAAACTGGCAAATTTGCCTGAGTTTCCGGGTTATTTCCTAAATTTTGATTGGGAGTGACTGCACCAAGGTCATGCATAGGAAAATTTAAATCTGCACCAGCTAACGGAGAAGCTTCCTGGAGTTCCCTGTATAAACCTTTTCCCCTACCTCGAGTGTTGTGCAGTTTGGCCGATGAGCCCTTATTCTTAAAACGATTTGCCCTTTTTTTTGTATTCGCTTTAGTTTGCATTGTTTGAATATTATCAATCTGAGAAGCAATATTCCTATCTACCCCCATGTGAGCATTTTCTTGCGTAGTAAGGTCAGTATTATCAACAACATTCAGAACTGTGGTTGCAACCGAATATTTCCGGATCTCTGACAAGTCGCAAGGCTTTCTGCAACGCGGACATTTTGTGGAATTGGACAACAATGGTTCAAGGCAATTACGATGGTAAATATGGTTGCACGTGTAAATAATAAGACACTCTTGGGAATCAAAAATCATTGCCTCATTACATACCCCGCATAAATTTTCCAGGACACTTGAGGCCCCAGTAGTGGTTTTAGACGTAGCACCAGTCGAAGGTTGTGCCATATTGACAAACAAATTTCTAATCCTAAATAAATGGATAAGAAACTTAAACCTATCAATTTCCCCTGAGGAGAAGTCCAACAATGCATCAAAGCCAACTGGCAGAAAAAAAATCAAATCGTGAAAGAAAAATATATTGGTAATAGAAAGGATATTAAAAAAAAAAACAAAGGGATCTGCACTGTAACTGAAGACATAGGTTAAGAAATTGCAACCAGCATATTAAATAATTATCCTATAGAATTCAGGATGCTGATAACACAGCTAATAAAATTTGTTGACCAATATAAGAAATAAAGAAAATTTTAAAGACTCCAAAAAATGTAAGTCAATCAATGAAAGGATCATAAAGGAGCTTAACAGATAGATTATCCAAAACAATCAGATATCTATTATCCTGGAAAAGGCTTTATAATTATCTACAGTATTAGATCACACCATTTGAAAACCTTTAAACACTCTCTGTGAAATTGAAATTTAATAATAAAAAAAATTAACCAAAAAAATCAGAGCAGAAGAAAAGTTGTTGTACATTCTTCGTGCCCCACGTTGGACGCAATTTATGTAACGAACACGCCAAAAATAAAACAAAAAAAAAATATTTTATCTAACTTTGTAGCATGCCAGGTTGGTTAGCACAAGAAAAAAGAACATATGATTTTCTTCGAGAGTAAAGTAGGACGATATGGGAGCCATTAACAATGCTAGCAAGCAGCCGGGTGGGGGGTTCGTGTCCTCTTCTCACTCATTAAAACTTTTCACAACCATGATACATAAAAATTATTATAGACTCCCGGGTTAAACTTACATGAACAAAAAACTAATTTAAAAGGCCAAGGTCTAGACACCAGCAAAATAAATGCCCCTGTGATGAATAGATTGTTGTAGAAATGAAAAGCAAAAACTGAAGTCATTAAGTTACCATTGAGAGATCTCCAGATATTATTAGATTCTCTGCCTCTTCACCCTATCCCTACCATGGTTTTAGTGGCACATTTAACTAAAACCCCAAGTAAACCGATTATACTACCCTTAGCTCACAACACCAGTAAGAAAACTTATTTAATTTAAGAATTCATTTTTAAAATACAAAATTTATTCAGAAAAAATTCTTAAATTGAACATATTCAAATTCCATAAAAATATTAGTTGCAATCGATTTCAATAAATCTATTTTTATTACTTAAAACCTAAAAGTGCATTTTATACCCAAAAGTGAACATAAAGATTGCATCTATACAAAAATACTTTTAAATGGTTTACTAAATTCAAATGGGTTTAGTAAATTCAGAAAAATATTCTTTGCTGATAATATTATTCTATATCTATTAAATAATCGCGTGGTATAAAAAAAAAATAAATATATAAATCTAAAAAAAATCTAAACGAATCAATACCTCGAAATTATGTTTCGGAAACACTGGCTATGAAGAAACAATGAAACATTGGATATATAAAGCCAGCAACATTTTATAAAGAAAATAATTCTGTTTTACATTAAATATCTAACGAATACGAAATGTTGCTAACGTAAGAATATCATTGTTTTTACATGCTTTGTTTCAAATGCATTTTACAACAAAAAAAATATATGTATTTATATATCAAACAACAACAATAATATGATCTCTTTATAATTTACACTCACCAAATGTTAGAAACAATGTTGCGATGATCATGGAAGCTTCGATGAACATGTTGCAGGTTTGTGCTAGAGAAAAGGTTGTTGATTATTAGCAAATGTTGTCTCTGTGCATATGAGAGATGTTGCATTGGCTGTTTCAAACAACTAATGTTTTACGATTTTAGGTTGGTATACCACGACTTTAATATGTACTCTACAAAATTAAAAATTACCTAATAATTATGTAAGTTTGCGTTATTGTAAATTAATTAACAAAATTTAAAACTCAATACTTTTAGGAACTAACGCGAATCTTAAAAGAAATATTTATAACAAAAAATCCATTATTGGCACTTAACTTCTGTGTCTTAAATACATTAGAAACTAAGCTAAATTTAGACAATTTTAATTTAAAAAAGCATAGTCGCACACGATATGGAATTTAATTTATCTATGGACCTCCAGATTCCGAGAAATTCCCGAGAAAAAGGAAATGGATTCTTAATTTATTAACATTTTTCGAGGCTTAGAAAACTTTTCACTTTTAACGCGAGATGCTCTTGATTTTAGATGGACTCGTTCGTCTGGATCGAAGATCTCTCAAAAATGCAAATTCTATTCCACAATACTTATCCCAAACTTGATATTTGTTGTTGGACGATCACAATAAGTTGTTGGACGTTCACAATGAGCTCCGGGGTTTATTGGAGCCTTAGAAATATTGCCGTAGGTAAATTTACCATTTAATTATCGCGTTCAAACGGACTGTGGCTGAGTAAGTAGTTGGATATCCCACAGGTTCATCTACAGCATACAAATACTTGACAGCATCTCTTCAAAAAAATTATGTCATTCCCGGCGGCACAGGTCATTACCGAGAATGACGACACTCACGAAACGAGTTCAATATAAAAGTGGTTCTCACGATTCCCGGGTATGGGAAAAACCAGTTCCTAGACGTTTCCAGAACGAATAGATGGAAGGCAACTCCCCTGCGCAACAGTTCTAATTATGGTTATAATCTTGTTAATGGATCTTGAAAAGATGTTTTCGTTATAATTTAATAATTAATAAAGGTTTAGTGGACGACCAAATCCCGGAATTAAACACTTTTAGGGATACTGTACATTTTTTTTATATTTTCTTTCCTCGGTTATGTACAGTTGTTAAAGAATTTGTGTTCGATCACTTGAAAGTCAAAAACCAAAAGAATTTTGAAACGCAATCTTGTATAACATGAAGACAAAAAAATATTTACTTGTTTCCTTCTTTCTATTTTTCTGCAGTTATGGAAAAAACCCAAGCTTTTATCTATGAAACAAGTAGTTTTGATAAGTAAATGAGCATCAAATTGCACTTGAAAGTTGTTGAGATCATAAGTTAAAAGTATATATCCAGGACACAAACCAAAAGTTGGATGTATGGTGTTTACAGTGCTGGGCAACAAACACCAGTAACTTGCATGAAACAACCCAAATTGCCAAATATTTACCAATAAAAAAACGAATAAAGGCTGTTTACCCTCTTAATGTAATTTTCGAAATTCTAACTTACAAAATAAAATTACATCATTCGATTTTTGAACCAAAATTAATTCTGATTGTCAACACCAAGGAAAAATCTAATAATACCTTACAAAACCGCATAATACTTATTCCATGAATGACAGTATTAGACGGAAAAGGCAACAACACTATTAGAAAAATAGTACATACAATTTACCAGAGTAACTAAATCTGAGCAAACCAATTCTAACCTAGAAATAAAAATAGACTTGTGAACACCAGTATACCTGTTTCCTTTTCCCTGGCAAGTGCTTTACACACCCCAACGTTTATGAATTAATCCGTGAAAATGTACTCTTTATCTAACAAGAAGTTACAATTTGAGTATTCGACGATTTCAAAAAAATCTGATCAAAATATTGAAAGTGGTTCCGTAACAATCAGCCACTGAAGTTAGTAACAATAGCATTCCAATATTTTGCTACATAAAAACACCAAGTTTGAAAACTAAATTCAGCACAAAAAAAAAACGTATGCGACAAAAAAAAAACTCCGGTTCCACCAAACCAAGTGTTTGCAAGTTCCCCAAACCAGCCCCAAATGAGTCATTCAAATTAATTGAAATTCTGATTCTAGAAGACTTTTTCAGTATATGCAAAAACAAATTGTATATATCCGCAGAAAAGAAATTTTAATGGTCTCTCCCCTGGCAACAAAGATATTCGTTATAACAATATTACCTATATACGGCAGTTTACCCAAAAAAAAAATAAAAATAGTAAAGTCACTTAGTATACGAACGGGGTTGTTTCAGTGTAAATTTAAAAATCAATATCAATTTTCCACTACACGATATTATGGTTTTAAAAATTTTGTCAACTTAATGAAGAAAATTAGATAGGGAAAAAAATTGCCAAATTTTTAATTGTAAAAATAGTTTCACAAAGTTTACATCGCAAAAGATTACCCCGTACACTGTAAGCAACAAGAGAAAACTTAAATTTCAAAGTACCCACGGAAAATTTTATTGAAAATTTCACCTTAAATTTCACATTTGTACCAGACTTGATCCATATTGAAATGTTTTCATTGAATCTATGAAAACTTTCATCTATGAAACGCTTGATGCATTAACTTTATGAACAACAATTACTCATAAAGGTCATTGATTCCCCGACCTAACGAACAATATCCCATTATCAGGAAGAAAACTCTCCCAATGTACGTTAAGGGCGAAGATCCTTTGCGTGATAGGTGCCCAAAAGTTTTCCATCTAAATCGTGCAGAACATAATAATGATTACCAACTTTCTCGTGTATTTTTGACTTTAAAAACACTGGCGACAATTTCACGTTGAACTTCTTCCCAGAATTGCTCTGCGCAAAATTTCTTCGGAACACAATTTGGCCCACTTTGTACAAAATATGCCTACTGCGCAAGTTATATTGTTCCCTAGTCGTTTTATGAGCATTCAAAATATTTTTCCGCAGTACCCTTCGCAATAAGGAAAGTCCATCTTCCCGGGGCAATTCCACGAATGGTTCATTCAAAAGCTGAAGGTTTGAAAGAAGACCATATGAGGTGCCGTGAGTCATCATGTTGAAGCCAAACATTGCATAGAAAGGAGAACACTTTATGGCCTGATGATGAGAATTACTTAAAGCACAACTGATTGAACTAATGTGTTCATCCCACATCCTATGATCATCCTTGAGAAATGCCCTAATACCAGCGATCAACGATCTATTCACCCGCTCCGAGGCATTGGACTGTGGTGAATATACCGCAGTGTATATGTGTTTAATTCCAAGTTTGGTCAAAAATGCATTAAATTCATTGGATTTAAACTGCGATCCATTGTCGCTTACAATGAATTCAGGCACACCATAGGTGTGAAAAATGTTCTTCAAAAGAAAGTCCTGTATCACTGGCGACGTGAACTTTTTCATAGGACATAACCAATGAAATTTAGTCAAATGGTCCAGAACTATCAACAACCCAATATAACCGTTTTTACTCCGCGGATAGGGACCAAGTAAATCGATAAATAGACGTTGAAATGGTCGAATCGAAACCGTTGGTCTCCCCATTTCGGGTCGTAAAATCATATTTGGGGATTTGGTACTCTTGCAGGT
This sequence comes from Eustalomyia histrio, assembly GCA_949748255.1. Classification (NCBI taxonomy): domain Eukaryota; kingdom Metazoa; phylum Arthropoda; class Insecta; order Diptera; family Anthomyiidae; genus Eustalomyia; species Eustalomyia histrio. The sequence continues at coordinate 151,367,694 of OX456523.1, forward strand.
TTCACATTCACTGACATACTTTCTTACGTCTCTAACAATGCCAGGCCAAAAGAAGTTTCGGCGTATGAGTTCCAGGGTTTTAGCCATTCCTCCGTGAGCCGATATTGTGGAATTGTGAGCACGAGCTATAACGCCTATTCTCAACCCATTAGGTACCCACAATTTCCAGCACTGCTGTTGTTGTTCCTCGTCTCCTGTGAAATGTTCGGTTCGGATATAAACAAACTTGTCAACGATTTTTATGTCAGGATATTTTTTCTCGTTTTCAGAAATTCTCTTTTTCAGGTCCTCGTAGTCATCATCTAAAAAGTGGTCAGAATTTAAATCGATTTCTGGTTCGGGTAATTCAACGGATGATATTTCGCCAATTTCTTCGTGTTCAATTCTGGATAACGCATCAGGTACTATGTGATCCTTTCCCCTACGGTGGCTTATAGAAAATTTAAAAGCTTGCAATTTAAAAACCCAGCGTGCGAGTCTACCGGTTAAATCCGTTTGTTTCATCAACCACAACAATGAAGAGTGGTCGGTGACGACTTCGAATTCTTGCATCTCCAAATAACATCGGAAGCGTTTGATGGCCTCGATCGCAGCTAAGCACTCGCGTTCCGTCACGCTGTAATTTCTTTGTGCCGTGTTGAGTTTTTTAGACATGTACGCGATGGGTTTCTCTTCGCCATTTTTGTCCAGTTGGACCAAAACCGCACCAATACCATAATCAGATGCGTCGCAATGTAGATAAAATTTTCTCGAAAAGTCAGGGTTGGAGAGGACTGGGGCTGAAGTTAATAATTTCTTTAAGGTGTCAAAAGCCCCCTGTGCCTCCGGCGTCCAAGTGAATTTGCATTTGGTGGAAAGTACCTCCGTTATGGGAAAAACAACTGACGAAAAATTTTCAATGAATCGGCGGTACCATCCTGCTATACCCAGAAACCCACGGACCTGTTTAAGTGTCCTTGGTACCGGACAATTCAGTATAGCAGCTATTTTCTCGGGATCAGTTTTAATTCCGCCGTTCCCTATTACATAACCGAGATAATTTACCTCGGTCACACAAAATCTACTTTTGGAGACATTAAGTGTCAAATTCGCTCTTCGGAATTGTTCGGCAATCCGGACCAAAACCGATAGATGAGTGGGAAAGTCTTCCGAGACGATAACCAAATCATCGAGATAACCAAATACAGAATATCTTAAATCAGCTGGAATTAATTGGTCCATGAGACGACACATTGTGAAAGGCGCATTACACAAGCCGAATGGCATCACGGTAAATTGATACAATGGCCGTCCTGGAACCGTAAACGCAGTTAAAGGTTTTGCTTCATCGGCTAAGTAGATTTGCCAATAAGCATCCTTAAGGTCGAGTTTTGATATTAGGTTGGCTTTTGGAAGCCTAGCAAAAATTCCCTCAATACTTGGAAGAGGATAAGCATCCTTGGTGGTCACCAAATTGACCTTTCTGGCATCCAAGCACAGGCGGACCTTGTTTGGCTTTACGACCAAACGCATAGGAGAACTCCAAGCAGAAGATGATGGCTCAATCACCCCTAAATTCAACATTCTGTCAATTTCGTCAAACATCAGTTTCTCAACTGCGGGAGAAACTGGGTAGAACATTTGTTTTATCGGCTTGGCGTTACCCACGTCAATTTCATGTCTAATTAGACTGGTTTTCCCTAACCCTTGTTTTTCAAAATTTGGAAAAATATCTATAATAGCCGTTAATTGCTGAAGTTGACTTGAAGTTAAGGGATAGTTTATATCGTCTATTAATTTAGACTTATACATATTATCAGACAGGACATTAGACGTTTCTAAAGCGGACAAGTCAGACGGACATTCAGATAATTTTAAATTATCGGATGGATTAGACACAATTGCAGACTTAAAAACATCTGCCGCCAGGTTGAATGCCTTCCAAATGTCGAGGCCTAATATCAAACGCTGTGCAATAGAAGGAACTATTAAAATTTTCAAACGTCGAATTTGGTCACGAAAATGGACGTCAACACAGAGATAGCCGGTAGTTTTCTGTGACGTGCCATCTGCGGTTTTTACGCTAGTCTTAAAAACATGAAAATCAGAAAAATCTTAAAAATCAGATTTGGCAAGATCACTACCAATGCAAGAAACGTTAGCCCCTGTATCCAATAAACCGAGTTCTGTAGATTGTAGAAACTGAACCCTGGCATAATATCGCCTATCCTGTGAATTGGATACAATCGACGAAATTACATAATTAGAAAAAAGTTTCCTTCTTCTACAACATTCCCTAAGGCGAACGGTTGATCTCTTTGGTTTTCTTACAGCAATCGAGGATGTCAAAAATATTTGGTTACGTTTCGCAACATACTCTTTCCACCTCTGGTGGGCGAATTGGAAAAATTATGTTATTGGCTGGTTGATATGCCAAAATTGCACGTTTTAAAATTTGAATTTTTCTAGTATCTTGAGAATAATTGGTATCTGATGGCAAAACTTGTAATGTTACATTTGAGGGCGATTCGGTGGTGGTTTTATCGAGTTTTTTGAAACCGACTGTTTCTTCTCCATACAATAAGTGCAGTTAGGTTTATAAACCTTTTTGGCACCGCAGCCATAACAAAATATATCGCGATCTTTAAGACAATATTCCCAAGTGTGACCCGCTTCATCACAATTCCAGCATTTACTGAGAATAGGATTCTGTCGAATCGCGGCAACCGAAATTTCATCCGCAACTGGAATCTCATCAGAAAATTCAATTTCAGCAATACGGCGTGCAGCATAATTTTGAGATTGCTTCTCAGTAACACTGCGACGAAAGGGCTCCTCTCCTAAGAGATGCTCCCGCATTTGGACAAGTTTGCGTAAGTGTGCCAGGGTATATATTGGCACATATAAGAGCTCGCGACGTATGTCTGGTAAAAGATTCTTTAATACAATTTGAACGATCTCACCCTCAGACATGGGAGTATCTAATCTATTTAAAAGACTATTGATAGCCTCATAGAAAGATTCAAAAGATTCACCTACCCTCATTTTCCTGCTACGTACTTCTTCCCTAATATCGAAACTGGAGCGAAAATCCTTATATTGGTAACGTAGCTCTTCGCAAAACCTATCCCATGTTAGATTACGTTTTTCTATTTCCACCACCCGTTTGTGGAGGGCCCAGAACCAATTGTCCACTGGTTCTACAAGAAGAAGATGAATATGGTTACAAATAATCGAAAAGTCATTATTGAAATTCTCTGCCGTTAAGGCTCGAAGCCTATATAAACATTCGTCGACGCTAAGTCCCTTGGCAGAACCATCGAACTTAAGGTTCCAGTTTTTTATAATAGACAAAATTTTCGCTGAGCGGAAAGCAAGAGATGGCTCAAAATGATTCTGAACAACCTGAGGACCCATTTCCTCATTTACAGGGGGTTGCTGGTACTGGTTCTGATTGCCCCTAGTTGGTACAAGAGGTTACTGGCCGAAGTTCAAGCTCAATGGACAATCCGCACGGGGTGGAAGCTGCTGTCCCTGTGACGCAGCGCCAGATGCCACGTTTGCATGAGGTTGATGCCTTCCACCAGCTTGATTGTTACTCGTATTCAGGGAAATATTAGGTTGTAAATTAGATATAGATTGCGAAAACGAAGGTCGTATCCGCGGTGGCTGTACACCGTTAAATGAAATTGAGGTTTCTAAAGATTGTGGCCTATACGTTTGTGAAGTAGTATTTGAAAACGGGGGAATCTCCTGCACCCGACGTGCGAAGTCCCCAGAAAGGCGTGGTTGAGGTGTACTAACATTCTGATGATTGATTCCCGCAGATAGGCCTAAACCTCCTAGTATCTTAGATAAACTATTTTCAATCATTTCCTGGATCTTTTCATAATCTACAGGCACACCTTTACCCTGGCGAAAAGAATCACGTTTTTCCAAAACTGGCAAATTTGCCTGAGTTTCCGGGTTATTTCCTAAATTTTGATTGGGAGTGACTGCACCAAGGTCATGCATAGGAAAATTTAAATCTGCACCAGCTAACGGAGAAGCTTCCTGGAGTTCCCTGTATAAACCTTTTCCCCTACCTCGAGTGTTGTGCAGTTTGGCCGATGAGCCCTTATTCTTAAAACGATTTGCCCTTTTTTTTGTATTCGCTTTAGTTTGCATTGTTTGAATATTATCAATCTGAGAAGCAATATTCCTATCTACCCCCATGTGAGCATTTTCTTGCGTAGTAAGGTCAGTATTATCAACAACATTCAGAACTGTGGTTGCAACCGAATATTTCCGGATCTCTGACAAGTCGCAAGGCTTTCTGCAACGCGGACATTTTGTGGAATTGGACAACAATGGTTCAAGGCAATTACGATGGTAAATATGGTTGCACGTGTAAATAATAAGACACTCTTGGGAATCAAAAATCATTGCCTCATTACATACCCCGCATAAATTTTCCAGGACACTTGAGGCCCCAGTAGTGGTTTTAGACGTAGCACCAGTCGAAGGTTGTGCCATATTGACAAACAAATTTCTAATCCTAAATAAATGGATAAGAAACTTAAACCTATCAATTTCCCCTGAGGAGAAGTCCAACAATGCATCAAAGCCAACTGGCAGAAAAAAAATCAAATCGTGAAAGAAAAATATATTGGTAATAGAAAGGATATTAAGATCTGTTCATATTAGAAAGAACAGGAAAAAATATGTATTATTATAAATTATTTTCGTCTCAGTTCGGGTCTCTCCAAATTCTTATTAACAATTTGTAAAGTAAATTTCGTAAAAGTTGTAAAAAATATATTCCAGTGTTTCTTACTATAGGTGTGTGAATGATATAAGGGCAGTACAAAAAGTGATAACATTTAATGACCAGTGTGGTAACAAAACCGGGCTATTGAATCCAAACATTATGCAACAAATTTCAGCAAACCAGTATACAAAAAAAAAAAACAAAGGGATCTGCACTGTAACTGAAGACATAGGTTAAGAAATTGCAACCAGCATATTAAATAATTATCCTATAGAATTCAGGATGCTGATAACACAGCTAATAAAATTTGTTGACCAATATAAGAAATAAAGAAAATTTTAAAGACTCCAAAAAATGTAAGTCAATCAATGAAAGGATCATAAAGGAGCTTAACAGATAGATTATCCGAAACAATCAGATATCTATTATCCTGGAAAAGGCTTTATAATTATCTACAGTATTAGATCACACCATTTGAAAACCTTTAAACACTCTCTGTGAAATTGAAATTTAATAATAAAAAAAATTAACCAAAAAAATCAGAGCAGAAGAAAAGTTGTTGTACATTCTTCGTGCCCCACGTTGGACGCAATTTATGTAACGAACACGCCAAAAATAAAACAAAAAAAAAAAATATTTTATCTAACTTTGTAGCATGCCAGGTTGGTTAGCACAAGAAAAAAGAACATATGATTTTCTTCGAGAGTAAAGTAGGACGATATGGGAGCCATTAACAATGCTAGCAAGCAGCCGGGTGGGGGGTTCGTGTCCTCTTCTCACTCATTAAAACTTTTCACAACCATGATACATAAAAATTATTATAGACTCCCGGGTTAAACTTACATGAACAAAAAACTAATTTAAAAGGCCAAGGTCTAGACACCAGCAAAATAAATGCCCCTGTGATGAATAGATTGTTGTAGAAATGAAAAGCAAAAACTGAAGTCATTAAGTTACCATTGAGAGATCTCCAGATATTATTAGATTCTCTGCCTCTTCACCCTATCCCTACCATGGTTTTAGTGGCACATTTAACTAAAACCCCAAGTAAACCGATTATACTACCCTTAGCTCACAACACCAGTAAGAAAACTTATTTAATTTAAGAATTCATTTTTAAAATACAAATTTATTCAGAAAAATTCTTAAATTGAACATATTCAAATTCCATAAAAATATTAGTTGCAATCGATTTCAATAAATCTATTTTTATTACTTAAAACCTAAAAGTGCATTTTATACCCAAAAGTGAACATAAAGATTGCATCTATACAAAAATACTTTCAAATGGTTTACTAAATTCAAATGGGTTTAGTAAATTCAGAAAAATATTCTTTGCTGATAATATTATTCTATATCTATTAAATAATCGCGTGGTATAAAAAAAATAAATATATAAATCTAAAAAAAATCTAAACGAATCAATACCTCGAAATTATGTTTCGGAAACACTGGCTATGAAGAAACAATGAAACATTGGATATATAAAGCCAGCAACATTTTATAAAGAAAATAATTCTGTTTTACATTTAATATCTAACGAATACGAAATGTTGCTAACGTAAGAATATCATTGTTTTTATATGCTTTGTTTCAAATGCATTTTACAACAAAAAATATATATATTTATATATCAAACAACAACAATAATATGATCTCTTTATAATTTACACTCACCAAATGTTAGAAACAATGTTGCGATGATCATGGAAGCTTCGATGAACAAGTTGCAGGTTTGAGCTAGAGAAAAGGTTGTTGATTATTAGCAAATGTTGTCTCTGTGCATATGAGAGATGTTGCATTGGCTGTTTCAAACAACTAATGTTTTACGATTTTAGGTTGGTATACCACGACTTTAATATGTACTCTACAAAATTAAAAATTACCTAATAATTATGTAAGTTTACGTTATTGTAAATTAATTAACAAAATTTAAAACTCAATACTTTTAGGAACTAACGCGAATCTTAAAAGAAATATTTATAACAAAAAATCCATTATTGGCACTTAACTTCTGTGTCTTAAATACATTAGAAACTAAGCTAAATTTAGACAATTTTAATTTAAAAAAACATAGTCGCACACGATATGGAATTTAATTTATCTATGGACCTCCAGATTCCGAGAAATTCCCGAGAAAAAGGAAATGGATTCTTAATTTATTAACATTTTTCGAGGCTTAGAAAACTTTTCACTTTTAACGCGAGATGCTCTTGATTTTAGATGGACTCGTTCGTCTGGATCGAAGATCTCTCAAAAATGCAAATTCTATTCCACAATACTTATCCCAAACTTGATATTTGTTGTTGGACGATCACAATAAGTTGTTGGACGTTCACAATGAGCTCCGGGGTTTATTGGAGCCTTAGAAATATTGCCGTAGGTAAATTTACCATTTAATTATCGCGTTCAAACGGACTGTGGCTGAGTAAGTAGTTGGATATCCCACAGGTTCATCTACAGCATACAAATACTTGACAGCATCTCTTCAAAAAAATTATGTCATTCCCGGCGGCACAGGTCATTACCGAGAATGACGACACTCACGAAACGAGTTCAATATAAAAGTGGTTCTCACGATTCCCGGGTATGGGAAAAACCAGTTCCTAGACGTTTCCAGAACGAATAGATGGAAGGCAACTCCCCTGCGGAACAATTCTAATTATGGTTATAATCTTGTTAATGGATCTTGAAAAGATGTTTTCGTTATAATTTAATAATTAATAAAGGTTAAGTGGACGACCAAATCCCGGAATTAAACCCTTTTAGGGATACTGTACATTTTTTTTTATATTTTCTTTCCTCGGTTATGTACAGTTGTTAAAGAATTTGTGTTCGATCACTTGAAAGTCAAAAACCAAAAGAATTTTGAAACGCAATCTTGTATAACATGAAGACAAAAAAATATTTACTTGTTTCCTTCTTTCTATTTTTCTGCAGTTATAGAAAAAACCCAAGCTTTTATCTATGAAACAATGAGCATCAAATTGCACTTGAAAGTTGTTGAGATCATAAGTTAAAAGTATATATCCAGGACACAAACCAAAAGTTGGATGTATGGTGTTTACAGTGCTGGGCAACAAACACCAGTAACTTGCATGAAACAACCCAAATTGCCAAATATTTACCAATAAAAAAACGAATAAAGGCTGTTTACCCTCTTAATGTAATTTTGGAAATTCTAACTTACAAAATAAAATTACATCATTCGACTTTTTGAACCAAAATTAATTCTGATTGTCAACACCAAGGAAAAATCTAATAATACCTTACAACATCAAAGTAGAAGCCAGATTATAGGTTGTAAAAAAGATGTCACATACGATGTTTCGCGCACTTCCACGAAACAGATTGCAGCACAAATCTTTTATTACACGTTAACCATGGTTTTTTTCTCTTTCACCAGAGGGTGCCATTCCAGTATATATTTGACCTTTTATTGGATATGATGTTAGGGCGTCACATGCCCACCAAACCTTTATTCCATACTTCGAAGGTTTGGAGGGAATATGTTGTTTGAATCCAGTACCACCACGATATGTAAAAAGTTGCTCATCTACGGTTACGTTGGCTCCAGCGATTAAATTTTCTTGGAGGCATAAGAAAAATGTCGGATATAGCAGCTGCTTTATCAGTTTTTTTCCGTTGCTCACGTGTAGTCCCGTTGTCAAAGCGTATAAAACGGCTAATAGCCCAAAAGCGCTGAAGACCCATTGAAGCACGATACAACGGGTGCGAGTTAGCTTTCCACAGATCAGTTGTGTGTACATAATTAGAATGTGTGACACCAGCTAAAAAAAGTTTTCCCAGATAAGCGTCAAATTCAGATGCAGTAATAGGCTTCCATATACGAAGTGATTTTGTAGGGTTTTCTTCATGTTCACGTACGAAACATTGTGTTCCTTTTCTATTAGTTTCACCAATTATTATATCACACATTTCTGTTGTCATTAACATAAAATGCCAAGACCTTTTGTCTTACAGGCCGGTCCAGAGTTAGAGCTTTTCAGAAGATTATGAGACAAAAATCTGCGAGATTGCGGTGGTTTATCTGACCAAACTGTGCCATCTTTGGCTGTATAAGTATTTTCTGAAGATTCAATTAGTGCCTCTTCTATCTCATCATCCGAATCAGTTTCAGCATCAGAATTAAATTCTGCTAACTGTGCCTCCTCTGCATCTGAATCATCCACATTTATATTAGTATCATCTTCGCTATCATGTTCAACAACTTCCTCCAATCTTCGTCTGATATACTCTTCTCTGTCTTCAATGCTCAGTCCTTGCAACTGCCGCGGAGTAAGCCACTTACCGTCAGCCATGCTACACTTCTAAAAATAAATAAAAAAATATATAAGAACTACAATAGAAAAATCGAAGAAAAATTTTGCTTACGTCTTGAAACTATTTTTTCTTACGAAAATTCGACCTTTTTTGTATTCCAGTACCGAAAACCTTGTAAAAAAGTGAAGAAATAAATACAAAGCAAATAAAAAATTAAAAAAAAAATACTTACCGTTCAAAGTTTTTTTTCAATCTGCAAAGCGGAAAGAACAAAAACATATGTCATATCGAAACAATATGAAACTAATGAGTATTCAACGTAATTGCACTACTAAAAAACCTGTTTATGCAGAAAAGAACCGTTACTAACAAAGCCAATAGAAACAAATAGACAAAATCAGACAACAAAACTTACAGGAGATGGGATAGTGAGTAAAAATCTTGAACAAAATATAAGATACACCCGGGTGTGTCGGGTGTATGTTTATGTATAATTTTTTGGGTATAGACATAAAGGTTAAGAGAAGATATAAATTATTTCTAAAATATTACCCGGTATTTGAAGAATTTCATCAGAATCCTTTAGTTCTATCAAGTACTGATGGGAATAGAACTGGATGCAAGGTGGTTCCGTTATTCGTCCAACTTTTTTCCAATTAATCATAGTTTTTAAAGAATCGCAATTCATATTAATTAACGGCACATCAAATTGTCGAATTTTCCTGTCTTCATTACCAAAATACAACTTTAAATTTTTATTTAAGTTATTATTTAAATTTTCAAATAATAAAAACTTTAAAATTGAGTTTAAATTTCAAAGCATCACGAAAAATGTATTAAATTTGCTTAAATACAATTTTATTTTCTTATAACTATAATGTACTTGGAAAAAGAAAAATTTAGATACCCATATTGCCCATATTTAAAACATATTTTTTCCACACCGCTAAATTTTTGGCAAACCAAAAATATGGATTATATAACCTCTTTTAATCCAAATAGTGGTTAAAATATTTTGAAGTGATTACCAACTCAATATATTTTTATATAAAAACCCATATTTTACTAAATATCATGTGTGCATAGTGCATGCTCGGTCATGTGATATACATATAGACGCGTCTTCAAAAAACCTTTCATTTAATGTGCATAACTTATATTTTTTAGTGAGAAAAAATAGGAAAATCGGCCAAAACTAAAAAAAGACCTTTTTAAAACACTTTGGTGCTCATGAACGACCGCCGATAGACCCAAAAAAATTTGGGAATCATCTTAAAACAAACCAAGGCACATTTTCAGTTTTGTGTTGTCTGCTCTCGAAGCTTCTAACATTTTTATGTTGTCTGCCTGAGAAGTTTCCTGAAGCTTAACTATCACTTTATCGTTGTCTACTCTAGACTTTTCCATCATAGCAGTCATTGCGCTTAACCCCATGTTACCTTCTGTTTTACGGGTACTAGCCTCCATTTTTTGTTTTTCGTCAAATTTATAGGTACCGATGTGAATGTTGCGGCACTCGGATTCCTCTATCAGCCTCTTTTGCAATTCCGTCTTATTACCTGCTTCAACTTACTCAATTCCTTCTTGAGTTGTTCCACTTTAAGCTCCTCTAATTTCATAACTCTTTATTATATTGCAATCCGACTTCTGACACCAATAGTTACCATTTTACACTTTAAAATCGTTGATTTATTTCCTTTAAATAAATCTAGTTCTTTTCTTATTGCAAATAATAAACACCGTTTAAATTCTTTTATAGCTACTCTTTATTTAAATACAAACTTTAAACCATTACACTAGAGACTTTATTTAAACTCCATTATGTTTACACTTCCACAAAATACACAATTCAATTAATCGTCAATGCTTCCTCTTTAGCGTTTTATTATCAACTAACTCCCATGCCACCTTGCTGGCGTATTTATAACTAGAATGTGGTAGGACCGTTCGGAAGCTGCATACTGGCAACTTTGAGATGTTCTTTGAAGTTGGACAGAAGAAACATTAGTAATGGTGAAGGGTTGCCATTTAACATATGGGGATTTGTGTTTCTACGAGTGAATGGCAATTGATGAATTGAATTTCAATAACAAAATGATTAACTCGTTAAAGCTTTGCTCCAAATACCAAACAAAAATATAATTATGTAGTCGAACACTAAAACTATTGCTACTATTTTGATATAAAACGATTTTAATCTTTTTTTACTATAGGTCCATTAACATCACTATTGGATTGTACGGAGCTCTATCTGAAATTTTTGATTCGGGATTTTCTTACAAGGTATTGGGACTTATAGTTCTGACAATTTACTGCGCTGCGTTACTTTTTAGTGTATGTAATTGTGCGCACAATGCTACTTCAGTTATGGCACAAGGTGTTCAAAATACTCTACTTTCTGTTAACCTTCTACGGATGGACGCACAAACCCAAAGAGAAATCGATCATTTTATATCAGCTATTGAATTAAATCCACCAGTTGTTAATATGCAAGGATATGGATTAATAAATCGGGAACTACTGACATCGGTATTTACTATTTTAAAATAAGATCGTCACGTAATTGATTTTTACTCCCACACGCTGAAAAAAGGCACTGCTGGAAAAAGATTTTTGCTGGTAATATACATATGTTTGGAAACTCTGTATATTATATTTGGCATATTTCTAATTGTTTGGCTACAAATATAATATAGTCGCCTGTAAACATATATATATTTGGATCAATTATATATATATTTGAATTTTATCAGGTTCGGGATCATAAATAAATGTTACTAAATAATACTCAAAATTTAATTATGATCTCGAACCTGATAAAATTCAAAATATATAATAAAAATATAGAGATCGAATAATATATACAGAATTTACATATGTTTGGATGCTATAAAATGCAACATAAAAATGCCGCAAACATGTCCATACTTATAATTATGTTTGCATCTCACAAGTATAATAATGATAAAATTACAATTGCAAATATGTATCTGTTCAGGTGAAAAAATACAAACATTACAATGAAAAATAATTGGAAGCATGTTTCAAGCATATAAAGAGTGGTTCAAATACAAGTTAATTTTTAAAATGAACTAAACTTAATTTTTGTTTGTATATTATGGCGTAATTAAAATATTCCTATTATTTACGGTACACGATTTCATTTAGGTGGCTCCCGCGGCTGGCTTTGCAGTATCTCAGCCTGTCAGTCCAATTTTCCAAGACTTCGTTGGAGATTTAAGGTTGTAGATCTTATCTAGATCAATCGCATAGCAAAGACCTATGCTATGCGATTAATATAGATAAGATTTACCACCATACAATAAAATGTCTAAAGAGGTCAAATCGCTGCTCCGAGACGTGCCCAAAATGTTTGATGAGCTGTGTGACATAGTGCGATATGCAATCCAAGTTCATATCTTCCTTTTTAGCATATAAAAAGTCCTTAATCATGGCTCTGTAGCGATGATGCCACCACTTCATGATGCGGCAATTTTATTTGTTGACATAGCCGCCGAGATGAAAATGAGCTTCTGTAAGTCGTAACGAAGTGGATGGTTGGGCCTTGCAAGCGGATAATACGAATTCTTTTTGAAAAATTCTTATCATGCTGGTTGAGTTCGATGGCGAGTCGATGTTCTTGGATTGAGTTGCACACATTCGGCCACAGCAGCCACATTCTCATCGGTACGCAGCGTATTACCACCATAAGTGTTGTTCACTAGCAAAGCGATTTATTTTGGTCCGCGGAAGTATGATACTGACTGATAGTCAATATTTCGAACATAAAAATCCCTAAGTGTCAAAACAACATATATTTTAAAAGATACCTGTATTTAGACCACCCTGTATACGTTAGTTTCTAAACATATATATTATTGCCTGTAAACATATTCAATAACGTCTATTTTTGCGTGCACTCGCACCCACAAAACCCAAAATTCTAAATTTGCACAAACATTCACATCTTCTAACTCACTTTAAACGACTCCAAAGTTTTGCAAGAAAAATGGTACTAAGTATACACGGAAAAAACCTTTTAACATTGTTGATAACTATATATAAATGACAAGCAGCATCTGGTGATGACAAGTAGGTTCATTCAGTACAAAAGAAACAGCTACATAGAGCTATTTAAAAAACTTTAAAAGTTTTAAATATTTCTTCGAATTTAAAATTACAAAAAAAATCATGGATGGTAACCGAAACAAATGCGGTTATCAGTAAGGGTAACGCTATTTTCTATTATTTCGGTAACGTTATTTTAAGGGTAACGCTATTTTATATTATTTCCGTAACGGTATTTTAAGGATAACGATTTTTCAGTTATTTCGGTAACGGTTTTTTAGGGGTAACGATAGTCAGTGGAAAGGGTATTGAATCGATAACGGTATTTTTTGAAAATAAATGTTACCGTAAGGCAGGATGGACGGACAACTTAATATAAATTGAATTACTAACTACTCAAAATCTGTATCGTTTCCTATTTTCGCAATGAATATTGCTTCGTCCTGGGTTAACGCTTCAAATTTTTTGGAATATTTTTTCTCGAAATACTATTAACTAACAAATCAATGCATACGATTTTTTTACATTTATTTAAAAAAAATATTTTTGAAAATATTTTTTAGTAAAAAATATATTTTATTTATTTATTTCCATTAAGTCTATAGAACAATAAGGTGGTTTACGGTAGGCTGGTTATCAGGTTATGTGGTTAAATGCTTATATCAACAACAACAAAATACATTAATACAACAACAAAATACATTAGTACAAAAAAACCCTTATCATTGTTCGCAATTGAACTCAAAACTAATAAAAACAATAAAGATATATATTCCATCACTCACCTTTTACATTGTAAAATAAACTTTGAACCTCCACACCAAAAAAGATCCTTACCACAATTTACAAACTGTCAGAAATATGGACATACAAACAACTTTTGCACAAAAAGTCCTGTTTGCGTCAAATGTGCCGGAAGTCATAAAACTAGGCAGTGCCTAATAAAACAAAGGAGTGATCATATTAAATGTGCCCTATGTGGCGAAAAACATACAGCAAACTATAAAAGTTGTATGGTTTACAAAGAACTAAGAGTAAAAAAATGTCCCCCTCTTAGAAAGAAAGAAAATTAGCCTTCAACTAGTGAAGCTCAAAAACAAAATGAAACACATCAAACAAATCTACATAATAACGAACAAGCAAGATCTGAAGATAATTCTGGTCATATTATCACATACGCCCAAGCAATAAAAGCTAACAATACAGCTAATACAACAAATATTTCCACAACAAGTTCTACCTTAAATTGTAATAAAACCACAACGAATAACTCCACAACTAGTTCCGTACTAACCTAGATTTCAACAATCAAATAATGATATGCAAGATATCAAAGATATGATGAAACAGCTTATAACACAAGTATCTAATATGATGAATATAATCACAGTTCTACTTTCAAAAATTGATGGACAGACAAAATGATTTAAAGATTATCCTTTGGGATTCGAATGGGCTAGGCCAACACGTCCTTGAACTAAAAACTTTTATATATAGGAACTCTGTAGATATCTTATTAATATCTGAGACACACTTCACACAAAAAAGTTACTTAAGTATACCTAACTTTACAATATTTAACACAAATCATCCTGACAATACCGCCCATGGGGGTACAGCAATAATTATCAAAAATTCAATTAAATGTACTGAAGTTGAAAGTTTCAGAAAAGATTACCTCCAAGCTACCTCAATATTAATTGAAGACTTGTTCGGCCCACTCATGTTGTCTGCTGTGTATTGTCCTCCCAAACACAATAACACTAAAATTGAATACATTAATTTCTTAAAGTCAATTGGTAATCGTTTTATTGCTGGAGGTGACTTCAACTCCAAAAACACTTTCTGGGGCTCGAGAATAACTCTTACAAAGGGCCGACACTTACTTGAAGCAATAAGAGAAACAAATAGCAAATTTTTAAGCACTAACTTAAACAAAAAACCTGATTTAATTGACTTCTTTATCACGAAAAATATAAAACATGAACACTTAAAGATAGAATCGTGCTTCGAACTATCCTCCGATCACTCACCCATAATACTCAAATTCGAAAGTAATGTTCTTCTTGCGACCCATAACAAATTTTCTTACAACAAGAAAACAGACTGGGAGTGCTTTAGAGAAATAGTTAAAAATAAACTTGATATACAGATATCACTAAAAACCAAAGATGAAGTGGACAGTTCAATAGCATATTTTAATGACACACTTTTGTATGCCGCAATTGATTCTACACCCATAATAACTCATAAATCAAACAAATATAGTATATCACCATTCATCAAAGAAAAGATTAAGGCAAAGAGAAAACAAAGAAAAAAATGGCAATCAACAAGATCACCCTTTGATAAAACAATCCTTAACAAACTAACTAAGGAATTAAAGGATCTTTTGAAAAAGTACAAACAGGATAAACTGAAAAGTTATCTTGAAAACCTTGATTCAACCAAGACAACAAACTACTCATTATGGAAAGCCACAAGAAAAATTAAGAATGCTATTATTTATCAACCGCCAATCCAAAAATCTGACTTAACGTAGTGAAAAAACAGTACAAGTGACTTACACAAATAGGAAGATAAGTGATCATCAAGCAATTACGATAAACAACACTCCGATTCAAAATGATAATAAAGCTAAATATCTTGGCATGATAATCGACAATAAATTAATCTGGAAAGATCATATCATCCGTAAAAAAAACGAAGTAAAGTACAAATTTGGACAACTTTACTGGCTCTTAGGAGAGGGTTCAACTTTATCCTTACAAAACAAATTGCTTATATACAAAACAATAATAGCTCCTATTTGGAAATATAGCGCAGAGCTCTGGGGTACTACAAGCAACTCTAATATAAAAATCATCCAACGAGTTCAATCAAAAATACTGAGAACAATTATAAACGCCGAATGGTACATATCCAATGAAAATATACATCGTGATCTTAACGTCAGCACAGTCCAAGAAGTCATAAGGAATTCCAGCTTAAAACATACATTTAAACTTACAACTCATTCTAACAATGAAATTAGACAACTACCCTATAACGAACTCTCAGGTTCAAGAAGACTTAAGCGATGCACTCCATCGGAGCTATTTGTCTGATTCTTATAATTGATAATTTGGCAAAATATATTTTATATAATTTAATATAAATGTTTACTTACACTAAATATATAAGTTATCTTAAGTGTTGATTTAAGTTAATTAATACCCAAACCTCAAAACTAATTACTTATTGTCATATAAAGACAGGTGTAAATAAAATGGGATGTTAAAAAAAAAATTATATATTTTTACCATAGAAATGGGAAATAATGGATATGAATAGACATAGTTGGTCAATGTGTGTGTACACACTTTAATACTTTTCATGTCACAATGTTATGTTTTAATTCGTAACTATTTTTTAACACAATTGCAAATTTTTGTTGTATTTTTTACTTTATTAGACATGTCTAATATTAGTAAAAATAAATAGTATATTAACCAAATATTATATTTTTATATGAAAAATCTGAAAAAATACATGAATAAAATAAATTTTTTTTTATGAAATAATCTGAAAAATCTTTAGGATCTCACAAAACGGCAAAACGGCAAAAAAAATAGTTAAAATTGGTTATATGGCAGCACCGCTAAACACTACTGGATGAAATAATTGTATTTTTTGTGCTCTTAGCTGTCAAATTTTTGACATTCGTGTTGTGAAGTAGCCGATTGTGTTCGTCCTCTGTGTGCTATGAGTGTCGATCAGAGAACTGCAAAATCAACTTTTTTCTTGATTTAATCATACACAAAAATTCTTGTTCACATTTAATAATTCAACAAAATTCACTGTAGAATAAAATCAGCATCATGTTACTGAACGCGTAATTGGGATCAGTGTGAATCATCTGTCGATTAAGTTTTATGCAAATGTAATCACTCAAAGTCAGCGTTGAATAAATCAGAAAAAACAACAAACAACGCGTGTGAGTGTAATCATAATCAAAACAAAATAAAAACACATTTCAAATGTACATTAGGGTGGGACTTAAATCCGCTTTTTTAGAATTTTTATTAGTAATACAATACTAAAAATATTCTTCCTTGTGAAATAAAAATATTTTTTTTGGAAAAAAAATTTAGGTTGATAAATCAGGCTTGCCTAATCCGGAAATATTTAAATATTAACCGGATTGGGAGAGCCTGAGATATTGACTAGAGTATTCAAAAACCGAAAACCGGTCAACCGGTTTTTTTTATTTTTAAAAACCGATCGGTTTCGAATATTTTGTAAATTCGAAGAAAACCGAAAACCGGTATTTTTTGTTCGGTTAACCGGTTTTTTTAATTACATCACCAACTGGTTTATTTGGTCTCTTTTATTTTTTCCGCACACATAATCGTTTGTTTGGTTATGAAGATTTAGATGTAAGTCTGATAGATTTCGATGAAGACTTAACTTTGGATATTCCAAATTCAAATAGTTTAATTTCTGATCTAATAACACAATAAACAGTATTCAAAATCCTAAAAAAGAGACTACAAAATCATTCATCATTATACGATGATTTCATACTATACCTTGATAAATTCGACAAAAGAACTGAAAAGTTTGATAATTTATATAATTGTCTTTTGACTATTTGTCCAACATCTACTATTAGTGAACGAGTATTTTTCACTTCTAGCTTTATCAAAAGCAAACAAAAAAATCGTCTTAAAACGAAACATTTAAATTGCATATTATTTCTAAAATATTATTTTAGAAGTGAAAAATAGATTTTCTTTTTACATATTTAAAATGTAATTTTAAAAAAAACTTATTTAATGCCAAAAGTTTTAAACGTTCAAATTACTAACGTACCTAATTTTACCAATTTACAAACTTAATGATCTCTATTCATTTGATATGAATATAGTTTAATAATATTAATTTTTAAGATATTATATTAAAAAATATTAAAACCAATAAATAAAATGTTGAAATGAAATACAATACAAAAATATTATAAAATATTTTTTTTCAAAGAATGTATTTTTTTTATTTTTATATTTATATATTAAATTTCTTTTTTATTTTTGTTTGTATTAAAACAATTAACAAATTATATAAGCTTTTTATTCAAATTAAAAAAACCGAAAAAAACCGGTTGGCCGGTTTTTTCTGCAAAAACCGAAACCGAAACCGGTTTTTTCAAAAGGCCGGTTTTTTTAATACTCTAATATCGACCTAAATTTAAAAAAAAAAATTCACAAAGAACAATATTTTTGGTATTACTAATAAAAATTCTAAAAAACAGATTTTAGACCCACCCTAATTTATGAAATGTATTTTTACAAAACCACCCCCTTTTTTATAGATAAGAAACTATTTTGTTTTAATTATGAACACACTCATACGCTTTATTTATTGCTTTTTCTTATTTATTCTACATCAAAATAATTATTGTTGACTCAAACGAACAGAATAAAAGCAAGTATAAAAACGACCGATGATTATAAATCAGTGACAACAATTTGCACGTCGTTTGATTAATTTAAAATCATCAATAAATATGTGTGTTGGAGTATATACAACGTTTGAACGCAAACACATATTTATTCTTGTGTTGATTGCGTATGAACGTTTTGCAATCAGCATTTGCAGTTCTCTGGTGCCGATCACTGGCTTACACTCATAATATTTTTCGTACAATATACAAATATTACAAAACTTTCGAATATTAATAAGTTTCTGAAGCTTACAAATTTCGTAAATAGTACAAACGAAGTTTTATTTTTCTACAAAATTATTTTGCATTTTAACAAAATATTTATATTTTTATAAATATGTCTAATATTTTTATGAAATTTCGTAAAATATAGAAATAAAAATTTGCTACTATTTGCGATGTCATTTGTATATATTACAAAAATGAACCACAGTTTCTGTGTATTTTACCTATGGATAATTATGAGTGAAATTACATTTTCTTATTTTTATAAATAAAAATCAGATGTGAATGCCAATGCTACCAACATTTAATATAAAATTTGAGATGCCATTTGCTGAAAAGTAACTTTTTTGGGTTGCTAGTTAGTTAAATTTGTATTATTTTCCAACACTACAAATAAGCACATAACTACATATTCTGTAAACAAGGGTATAGGTTGCGCAAACTTGGTTATTTTCTATTAATGTATTTTGTTGTTGTTGATATAAGCATTTAACCACATAACCTGATAACCAGCCTACCGTAAACCACCTTATTGTTCTATAGACTTAATGGAAATAAATAAATAAAATATATTTTTTACTAAAAAATATTTTCAAAAATATTTTTTAGTAAAAAATATATTTTATTTATTTATTTCCATTAAGTCTATAGAACAATAAGGTGGTTTACGGTAGGCTGGTTATCAGGTTATGTGGTTAAATGCTTATATCAACAACAACAAAATACATTAATAGAAAATAACCAAGTTTGCGCAACCTATACCCTTGTTTACAGAATATGTAGTTATGTGCTTATTTGTAGTGTTGGAAAATAATACAAATTTAACTAACTAGCAACCCAAAAAAGTTACTTTTCAGCAAATGGCATCTCAAATTTTATATTAAATGTTGGTAGCATTGGCATTCACATCTGATTTTTATTTATAAAAATAAGAAAATGTAATTTCACTCATAATTATCCATAGGTAAAATACACAGAAACTGTGGTTCATTTTTGTAATATATACAAATGACATCGCAAATAGTAGCAAATTTTTATTTCTATATTTTACGAAATTTCATAAAAATATTAGACATATTTATAAAAATATAAATATTTTGTTAAAATGCAAAATAATTTTGTAGAAAAATAAAACTTCGTTTGTACTATTTACGAAATTTGTAAGCTTCAGAAACTTATTAATATTCGAAAGTTTTGTAATATTTGTATATTGTACGAAAAATATTATGAGTGTAAGCCAGTGATCGGCACCAGAGAACTGCAAATGCTGATTGCAAAACGTTCATACGCAATCAACACAAGAATAAATATGTGTTTGCGTTCAAACGTTGTATATACTCCAACACACATATTTATTGATGATTTTAAATTAATCAAACGACGTGCAAATTGTTGTCACTGATTTATAATCATCGGTCGTTTTTATACTTGCTTTTATTCTGTTCGTTTGAGTCAACAATAATTATTTTGATGTAGAATAAATAAGAAAAAGCAATAAATAAAGCGTATGAGTGTGTTCATAATTAAAACAAAATAGTTTCTTATCTATAAAAAAGGGGGTGGTTTTGTAAAAATACATTTCATAAATTAGGGTGGGTCTAAAATCTGTTTTTTAGAATTTTTATTAGTAATACCAAAAATATTGTTCTTTGTGAATTTTTTTTTTTAAATTTAGGTCGATATTAGAGTATTAAAAAAACCGGCCTTTTGAAAAAACCGGTTTCGGTTTCGGTTTTTGCAGAAAAAACCGGCCAACCGGTTTTTTTCGGTTTTTTTAATTTGAATAAAAAGCTTATATAATTTGTTAATTGTTTTAATACAAACAAAAATAAAAAAGAAATTTAATATATAAATATAAAAATAAAAAAAATACATTCTTTGAAAAAAAATATTTTATAATATTTTTGTATTGTATTTCATTTCAACATTTTATTTATTGGTTTTAATATTTTTTAATATAATATCTTAAAAATTAATATTATTAAACTATATTCATATCAAATGAATAGAGATCATTAAGTTTGTAAATTGGTAAAATTAGGTACGTTAGTAATTTGAACGTTTAAAACTTTTGGCATTAAATAAGTTTTTTTTAAAATTACATTTTAAATATGTAAAAAGAAAATCTATTTTTCACTTCTAAAATAATATTTTAGAAATAATATGCAATTTAAATGTTTCGTTTTAAGACGATTTTTTTGTTTGCTTTTGATAAAGCTAGAAGTGAAAAATACTCGTTCACTAATAGTAGATGTTGGACAAATAGTCAAAAGACAATTATATAAATTATCAAACTTTTCAGTTCTTTTGTCGAATTTATCAAGGTATAGTATGAAATCATCGTATAATGATGAATGATTTTGTAGTCTCTTTTTTAGGATTTTGAATACTGTTTATTGTGTTATTAGATCAGAAATTAAACTATTTGAATTTGGAATATCCAAAGTTAAGTCTTCATCGAAATCTATCAGACTTACATCTAAATCTTCATAACCAAACAAACGATTATGTGTGCGGAAAAAATAAAAGAGACCAAATAAACCAGTTGGTGATGTAATTAAAAAAACCGGTTAACCGAACAAAAAATACCGGTTTTCGGTTTTCTTCGAATTTACAAAATATTCGAAACCGATCGGTTTTTAAAAATAAAAAAAACCGGTTGACCGGTTTTCGGTTTTTGAATACTCTAGTCAATATCTCAGGCTCTCCCAATCCGGTTAATATTTAAATATTTCCGGATTAGGCAAGCCTGATTTATCAACCTAAATTTTTTTTCCAAAAAAAATATTTTTATTTCACAAGGAAGAATATTTTTAGTATTGTATTACTAATAAAAATTCTAAAAAAGCGGATTTAAGTCCCACCCTAATGTACATTTGAAATGTGTTTTTATTTTGTTTTGATTATGATTACACTCACACGCGTTGTTTGTTGTTTTTTCTGATTTATTCAACGCTGACTTTGAGTGATTACATTTGCATAAAACTTAATCGACAGATGATTCACACTGATCCCAATTACGCGTTCAGTAACATGATGCTGATTTTATTCTACAGTGAATTTTGTTGAATTATTAAATGTGAACAAGAATTTTTGTGTATGATTAAATCAAGAAAAAAGTTGATTTTGCAGTTCTCTGATCGACACTCATAGCACACAGAGGACGAACACAATCGGCTACTTCACAACACGAATGTCAAAAATTTGACAGCTAAGAGCACAAAAAATACAATTATTTCATCCAGTAGTGTTTAGCGGTGCTGCCATATAACCAATTTTAACTATTTTTTTTGCCGTTTTGCCGTTTTGTGAGATCCTAAAGATTTTTCAGATTATTTCATAAAAAAAAATTTATTTTATTCATGTATTTTTTCAGATTTTTCATATAAAAATATAATATTTGGTTAATATACTATTTATTTTTACTAATATTAGACATGTCTAATAAAGTAAAAAATACAACAAAAATTTGCAATTGTGTTAAAAAATAGTTACGAATTAAAACATAACATTGTGACATGAAAAGTATTAAAGTGTGTACACACACATTGACCAACTATGTCTATTCATATCCATTATTTCCCATTTCTATGGTAAAAATATATAATTTTTTTTTTAACATCCCATTTTATTTACACCTGTCTTTATATGACAATAAGTAATTAGTTTTGAGGTTTGGGTATTAATTAACTTAAATCAACACTTAAGATAACTTATATATTTAGTGTAAGTAAACATTTATATTAAATTATATAAAATATATTTTGCCAAATTATCAATTATAAGAATCAGACAAATAGCTCCGATGGAGTGCATCGCTTAAGTCTTCTTGAACCTGAGAGTTCGTTATAGGGTAGTTGTCTAATTTCATTGTTAGAATGAGTTGTAAGTTTAAATGTATGTTTTAAGCTGGAATTCCTTATGACTTCTTGGACTGTGCTGACGTTAAGATCACGATGTATATTTTCATTGGATATGTACCATTCGGCGTTTATAATTGTTCTCAGTATTTTTGATTGAACTCGTTGGATGATTTTTATATTAGAGTTGCTTGTAGTACCCCAGAGCTCTGCGCTATATTTCCAAATAGGAGCTATTATTGTTTTGTATATAAGCAATTTGTTTTGTAAGGATAAAGTTGAACCCTCTCCTAAGAGCCAGTAAAGTTGTCCAAATTTGTACTTTACTTCGTTTTTTTTACGGATGATATGATCTTTCCAGATTAATTTATTGTCGATTATCATGCCAAGATATTTAGCTTTATTATCATTTTGAATCGGAGTGTTGTTTATCGTAATTGCTTGATGATCACTTATCTTCCTATTTGTGTAAGTCACTTGTACTGTTTTTTCACTACGTTAAGTCAGATTTTTGGATTGGCGGTTGATAAATAATAGCATTCTTAATTTTTCTTGTGGCTTTCCATAATGAGTAGTTTGTTGTCTTGGTTGAATCAAGGTTTTCAAGATAACTTTTCAGTTTATCCTGTTTGTACTTTTTCAAAAGATCCTTTAATTCCTTAGTTAGTTTGTTAAGGATTGTTTTATCAAAGGGTGATCTTGTTGATTGCCATTTTTTTCTTTGTTTTCTCTTTGCCTTAATCTTTTCTTTGATGAATGGTGATATACTATATTTGTTTGATTTATGAGTTATTATGGGTGTAGAATCAATTGCGGCATACAAAAGTGTGTCATTAAAATATGCTATTGAACTGTCCACTTCATCTTTGGTTTTTAGTGATATCTGTATATCAAGTTTATTTTTAACTATTTCTCTAAAGCACTCCCAGTCTGTTTTCTTGTTGTAAGAAAATTTGTTATGGGTCGCAAGAAGAACATTACTTTCGAATTTGAGTATTATGGGTGAGTGATCGGAGGATAGTTCGAAGCACGATTCTATCTTTAAGTGTTCATGTTTTATATTTTTCGTGATAAAGAAGTCAATTAAATCAGGTTTTTTGTTTAAGTTAGTGCTTAAAAATTTGCTATTTGTTTCTCTTATTGCTTCAAGTAAGTGTCGGCCCTTTGTAAGAGTTATTCTCGAGCCCCAGAAAGTGTTTTTGGAGTTGAAGTCACCTCCAGCAATAAAACGATTACCAATTGACTTTAAGAAATTAATGTATTCAATTTTAGTGTTATTGTGTTTGGGAGGACAATACACAGCAGACAACATGAGTGGGCCGAACAAGTCTTCAATTAATATTGAGGTAGCTTGGAGGTAATCTTTTCTGAAACTTTCAACTTCAGTACATTTAATTGAATTTTTGATAATTATTGCTGTACCCCCATGGGCGGTATTGTCAGGATGATTTGTGTTAAATATTGTAAAGTTAGGTATACTTAAGTAACTTTTTTGTGTGAAGTGTGTCTCAGATATTAATAAGATATCTACAGAGTTCCTATATATAAAAGTTTTTAGTTCAAGGACGTGTTGGCCTAGCCCATTCGAATCCCAAAGGATAATCTTTAAATCATTTTGTCTGTCCATCAATTTTTGAAAGTAGAACTGTGATTATATTCATCATATTAGATACTTGTGTTATAAGCTGTTTCATCATATCTTTGATATCTTGCATATCATTATTTGATTGTTGAAATCTAGGTTAGTACGGAACTAGTTGTGGAGTTATTCGTTGTGGTTTTATTACAATTTAAGGTAGAACTTGTTGTGGAAATATTTGTTGTATTAGCTGTATTGTTAGCTTTTATTGCTTGGGCGTATGTGATAATATGACCAGAATTATCTTCAGATCTTGCTTGTTCGTTATTATGTAGATTTGTTTGATGTGTTTCATTTTGTTTTTGAGCTTCACTAGTTGAAGGCTAATTTTCTTTCTTTCTAAGAGGGGGACATTTTTTTACTCTTAGTTCTTTGTAAACCATACAACTTTTATAGTTTGCTGTATGTTTTTCGCCACATAGGGCACATTTAATATGATCACTCCTTTGTTTTATTAGGCACTGCCTAGTTTTATGACTTCCGGCACATTTGACGCAAACAGGACTTTTTGTGCAAAAGTTGTTTGTATGTCCATATTTCTGACAGTTTGTAAATTGTGGTAAGGATCTTTTTTGGTGTGGAGGTTCAAAGTTTATTTTACAATGTAAAAGGTGAGTGATGGAATATATATCTTTATTGTTTTTATTAGTTTTGAGTTCAATTGCGAACAATGATAAGGGTTTTTTTGTACCTGTTTGTAGTACATTTTGCACGTGTGTAACTTCGTGACCAAGTTCACAAAGTTCTTTTTTTATTTGCTCTTTGTCTGTTGAATAATGCATATTTCTTAGCATTACTTTAAATCCTTTTTGGTCTTGCGGTTTGTATGTATAGTATTGAGTTTCTTTGTTTTTTAAAAGTTTAACAATTTCTGTATAGTGAAAAGATTCCAGAGGTTGGATTTTGACTTCATTATCTTTAAGAGCTTTTAGTTCGTAATTGCAGTTGGGTGGGTGCTTAGTGCTTCGATCAGATTATCAATAAATAGAACGTTTTGTACATATATTGGTGGAGGCTTGCAATTTTTTGGCTTTGCTATTTGTGGATTTGGGGGTGCATTATGGTTTTCATGTTCATTTTCTACTTGCGATTTTTCATCATTTTCTATCTTTCAATTTCAAATCTGTTTGCTGTTGAAGGTTGGCATAACCAGTAAGATTTTAAAGTTTTTTGAGATTGCTCTTTAGTTTTTTGTTTTTTGGTACTATTTGTATTGTTAGGTGAACTGCGGGACCTTTTTGAGCTTCTATTATTTGGTGTGCTGATTTTCTCTTTATTTACGGGAGTTTTTACTTGGCTTGGTAAGTATGTATATGTAGACATAATCGGCATAAGAGAAGATTTTGTCGATGTAGACATGGTTGTAGTTGTAATAGCGGAGTATGAAGTAGTACTTGTTGTTGTTGTGGGAGCGAATGAACTGACTGATGTGTATGTGTGTGAGAGATTATTAATTTAAGTTGTTATAGTTGAGGATGTAGTTGCAGGTTGAAATTGATAGATATTATTTGCCGTTGTATTTAGATTAGGAGTAGCACACTGTGAACTCCATGAGAGCGGAGTCAACTGCGCATGCGCCATGAGAGAATTTGTGTTATTATTTTTGGCGGGGGAAAGACTTGATCTTGATTCTTTATCTTGTTCGTTTACACTTGCACTACTTATCTTATTTACTGTTTTAGGACAACTAGAGTTTAGTTTTTGCATATGGTTTTGCGGGAGTGTATTCTCCTGAGGGGGGGGAGTGCCCAACAGGCATTATTTTTATATTGTTGTTATGTATGTTTTTTATTTTGTTTATGAATTTCAAATGAAAACAAAAAAAAAGAAAACGGTCGCCCGTGAACATTTGTTTATTGTTAATTGTTTTAAGCGTCTTTTCGCAATTTATTTATTTTTCGTGTGCCCTTTGATATATTAAAAAGGCCGGTAATTACGGAGGAAATATAAACACGTCCGCACATAGGATATTTAATGAAAAAATAATGATAAATATTTAATATTTGTTAGTATAAGTAGTAATACGCACATATGTTTAATAACATACCGTATCCCAATCAGCGACAGTCCAGTGCTCGTGCGCTGCAACAAAAATCTTCTGTAACCGCACATGTCGTTTGGTTAGCATAGGTTCCTTTTTTTCTGCTGCCTTAACTCTTTCCGGGGTACTATAAGATATCAGTTAAAAATTAATTAAACAAAATTTTAATTTGCTTTCATTTATTATCGAGTTTTATTAAAAAATATGTATTAAAAGAATTTGTATTCTTGTAGGATTCTGAGCAAGGCCATAGTATTACATATATACCAAAGCGCATAGAATTAATGATTTATTTATGAAAATCACTAAAGCATGATTTAGTTTTGCTTGGACAAAGAGGCAAATTACAAGTCGAGGTCGATTATTGTAGTAGGTCCCTGTTTCGACTCAGAAAATGATGTTATCTGACCTATAGAATTTTGCTTACTTTTGGCACTTCTCTGACGTTCATCTTTGTACTTAAAAAAATCAGCTATATATTTTTGTTCGCACTTGAAATATTTTTTATTATGAAGCTTTAAATTACATGTTAAAACGGTATTTGTACCAAACCAATGCGCACAGAATTTATACAAAATATTTAGAATAGTGGTGTGTTTTTTATACCACCGGCCCGGAAAGATGTAACAGCTATGTTTCGACTCAGAAAATGATGTTATCTGACCTATAGAATTTTGCTTACTTTTGGCACTTCTCTGACGTTCATCTTTGTACCTAAATAAATCCGCTATATATTTTTTTTATAAAATATAAGCTTTAAATTACATGTTAAAACGGTGTTTGTACTATACCAATGCGCACAGAATTTATAAAAAATATTTAGAATAGTGGTATGTTTTTTATACCACCGACCCGGAAAGATTTAACAGCTATTTTTTTCAAAACTCGACGAGCTGAGCTCGAACGCTGACTTACTATCGTTAATTTTTGATATATTTAAAGCTGCAGCAGGAGTAACAGTATCGCTGCATCTCGATCGCTAATTTTCTTAGACGACCGCCTTTGTTTGTGGGAACACTTACACCACTTTTTTTAATCTTTGGAGAAAATTTGTGTCCAAAAGGAATTTCTTCGCCACTTACCTGATGCTTCCGCCATTCCGCAAAGAATTTAAAATTTCCTCTGTTTTTTGGTTGTTCATGTCAACTGAACCACTCATTATGTCTTAAATTATCATAATAATTGAAAGAGAGGACACTTGTATACACATAATATAAAAAATTTGATTGCATTTGAGTAAAATTTATAGAAATTATAGGTTGTTAAAGATATAGTTGTTGGTTTGTGATACACTTATGCTCCTCAGTGTTCATTAGGGTTCTCTTAGTTTTTATGGAGAAAAAAATTTAAAACCACGACTTGGAAAAAATTTGGATATTCGGACATGGCATCGGCCCTAAAGTTTGAAAAAGAAATTACCAGGAGAAAATATGACTTTTTATTGAATTTCTCAAAATTTTTTATATATTAAAAGGAGTTTGAATTAAAATGATTAAAGAATAGATATTTTCAGTAAATTATCTTTCTAATAAGTAACAAAAACCGAAATCGTTTGAAAAACAGCCAAGAATCACATTTTTGTATTCTTTTATATCCAATATACTTAGGTGAGTAGTATTTGTTATCTTGTTTTATGTTAACTTGTCTTAAATTAATTCCATATAGATCAGAATTTTTGAACACTGGTTTTAATTCTCCAATTTTAAATTTAAAAATTTTTTTAAAGAAATTTTAAAAAATCAACGATTGGCCTTTAAGGTTTTATAAGGCACATATAAGGTGTTGCGAATTAACATTGTTATAAAATAAAACGCAATTGTAAAGTTATAAAATAAGGGAAAAAATAATCAACAAATATAATATTATCTGGGTAAATCAACTTTATTTTACTTTTGAGATAGTTAAATAACTTTATTTAACTTTACATTGTTGTAACTATAGCTTTGATATTTCAAATCTCCAATTTTAAATTTTAAAAATTTTTTTTAAAGAAATTTCAAAAAACAATCGTTTGGACTTTTAGGTTTTATTAAGCACATATAAAATAAAACACAACTGTAAAGTTATAAAATAAAGGAAAAAGTAATCAACTAATGTAGCATTATTTACTTTTGAAATAGTTAAATAACTTTATTTTAACTATACATTGTTGTAACTATAGCTTTTAATTTGTCTATTTGATCTTGAGTAATCGGTAACAATTAATCTCGAAAGTTTTAGTAGGTGTAAACGCACTTGCGTGTTTAATTTATTGCCTTCTAGGTACTTCCTACGCTATGGCATTTGGCATACGAAGTAGCGATTAAGCAATTCGCTACTGAAAAAAGTTTTTTTTGCTAAGCAACCTCGTGGTGGTAAGATCGTCAAACGTTTGTTAATAAAGTTTCACATTAAATCTTATAAGAAAACAAAAATACCACATTTTTACAACGACAAGATAGTATTTTTATTTTTGAAGTTTTTCATAGTTTATACTATTATCTCAAAGATTAAAAGAAGAATAGAACTGTTTTTGCCACAAATTACAAAAAAAAAAAAAATTAAATATGTCTATTTTCTTAATTTATACTTAAATTTGTTCCAATTTTAAAGTGCCAAAATTTGAAATGACGAAAAATTACAGGTTGGTTGAAAAGTTCCTGCGCTCACCAAGAGATGGCACTGCTAGCTCCAAACTTTTTTTCTCAAGTTGGTATAACTGTCCTGAGAACACATGCAAAGTTGCAAGTCATTCTGTCAATTCTTTCTTTGTTTACAAGCCATTTCAAGTTGACGTGTCATTGATTTTTTTTAAATATGAAATAAATTGAATATCGTGCAGTCATTAGATTCTTTGCTTTGAAGGGTTTAAAAGCAAAGGAAATTTATGAACAATTGTTAGAAGTGTATAAGGAGTCCTCACCTTCAAAACGCACCATTGAATTTTGGGCTGGTGAATTTAAACGTGGTCGTAACAGCCTTAAAGACGATCCACGCGGAAGGACGACCAAAAACTACAACCACAGCAGAAATCATTGAGCAGGTACATAATATGGTTAGTGAAGATCCAAGTTTGACTAAGCCTGAAATTGCTAATGCCATAGGCATCTCAGACGAACGAGTACTCCATATTTTACATGAAGAATAACGTATGAAAAAACTGTTTGGAAAGTTAGTGCCGCACACATTAACAATTCAACAAAAACTGGATCGAAAACAAATTTCTCGGCGTAATTTGGAGCGTTTTAAGCCGAAAAAAACCGACTTCTTGCGTTTTATAACTATGGATGAGACTTGAAACTACCAACATGATCCTAAATTGAAACAAGAACGTTTACAGTGGACCGAAGCTGGTTGTTCAGCTCCAAAGCAGGTGAAATCACAACGATCAGCAAAGAAGGCTATGGCATCAGTTTTTTGGGATGCAAAAGGAATTTTGTTGATTGATTATTTCAGAAAGGCAAAACAATCAACTCTGAATATTATTGCAGCCTTTTGGATCAGCTGGATGAAAAAATTCGTGAGAAAAGACCTGGTTTAAAGAAGAAAAAAATAATTTTTCATCAAGACAATGCACCTGCTCACAAAAGTGACGATGGCTAAATTCAAAGAATTAAAGTATGAATTGCTTGAACATCCACCGTATTCACCAGATTTGGCTCCCAGTGACTACTATCTCTTCAGAAATCTCAAACAATTCCTTCGTGGAAAGCATTTTTCGTCGAATGAAGAGGCCATAGCAGCCGTAGACGGTTATTTTGCAGAGCTTCCGGAAAACCATTATAAGGATGGGATAAAATTATTGGAAGATCATTGGAACAAGTGTATTGAGCTTCTAGGAGATTATATTGAATAAACAAATATATTTCGTAACAAAAACAATATTCTTTCATTTCGAGCGCAGGAACTTTTCAACCAACCTGTATAAGGGCAGTATGCAAAAAAATAAATTACTTTAGCTTTAATTTTCACATAAGTTAACACATTAATGCTAACAAACATTTGTTAAAAAATCGTATGCAAAAACCATCATATTCAGTTGCCACTTTATGGCCGGGTAATCAAATCTATAAAAAAAAGTTTTCTTATTATGTTAACATAAAATAAATTAACTAAATTAAGGAAACTAAGAATAACTAACTAGATTTTTATACCCTCCACCATATATGGTGACGGTATATATCAGTTTGTCATTCCGTTTGTAACATGTCGAAATATAGGTTTAAGACCCCATAAAGTATATATATTGGTGATTCTTATGCAATTTTAAGTCAATTTAGCAATGTCCGTCTGTCTGAATGTTGGAATGGCGATCACGACGCGAAGCAAGCAGGGGTGCCTATTTTTACCCAGATCATTGAACATCCTCCCGAGCAGTTTGGTATTGAAAATGAACAAAATCGGTCCAGCGGTTCAAAAGTTATGAGTGAAATTGGTACAATTTGTCTGATCTATTTTTTTTCTGTTTAGATTTTTTGGTTGTTCGTTTCATTCCATAAAATGTATTTTTTGTTTTTGTAACCAAAGACATTTTTATATAAAGAAAGAGCAAAATACATAATTGCTTTAGTGCCGCTACTTTTGAATAGGTGGCGCTGAATTAACTAAAACAATACCCTGCCCCATGGCTAGATCCAAAGAAATTTATATATAAAGAAAGAACAAAATACATAATTGCTTTAGTGCCGCTACTTTTGAATAGGTGGCGCAGCATTACATTAAAACAATACCTTGCCCCATGGCTAGGTCGATATAGCCTTGGATAAGGCTTTCAATTAATTTATTAACAAAAAATATTAAATTAACTACATACGTCAAATTCTAATGCATTAACATGTTAGTAGTAGACTTATTACAAAATTTTTAAGTCAATTTTTCAAATGTTTGACGTAATAAAATCATTTGTTTCACATTTCATAGAGGAAAATAGTATTTTTTTTATTGCATTTGTATAATTATTGAGAATTGAGGGATTGGTAAATGTATATTTACGTTAATTTTTTCTTTCATAAAAAATACACATGAATAAAGTGCAATATTGCGCTCCTAAACATCTAAATGAATATTGATTTAAAAATTAAAGTATAATATGCACATAAAATATATATTTTTCATAGTTTTTGGCAAATATTTTTTTATGTTACGAAGAAAATAGAAAATCAATAATACTCTACTGCTTATTGTAGCACAATATGGCTAATGGAGACTAACTCTGCAGCAAAATATGCCTAATGAAAAGAATGCACCTTGTGATGGACCATCTATTGACAAATAATTACAACCCATGTTCTTTCTTGAACAAATTAATTTCTTTGGTGTATTCTCTTCATTTGGCATATTGTCCTACAAGCACACTTTAATTTTTTAAAGAAAGAACATTCGTTGCAACTATTTATCAATACGCGGCGCATCAAAAAGTGCAGAGCTAATCCCCATTAGCCAGTAACAAAATTGAGTATTTGCCAAAAACTATGCTTTAAAATGTGTTTTTTGTGCAGTCCATGGTTAAAAAAACTAGTGAAAATGTAAAGGTGCCTGTGTCTCTAAATTGCCCATACAAATTTAGTACAATTTCATAGTAGCGACTGGTACATAATATATTTTCTCATATTTTTTTCGCCAGTCGATTAGCAGTAAATATTTTGTATGCACCTCGAACTTTTTTTCACCACTAAAATTTTTTTCACCACAAACAAGTTTTTCACCTATAAAATTTTTTTTCACTTCTAATTTTTTTTCCACCAAAAAAGTTCTTTTCACATCAAAAAAAGTTTTTCACCTCAAAAAATTTTTTCACCTACATAATTTTACTACAAAAGTTTTTTTTTTTTTGTATTATTTGGGTCTGTGTCAAACGATAGCAAAGTGGCATGGTAAAAAATATTTTTTCTATGGTGAAAAAGTTTTAAATTTTTATGTGTGAAAAAGAATCGAATTTATTTATTTGTTTTGTTTGCATTTTGCTTTAAGAAGCTTTCAAATTTTAAAACTTCAAAAATTTTTATTCTAATGTCAAAAATTCTACTAGCCCTATGGGCTAATGAAATTTTATTCACCTCAAAACTGTCAAAAATTTACCAAGAAGCATACATTGCTACCATTTAACACACATCCTTTGTATCAAAAAGAGTAGAGAACATATTTTTAGGATATTGGTGGAGGGTATTCAAAGACTCGGTACAGCCGAATTTAGCCTTTTTTACTTGTATTGAGTATTCGAATAAGGAGCTGTATTGGTTTGTAAAACATTTCTTATATTTACATTGTTTTTTTTTTAATACTTGACTTGACTATACTTCTCTTCGTCCCCAATAACGCAAAGCTACTAGCACCACATCTTCTATTGTTTTTGTTTGCTTTGTTTGTTAAAACGATATTGTTTTTTTTAATTGGTCCTCAGCTAGTAAATTCTTGGCCAATAATAATAATAAACAATACACAATTAACACTAATTTTTCAACAATCACAATTAATTTTACCAATTCTTCTTATTAAATTTAAAGTATCCATTTCACAATTTCTTATTTTTAATAAAAATTTTCACAAAATTTTAATTTACAAACACGAATAACGAAAACAAAACAAAAAATGTCACTAACATACGTTTAAAGTACGTTGCTTTCTACTTTAAAATGTTTAAAGTTACCAAACGTTTACCAAAGGTATGTTAAGCTAATAATCGTTTTTGGATACAACTTTAAGCAATTTTGATTAACAATGGTTTACCAAACTTTGTTAATTTTTTTTTTGCATACGGCCCTAAATATTTAGCATATATATGGTTTTTTTTCATATTATTTATTGAATCTTCACTTTTAAAAACTGTGAACTAACAATAATTATCCAAATCTTAAAACTAAATATTAATTGTTAAGTCCAGCCAGTGCCAGACTGATATTATGTGGTTCAACTGGGACCATTATTTCCCCTTATTATTAGCGGATCAGATCCGCAGTGTCCCTCCTCCTAAGACGCTGGTGGCCGTAATTATTAGTTAAGTTACGGGCTAGTATGTTGGGGTGTGTTTCCAGTTTTGTTAAATAGCGTTGACAGTGTCTAATAATTTCATCTTTGACCAGGGGTACATTCAGGTCTTTATGTATGTTTTAATTTCTAACATACCAGGGTGCGTTCGTGATCGTCCTCAAGAATTTATTTTGCATTCTCTGAATTTTCCCTATATTGGACGCAGAGGCAGTACCCCAGAGCTGAATTCCGTAGCACCATATGGGTTTCATGATCGAATTGTAAATGAGTAATTTGCAGTCCAGGCCTAGTTTAGAGTTTTTGCCAGTAAGCCAAGCGAGTTGAGCAGTTTTTAGCCTCATCTGAGTTATTTTCGCATCTATATGATTTTTCCACGTGAGTCGACGGTCAAGGTGAATACCGAGATATTTCACACATGTGTGTTGGGGTATATTCAGATTATTAATTTTAATGGGTGGACACGTCTCTTTTCTCAGTGTGAAAGTAATGTGGATACATTTCTCTTCATTCACCTTAATTTTCCACTTATCCAACCAAGCTTTCAATTGTGAAATGTGAGTCTGTAACATTCTAGACGCTATTTTTGAGTCATCGTGGACGCTTAAGATTGCAGTATCGTCAGCGAAAGTCGATGTGTGGGTATTAATATCTAATGGCATGTCTGAAGTATAAATGATATATAACAGAGGACCCAAAATGCTACCTTGTGGAACTCCGGCTTGTATATCTGAGGAGAGCTGACGAAATTTTTTCAGCAAGAGTGAATTTTCGATTTGTTATATAGCTTTTGAGTAGCTTGTGAGTATTTGTTGGTAACAAAAGTTTTATTTTAAACAGTAGACCTTCATGACAAACCTTATCGAAAGCCTGCGAAACATCGATAAAAAGGGCAGAGCAGTATTTTTTCTCCTCGAACTAGCCTGTGGGCTTGCTCAATGGTGCTGTGTTTTCTCCTGAAGCCAAATTGGTGTGATGGAATACAGTTGTTTTGTTCCACATAAACAGTTACCTTTTCCATTAGGATTTTCTCGAACAGCTTTGACAAATCGGATAATAGGCTTATAGGCCTATACGATTCCACTTTTGTGTGATCTTTGCCTGGCTTGGGTATCATTTTAACGAGTGAAACTTTCCATTCTGGGGGATAGTATTCAAGGCGTATAATAGCATTAAAAATAAAGAGAATTATCTTTAATGCTACACGGGGTAACTCCAAGAGCATCCTGTTACCGATTCCATCGATACCAGGAGCTTTTTGGGGTTTAGTTCAAAAATAGCCTTTTCGACCTCTCTCATCTCAAACGTTAATCGGGTAGCTGCTCGGTGCTGGGGTAAAATCGGTGGCAACTCTGTTACAGAACTTGTTATATTTGGCGTGAATACTTTTCTTAAATGTTCTACAAACAGATCTTCTTTTTCAGTATCATTTCTAGCCCAACCTCCGTCTGATTTTCTCAAAGGAGGCTTACATAAGACAGGTCTTTTTAAATTTTTCGTTGCACGCCATAATGAGTAATCAGTTCTTGATGTTGGATCTAAATTTTCAAGATATCTGTTTAATGAAGCAGTTCTCTTATGTTCAAGTAGCTTTCTAATTTTTGAGTGCATTCTTTCAACCGTTCCTTAAGTTGAGGAGATCTGTGCTGTTGGCACTCTTTTCGAGCTCTTCTTTTTTCATTTAAGAGTCGTTCGACATCGGCAGACAAAATAATATTTTGTCTGTTGTGTCGGGGGGGGTTTGGTAGCAAGTTGAGCAGCAAGTTTGAGATTTAGTTCAAAATTTTGAATCGAGAGGTCGATATCTTCCGGTGTTCTTTGCGGTATGTTTTCCGAGCAATGTGTACTAATAAATTTTTTATACTTCAACCAATTTGTTGTTTCGCCTGTCAGTGCTAAGTCACCAGAGGGGGGTACAATTCCTCGGGGGCTTAAAATAGTAACAACTGTAGGTGTGTGATCAGATGAGAGATCCAATAATGGTTCTTCATGGACCAATTCTCTCGCAATAGACATTGTTATTCCAAAGTCTATCAGATCGTGGGTTCTCCACTAGAGATCACATCCATACCCAGCTTAGAAATTGTATTAAACAAAACACCGCCCCTAGGGGTAACAAGCCGTGACCCCCAGAATGTTTGATTGGCTCTATAGTCTCCAGCTGCCAGAAAACGCGGTCCTAATGATTCGAAAAAGCCTGTGTACTGATCCTCCGTTATGGAGAATCTGGGGGGAGAATAAATTGACGAAATCACTAAGTCCCTATCGGATTCTTCAAAACATATAGTAGTGGCCTGAAGATAATTTTCGCAAAGATCACACATTAGAAAATGTTTTAATCTAGATTTAATGAGAATAGCTGATCCTCCACATGACCTGCCTCTTGGGTCCTTAGTATCATACATTGTGTACCCGCGAATTGAAAATGAGCTTCTCAGGGTTAAATGGGTCTCAGAAATAAACATTACGTCAATTTGCTGATTTCTGAGAAAATACTCGAGCTCTTCTTTATGTTGGCATATGCCGTTAGCATTCCAGTAACATATTTTCAAACTTTTCATGGTTTAGTTAACAAAGCTTGCATCAAAATAGACTGATTTCTCATCATCTCTTGCATCATATTACTCATTGAGTTTGTAAAGTTAGTAACAGTTTGAACCAGGGATTCAATGGATGCTTCAAGTCTGCTGAAATTTTGTATCTGGGGTTCAGATTGAGAAAGTGGAACATTTGGATTGACTTGTGCGGCTTGTGGAGTTGTTGGGGGCTGTGGTTGTCCTCTTAGAACTTCAGAGTATGAAGCACTGTTGGTGATAATTTGTGGGTATTGTGGAATATAAAATTCCGGTTCTAACTGTGATTTCATTCGGGGGTTTTGGGTTCTGTTCAAATTTGAGTTTTTTAATTTTAAATATACCTCACAACCTCTGTAATTAGCAGTATTGGGGTTACCGCACTTGCTACATTTCTTTTCAGTATTTACTGTCTTTGGTTTGGTGCAGTCAGCTGTGCTATGCAGCTCACCGCACACTGCGCAAACTGCATGTAGTCTACAATAAGACCTAGTGTGACCATACTCCTGGCAGTTCGTACACTGAGCAGGTCCTCGTCGCTTATGTGGTGCTTCAACTGTAACTCTATAGTGTAGCAAGTACCTAAGTTGATAAATAGGGTGTGTTTCATTTTTCTTCAACTTGATATCGCCAGGCTCTAATTCAACTCGGAAAAGGGGTTGGGGGAGCTTATCCCGGTTTCTAATATTAACAACGGACTCAACTTTAAAGCCGTTGATTTCGAGTGCCTTCTTTACTTCAAGTGAGTCATTGTATGATTCAATATCCTTAATCACTATCTGAAGACCTTTGCTGCTCTTCAACTGGTAAGTATAAAAATTTTTTTTTCTGGATTCAAGAAATGATACTAATTTTCTGAAATTGGATTCACATTGAACTTGAATCTTAGTTTCAACAATTTTGCCATTTTTTATTGGCACAATATAAAAAGAGTTTTCCCCAATAAGGCTGACTAGGGTTTTAACAAATTCATTTGAATTTTGCTCTCTTCATTTGAATTTTGCTCTCTTTGTGGTTTAGGTATCACCGGGGCATCATTATCTTCGCTTTCCAGTATTGCAAAACGGTTTTGGGATTGAGTGACATTTATTTCACCTCTACTAAGCTTAGGATAGGGAGCTGTTTTAGCCGATTTTGGGCTTCTTTTCCTCTTTACTATTTTAACATACCTGTCTAATTCAGTCTGTACCAATGGTTTGGCGGTAATGATGACTGGCAGGTCAACATTGGGTGTTGCGCCAGTTGAGGGGTTAATATTTAAACTACTTACTGACGGAAAGTGAAGCATACTTTGGGGCTGTTTTAAGTTATTAGGTTGAGCCATAATATTGATATCACTGTTTAACGTAGCAGAAGATGTTGTTGGTGTTTTAATAGTCTCACTATTTGTTGATATTGTAGCTGTAGGTTTTGGTGAAGTCAAAGCAGACAGCGTTTTGTGTGTTGTTGTTAAACTAGGCACTGTATTTGTTGGTACTTTTATATTTTCACGTTCCTCTGTGTTATTGGTTTTAATTTTTTCACATGAGAGTAAAGGAGAACATGAACGGGATCTCTCAATTGTTTTTGCGGTTAAATAATTTTTGTTGTAATTGGGATCACTAATGTTTTTATTAACATTGATGTTATCTCCCTTTAGAAAAACGTAGGCATTTCTGCCATTTGCACTGAGCCTTCTCTCCTCTTGAATTATAGAGCTCATATGCTCTTTTCTTTATAAGAAAGAAAAGAAACAAAATAAACAAAACAAACAAGACAAATCCCTGTTTGTTAAGGGTTTTTCATAAATGTTTTTTTTTTTTTTATTTAAATTTTAAATTGAACACGGTTTATTTGTTTTTTGTAATAAATATATTATTTTTAAGCGTCCAAGCGCTGTTGTTTTTTTATATATTTTTTTAAACACTAATAAGCCGATATTTTAATAAATTCACGGACCGAATAAATAACACGTCTATCCTTTTTGACTGTCTAGAATGTTATATATATGGGTGAAAAATATATTTTTGGAAATATTATGAAGTAGCTATTTTTTTTCAGTATGATTTTTTGGTTGTTCGTTTCATTCCATAAAATGTATTTTTTGTTTTTGTAACCAAAGACATTTTTATATAAAGAAAGAGCAAAATACATAATTGCTTTAGTGCCGCTACTTTTGAATAGGTGGCGCTGAATTAACCAAAACAATACCCTGCCCCATGGCGAGATCCGAAGAAATTTATATATAAAGAAAGAACAAAATACATAATTGCTTTAGTGCCGCTACTTTTAAATAGGTGGCGCAGCATTAGATTAAAACAATACCTTGCCCCATGGCTAGCCTTGGATAAGGCTTTCAATTAATTTATTAACAAAAAATATTAAATTAACTACATACGTCAAATTCTAATGCATTAACATGTTAGTAGTAGACTTATTACAAAATTTTTAAGTCAATTTTTCAAATGTTTGACGTAATAAAATCATTTGTTTCACATTTCATAGAGGAAAATAGTATTTTTTTTATTGCATTTGTATAATTATTGAGAATTGAGGGATTGGTAAATGTATATTTACGCTAATTTTTTCTTTCATAAAAAACACACATGAATAAAGTGCAATATTGTGCTCTTAACCATCTAAGTGAATATTGATTTAAAAATTAAAGTATAATATGCACATAAAATATATATTTTTCATAGTTTTTGGCAAATATTTATTTATGTTACGAAGAAAATAGAAAATCAATAATACTCTACTGCATATTGTAGCACAATATGGCTAGTGGAGACCAATGTGTCTAAATAAGGAATTTTAAAATCATATTCCTTTTCAATCGTAAATTTTATATTATCATGAAACGAATTAAATGTTGATAAAATATTATCAACCGAACTCTCTGAAATAATACAAAATAAGTCATCAACATATTTTGTTATGATTTTTGGTTTTATATCCAATTTTTCAATGCAAGAATCTTATAATTTCTCCATTACAAAATCAGCTATAATTGGAGAAGCTGGAGATCCCATTGGAAGTCCTTTTTGTTGTATATATATTCTATTATTGTGTTTGAAATATCTATTGTCCATTATACAGAATTTCAAAATACGTAGAAAAAGATTCTTCTCAATTTTAGTATGTTCTTCTATAACATTCCATTTTCTTCAATAATATCTAAAGCTATATCTATTGGTATACTTGGAAATAAATATACAACATAAAGTAAAACTAATCTCTCATCACTTTGTATCCTTAATTTTTTTATCCTTTCTCTAAAATGTAAAGAATCTTTTACATTATATTTACAGTTTTAGTAACATATTTACAGAGTTCATAAGATGGGGAGTTAACAAATGAGCATATTGGTTTTAAAGGAAATTGTTCCTTATGAATTTTAGGTACTCCATATAATCTAGGAGCTGTAGCTACATTTGTTTTAAGTTTGTTCTTTTCCAAAG
Organism: Eustalomyia histrio; assembly: GCA_949748255.1. NCBI lineage: Eukaryota > Metazoa > Arthropoda > Insecta > Diptera > Anthomyiidae > Eustalomyia > Eustalomyia histrio. Next base: position 151,406,998 of record OX456523.1, read on the forward strand.
ATGTAATAATATTTAATTTGAAAAGATCTTCAATTAAATTATTATTTGTTCTGTAATCCGGAAGTTGGATCTCTAGTTGTCAAATTATATGTAGTAATATCACCCACAATATTATCTATTCTTAAAATATAATCACATTTATTCATTCCCTTGTCAGCATTTAAAATAAGTAGATCCTTATTAGTTTTCAAAAATCTTCTTGTCGTATTCACTTTATCTAACAAAAATTTGTCTATATTTGTTAATTGTTTCTTGTTCTTCTTTTCCTGTTAAAGTCTGTATAAAGTCTTCACCATCCGCTATAATTTTCAAAACGGGAAAATTTTCCCTTTTGACCGGAAGTGCTTGTTTATGTCCTAACGAAAGAACCCATTCTACTTTAGAGGGGATTTCAAAATCTGATTTGTTAACAAACCATTTCTTATTATGTTTAATATTTAATTGATTCTGTTTTAAATTAATAAGGCAATTAAATTTCTTCTTATGTACCTCTTTTACCTGTAAACTTAATTTAATAGCTAATTTTTCTTGGTGTTGAATGAATGTGTTGAATAAATTTTCATCTAAACTTTGAGCCAAATTCTCCGATATATATCCCAATTCTCTCTTAGCATTTCTCATTGTTTTATTGCCAAATTTAAAATCTTGTTTTGTAAAGATTGAGTGAATCCTGATATAGACTGTCGAATTCTATTGATTCATTCAATCTTTACAAAACAAGATTTAAAATTTGGCAAGAACAGAAATAATTTTAATACAAGAAACGTTATTGAACCTAAAATTTATAAATCTCTAACTTATGTTCCTCTTATATCTGAAAGGTTAGAAAGATCAAAAATTTATAATAATAAGAAATATATATTAGCACATAAAACATATAACACATTAAGTAGACTATTTAGCAACACAAAAGACAGAATAGATAAATCGGAAATGTCAAATTTTGTTTATAAAATACCGTGTAATGGTGATAATAGTGAAAACTGTAATAAGGTATACATAGGTACAACAAACAATAAACTTAAAACCAGAATTGCAGGACATAAATCAGATCAAAAATACAAGAACACCATTCCTACACAAAAAACAGCATTATCGTTACACTGCAATATCTCTAATCATTATCCTGATTTTGATATACGACAATTTTGAACATAGAAAATAATTACAGACGTAGATATAGACATTTAGTGAATAAGAATTGAGCTAATTATTTTAATTTTAAATAATATATGTATTTCAAAATAGTTTTTTGTTCTATGTAATATTTTCATTTTAAATATTTGTAAAAACATTTTTGTTTCCTTATCTTTTTTAAACTTAAAATATTTTTGTTTCATATGATATTTATATTTTTCATATTGTAAAAAAGTATTTTTATGATTTCCCGCCTTTTTTAAAAATTTTTATATATATAAGTTTAAATTATATAATTTCCCTGAAGAAGTCACCCAATGTGGAGACGAAATATTGGAAGGAAATAATAAATAATCATTATTATTTTTTGTAAAAAGATCTTGAACTCGATTTGAAGGAATAATATAATATTCTTTTAAATAAAAATCATTGGCGCATAATCATAGTTCAAATAAAGAATACTTTAAGAGTTCTAAAGTCGACTTTTCTTAAAAGTATACTTTAGGCATACTATAGACAAGTAAAAGTATACTTTAATCGCTAAAGTCTGCTTTAAAATTAAAACTAGCTGAAGTTGACTCTATCCAATTAAACAACACACAACAGATGTTTTCCGCCAAGAAAATTTTTGTGAAAAAAAATGTTTGAATTGCAAATTATTAAAATGAAAATTATATCAATAAATACGATATTTTGCATAACATTTATTAAGTTAATAAATTTTTATTAATAAAAATACACTTTTCAATCCTTTTTTATAAAGTTTTTTCCTTTTTACATTTTGCAATTGTAAATCTTTTATTTACACACTTTTAATTTTTTTCGGCAAATATAAAATCAGCTGATCAATGTTGCCACCTGCTTCTTTTTTAGTACAAAATGTATGCGGGCATTTGGTATATGTGATGTGCTACCCATTTAAAGCCGGTTCAACTTAAAACTGGCTTTAATTCTGACTATAATAGCAAAATAGATAATAATAATTTTTAATTTAAAGTTGTTTAAAAAAAAGTCGACTTTAGTGCGGGACTATGATTACGAGCCATTGATTTTAGCACATTTCACAAAAAAATATCAAAAATTATTTTTGTAATAAAAGTATTTCATGTTTGGTTTTTTAATTCTATAGTTAATTTTTAACAAACTTAAAATATAATTTTTAGTATAAACCTTCTACAAATTTTGTTTCTGGCTTTGAATTTTAATGTTGGAAACAAAATAATTTTAAAGTCGAAATAAACAAAAAAAACAAAACTTTTTTTATGCAACAGTATAAAAATAATTTCAAAAGTTAGAAAATTGAAAAAAGGTTTCTATAATATTTTCAAAAAATATTAAACAAACATCTTATTATTTCTTATAAATGTAAAGTTTGAGCAACAACACAGCAGTATTAAAAATAACTTTTGATAATAAAGTCAATTGTCAGTAACAGACTAATTGATGGATATAATTTGATAATGTTAATAACAAAAATATATAAATATAACAGGGTTGAAGAATTTAAAACTTTAGTACTTTTTTCCACACTGTCTTTTGAAAAATGTTAAAAATAGACACAGAAATATTAAAATTAATAGAAAGAGAGAAAAAGTTATAAAAATGGGGGTGAAGATTAAAAAAATAAAAAACTTTTCGATCTAAACCCCCATTGCCACATGCAAGTAGTATATTCGTGTTATTAACGAAAAACAACACAATTTTTTGAGTGGCTACACTGTACAGTCCAATTTCATTTGTAAAATGTCGTCAACAGAAGAAGTGCTATCCAAAATGTCTGTCTTAAATGAATTACAGTTTTGCCAAGTACTTAATACTCATGTTATTATATTTCATGTATAAAAACGTAAACCTAGTATTAAAACTTACCTTTAAAAGGCGGCTTTATATCCTTTCTCATTATTCTTTTTATATATGTGCACAAAATCCGATATAATATTAAATCCTATTGCAACAAATAATTAAATTAATATAAAACTCAGTACTTTGTTTACTTGCATCAACTGTCAAAAAATCACTTGCTTCAATATTTCATTGCAAGCTGAGTCGCAAGTAGTATAAGTGTGAGTAGTATGAGTGTATTGAGTTTTTGGCACTTGCACTTGCATGTGGCAAATGAAGCTCAATAATAATAAATGCGTTATAAAAATTACGATCGATTTTGAATTTATATATGACAGGTAAGCGAGTCCATTCTTCGGTTGAAATGAAAATTGTCAGGCACGTTAATAACTTTGTTCTAATAACAATTATCAATTTTCGTTATGTTCTGATATATGTGAGGTAGGCGTGTCCTTGCACCACTTTTCCTAAAATTTCGTTTATCTTCTTATTTACTCAAACTAAAATCAGGTACCAAATTTCAGTAACCTAGGATAACTCCTTCTATTTTTGTCCACTCGTTATATGGTAGAAATCACTGTACACCGGGTTGAGCTTTACGTTATAAACGTGGCTTGCGTGGGGGGATTTGACACTTAATTATATTTAATTATTCAGTCCAGTCACCTAACAAATGGTAAAAAGTAATCCTTCAAAACGGGGATATTTCTGTGGAGTTAAACAGTATTTAATTCGGTACAAATTTTTTTTGTACAAATTTGTACATCTTTTTATTGGATGGTGTTCGTTCACACAAATACTCAGTAAACCGAAAGAAAAAAAGAGAATAAAGTGACAGTTCGATGTTGAGAGTTTGAAAATTTTTACTGGACAAATTTTTGCCAGCAAGAATTTTCAAGCAGAAAAAACATATGATTGAAAAACATAAGATAAATTTTTTTAAATACAAATAGAAATGTTTTAAAACTGCCTTGTTGTATGCAAATGCAAAGTAATGAACATTGTAAAATTAATTATGGGAAAGATAAGAAAACCTAAAATGTTTATGTTTAATAATTTATTTTTGTATTTGGTTTTACAGTCAGCTGTATAAGAAACTTCTAAATTATTGCGTTCGCCTACTTTTTTACAAAATTTTCTTTTTTAAGGTAAATTTGTCTTACTCTCTGTAAGTTTGTTACTGAGTAATTCTTACTGGCTTTAGAAAAGTAAAGGAATTGAGCTATTACCTTTTAAGTTTTTATTATTGTTTTTTTTATTAAATTCATTTATTGCTATTAGCTTATCAAAACTATAAAAAATAATAATTAACTTTAATAATAAAAAAATAAATATTAATAAAATTTGCCGAAATTCAAGTGTTCAAAACATTTGCATTCCTCAAAGAAATTAAAAAGTACAAAAAACTTTATTTATTTTATTTATTTATTTATTTATATATTAATGTCATATCCTGCACAACAAGATTTAATCTTATAATTACAGTACAAGAATTACCAAGCAAAAATAATAATGACAATTGTTAAAACATATTTAGAAATAGGTTGCAATCAGGTCAAATATTTTTAAAGCTAAAATTTAAATTACACAAGATTAAAAAAAATAAAAATAATAATAATAAAAAAATTAAAGTTAAAATAAAAACAGGAAAAGTAAGAAAATATCAAGAATATTTTAGAAAAACAAAGTTGTCTTAGTTTCATGAATGTTTGACCCCACTATTGTGTTAATATGGTTTGTCCATGTTAGATTACTATTTAGTATTAGACCAAGATTTTTAGTGTTTGGACAATGTTAATTTTCTCGTTGTTTGAATATTTACGGGTTTGAGGGGTACAAATAAAAATGGCTGTTTTTTTTTATAAAAAAAGGGAAAAATAAAAAGATGGCCTTGTTTATTTTTAAACGTTATAAACTTTATTTGCTTAACCTAAAATATGAATTTAGGTTAAGTTTAATTTTGAGTTAAATTTTAGGATTTTAGGTTTTATTTTTAAGTTTTAATTCAATTTAGATATAATGATTTTTTTCAAATTAGTTTTAAGTTTCAATTCAAATGGAAATTAATTTAAGTTTTAATTCACAATTTTTAGGTTAATTTTTAGGGTTAAGTTTTTAATTGCAATTTTCAATTTCCTTTTTTTATTGTTTTTAGGTTTGAGTTTTAACCTTGATTTTATATTTATTTTTTATAATTAAGTTTTAGGTTTTAAAAGTTTAGGGTTTAACACTTTATCAGTTTGATTTATTTTACTCTGTTGATGGTGAAGATGGCTGAATATTTACGGTGGGAAGAGTTAGTGTTGGCACTCTTGGTACAATTTGGTACATTTTGCTCACTAGGTGAACATTCTCCCCGCCTTTACGTATCTGTAAATGAAATCGAAAAATAGACTTTAGTAGTGGTTCAATCTTTATGGGTATTAAAGTGTGCAGAGTATGTAAATTTTTACAAATACTTTTAATTATAATTGGGTTGGGTTATCCAGAGAACGATCCCATTATGAGCCACCCAAGAGTGGAATCCTGGGCCATTAGAGATCCACCCGCTATAGTGAAGGTGTTTGTATTCAAAATGGTGGTGTATACCGATTTCCATAGACACCGGGGCATTGGAATAAAAGTTGGGATCGGCCAGTGCAAGATGCCCAAACTTTTCTTTTATGGACTCATTAAATGCGGTGGTGTAAGGGTTTTTTGGTAAATCCTTCGCAACCAGCCAGCACATCTTATATTTAATGAGCGATGTCATGTTGGGTGTGATGGTAAGCTTCACATAATTCTTTCCATCGAGTGAAAAGGGTTTTAGCTTGTGTTCTCGCACAAACGCAGCTGCAATACGAGACGACGTCGAACTGGGATTTAAAATTGCTCTAATAGAGACACAACCATCCTCAGTCATTCCGTAGACTTCGACCGTAGGAACAAATGTTCGGGTTGTATATGACGGAACTCCAAGGGTTGAGCTGGTAGATGGCGCCGTTGTAGCTTGCCTGGGGTTTACTCTACGAGTAGCCGTTGGCCCATGAGCATCGGTGGGTATATCTCTTAAAACGCGTTGGTGGCCATGAAGTACGGTGTGATGGTTCAAACCGCAGACACGACAACGCGCTTTGTTGGTGCAATCACTGACAAGATGGTTCCTGGCCAGGCAATTTGTACAGTAATGTAACTGTAGCACAGTTCTATACTTTTGTGCCAAGTTCTGATCCAAGAACTTTTTGCAGGTCATAATACGGTGGTCGGCTTTGCATATGCCGCATCCAAAGAAACGACGGCCTTGGAACGAGCCCGACCGTACTGTGGATTCCTGCCTGGGTCTTCTGGGTCGGGCTGGAGCGCTTGTAGCCGTTTGGCGTCTGCTGACTCGTGAAGCTCGTCTGCTGGTGGTGGTGACATTAGATGCACGTGTTGTGTGTCGGGTTTGGGTGTGTGGAGCCATTTTCTAAATGAAATGAAGTAAAGAAATTAGCATAATGTGGTGAATAATGGAGGTTAGTGTGTTAGATGAGTGTACTGAGTGAGTTTTGGGTGAGTATGTAGTGCTAAAGGTTTAAGATACAAATGGGGTTAAGGGTACTATAAAAGGGTTAGTTTAGTTTGTGGGTAGAACCACGACTTTCGTTATAGGCCTAGTCAACGTTCCAGTTGGAGTGTGTAAGTCCACGACTCTAGTACGGCCGTCGGATCCGGGGTAGACCTTAGTCACCCGTCCTAATGACCACTCATTAGGGGGTAGATTGTCCTGCTTGATAACTACAATGTCACCGACATCAAGTTGACGCCTTGGGTTCTTCCATTTGTATCGCTTGTGGAGCTCCTTTAGGTACTCATCCTTCCATCTTCTGCAGAAGTAATGGTGTTGAATCCTGAGCTTCTGCCACCTATTTGCCAATGTAATGTTTCCATCACTTAGGTCTTAGGAGGAAGTGCTGCCATTAGCTGAGTCGCCTGACGATTTTTATATCGTACGCAGGGTGAGCACTTGTTGATAACTAGGCTAATCAAGTTCTGAAGTTTCGGTACCCAATAGCCTGATCTAATTATTCTCAGCATAACCTGATTTCCTCCATGTAGGGTTACCAAATGGACATGAAGGGTAAGTAATTTGGCAAAACAACTTGCATAGGGTAATAAAACTGGATGTTTTTCATCATAAGTTAGACAACTAGATTTCGCTAATCGGCCATCTGCACGAAGAACATTTTTAGAATCTAAAAACGGTGTGAGGGTAAGTAGGCTACTCTTTTTGGGTATTGGGGTTTTCTTTTTCAAGCAATTATATTCGTCTGTGAAGTATTGGGTCTGACATAGTATTATCAATCTACTTTTAGTGGAGTTTATTTCATGCGACTCGAGTGTGATACTTGGGTGATCTATTAAAATATTAAGCCTGTCATTGGCTGAAGTCGTTTTCCTACGATCGGGAACAACTCTTTCATGGCGAGCGATATTTTGTCGGGTAACTGAAACGCGATCGCAAAATCGATAAACATATGACATGACTCGAAGAGCCTTAGACCATTTTGAAAATCTGCTCAGAATATAAAAAAGGGAAAAATAAAAAGATGGCCTTGTTTATTTTTAAACGTTATAAACTTTATTTGCTTAACCTAAAATATGAATTTAGGTTAAGTTTAATTTTGAGTTAAATTTTAGGATTTTAGGTTTTATTTTTAAGTTTTAATTCAATTTAGATATAATGATTTTTTTCAAATTAGTTTTAAGTTTCAATTCAAATGGAAATTAATTTAAGTTTTAATTCACAATTTTTAGGTTAATTTTTAGGGTTAAGTTTTTAATTGCAATTTTCAATTTCCTTTTTTTATTGTTTTTAGGTTTGAGTTTTAACCTTGATTTTATATTTATTTTTTATAATTAAGTTTTAGGTTTTAAAAGTTTAGGGTTTAACACTTTATCAGTTTGATTTATTTTACTCTGTTGATGGTGAAGATGGCTGAATATTTACGGTGGGAAGAGTTAGTGTTGGCACTTTTGGTACAATTTGGTACATTTTGCTCACTAGGTGAACATTCTCCCCGCCTTTACGTATCTGTAAATGAAATCGAAAAATAGACTTTAGTAGTGGTTCAATCTTTATGGGTATTAAAGTGTGCAGAGTATGTAAATTTTTACAAATACTTTTAATTATAATTGGGTTGGGTTATCCAGAGAACGATCCCATTATGAGCCACCCAAGAGTGGAATCCTGGGCCATTAGAGATCCACCCGCTATAGTGATGGTGTTTGTATTCAAAATGGTGGTGTATACCGATTTCCATAGACACCGGGGCATTGGAATAAAAGTTGGGATCGGCCAAGGCAAGATGCCCAAACTTTTCTTTTATGGACTCATTAAATGCGGTGGTGTAAGGGTTTTTTGGTAAATCCTTCGCAACCAGCCAGCACATCTTATATTTAATGAGCGATGTCATGTTGGGTGTGATGGTAAGCTTCACATAATTCTTTCCATCGAGTGAAAAGGGTTTTAGCTTGTGTTCTCGCACAAACGCAGCTGCAATACGAGACGACGTCGAACTGGGATTTAAAATTGCTCTAATAGAGACACAACCATCCTCAGTCATTCCGTAGACTTCGACCGTAGGAACAAATGTTCGGGTTGTATATGACGGAACTCCAAGGGTTGAGCTGGTAGATGGCGCCGTTGTAGCTTGCCTGGGGTTTACTCTACGAGTAGCCGTTGGCCCATGAGCATCGGTGGGTATATCTCTTAAAACGCGTTGGTGGCCATGAAGTACGGTGTGATGGTTCAAACCGCAGACACGACAACGCGCTTTGTTGGTGCAATCACTGACAAGATGGTTCCTGGCCAGGCAATTTGTACAGTAATGTAACTGTAGCACAGTTCTATACTTTTGTGCCAAGTTCTGATCCAAGAACTTTTTGCAGGTCATAATACGGTGGTCGGCTTTGCATATGCCGCATCCAAAGAAACGACGGCCTTGGAACGAGCCCGACCGTACTGTGGATTCCTGCCTGGGTCTTCTGGGTCGGGCTGGAGCGCTTGTAGCCGTTTGGCGTCTGCTGACTCGTGAAGCTCGTCTGCTGGTGGTGGTGACATTAGATGCACGTGTTGTGTGTCGGGTTTGGGTGTGTGGAGCCATTTTCTAAATGAAATGAAGTAAAGAAATTAGCATAATGTGGTGAATAATGGAGGTTAGTGTGTTAGATGAGTGTACTGAGTGAGTTTTGGGTGAGTATGTAGTGCTAAAGGTTTAAGATACAAATGGGGTTAAGGGTACTATAAAAGGGTTAGTTTAGTTTGTGGGTAGAACCACGACTTTCGTTATAGGCCTAGTCAACGTTCCAGTTGGAGTGTGTAAGTCCACGACTCTAGTACGGCCGTCGGATCCGGGGTAGACCTTAGTCACCCGTCCTAATGACCACTCATTAGGGGGTAGATTGTCCTGCTTGATAACTACAATGTCACCGACATCAAGTTGACGCCTTGGGTTCTTCCATTTGTATCGCTTGTGGAGCTCCTTTAGGTACTCATCCTTCCATCTTCTGCAGAAGTAATGGTGTTGAATCCTGAGCTTCTGCCACCTATTTGCCAATGTAATGTTTCCATCACTTAGGTCTTAGGAGGAAGTGCTGCCATTAGCTGAGTCGCCTGACGATTTTTATATCGTACGCAGGGTGAGCACTTGTTGATAACTAGGCTAATCAAGTTCTGAAGTTTCGGTACCCAATAGCCTGATCTAATTATTCTCAGCATAACCTGATTTCCTCCATGTAGGGTTACCAAATGGACATGAAGGGTAAGTAATTTGGCAAAACAACTTGCATAGGGTAATAAAACTGGATGTTTTTCATCATAAGTTAGACAACTAGATTTCGCTAATCGGCCATCTGCACGAAGAACATTTTTAGAATCTAAAAACGGTGTGAGGGTAAGTAGGCTACTCTTTTTGGGTATTGGGGTTTTCTTTTTCAAGCAATTATATTCGTCTGTGAAGTATTGGGTCTGACATAGTATTATCAATCTACTTTTAGTGGAGTTTATTTCATGCGACTCGAGTGTGATACTTGGGTGATCTATTAAAATATTAAGCCTGTCATTGGCTGAAGTCGTTTTCCTCCGATCGGGAACAACTCTTTCATGGCGAGCGATATTTTGTCGGGTAACTGAAACGCGATCGCAAAATCGATAAACATATGACATGACTCGAAGAGCCTTAGACCATTTTGAAAATCTGCTCAGAATATCAGGGTCCCCTGTCCCCTCTGGGTTGGTATTCACAGATATAGGAAAAGATTGTGTGGCTTTTGCCTTAGCCTGAGTTGCGAATTTTTGAGCTGTTATTGGCCATTTTGACGAGGGTTCCTTTAACCATGAAGGCCCATTCCACCAAAGGGAATCTACTGCTAACTCATCGGGGTTACAGCCACGGCTGGCAACATCTGCTGGGTTATCATGCGAAACGACGTGACTCCAATTTTCGACTCCGACAGTTTCCAAAATTGTCGCAACACGGTTTGCAACAAATGTCTTCCAAGAGCTTGGTTGCTTGCTAAGCCAAGCCAAGACTATGGATGAGTCCGTCCAAAAATGCGTTCGATGTTGCGGTAAATCGAGTTGTGTGAGTAAATTGTGTACCATATTAGCCAATAACACAGCACCACAAAGTTCTAATTTGGGTAAAGGTACAACTTTGATGGGTGCAACTCTCGTTTTTGCAAAGAGCAGGGTCACGAAACTAGGTCCGTCTATGGGTGTTACTCGAGCGTATAAAACGGATGAGTAAGCTTTCTCAGAAGCATCTGAAAAGCCATGAAATTCAATATCGACTTCGGGTGTGTAACGAATCCATCTTGGAATTCGAATTTTATCAATATTATCATAATATTGTAAAAATTTTAGCCATCGCATTAGGGTAAGGGGTTTGAGACATTCGTCCCAGGCTGTGTTGTCCTGCCATATTTGCTGCATAATAATCTTAGCAGAAATAATAATGGGCGCCAACCAACCAGCCGGGTCAAATAAGCGCGCAATATCAGATAAAACTATGCGCTTTGTGTATGCCGATCTTTTTTCGATCATGGGTACATTGAAGAAAAATACATCTTCTTTTGCATTCCATCGAATGCCAAGAGTTTTCGCGTTATTGGATTCTGGCAGGGTTAGTAGGTCAAAATCGAGTAGATGATCTTCGGGTAATGTGTTCAAAAGATCAGCAGTATTTGAAATCCATTTTCTTAATGGAAAGCCGGCTGAGTCCAGCACTGTGATCAACTCTTGTTGAGCTTTTTTAGTGTCAATAATGGTATGAGCACCAGCTAAAACATCGTCAACATACATATTGCTTCTCAAAATTTGAGACGCTATTGGGTGGGTAGTTTGCACATCTTTAGCCAGTTCTAAAAGAGTGCGAATTGCCAAATAGGGTGCGCAATTCACTCCGAACGTGCCTGTTTGAAGCTCATAATCTTGAATGGGTTCGTTGACGCTTTTACGAAATAGTATTCGCTGAAAGGGGGTGTGGGTAGAATTCAATAAGATCTGCCGATACATTTTCGTAATGTCGGCATTAAAAACGATCTTATAAAAGCGCCATTTTAAAATTACAACAACTAAATCTTGTTGCAGTGTAGGACCAGTAAATAACGCATCGTTTAAGCTTCTGCCGTTCGATGTTTTGCTCGAAGCATTAAAACCAACTCGAACTTTTGTCGTAATACGATCCATTTTTAGACAGCGTGATGGGGTAAATAATAATTAGTATTTTAAGAAGCATTTGGGTAATATTTAACGGGTTTCATATGACCTAAGTCAATATATTCTTGCAGCGCGTTATCATATTCTTCCTTTAGCTCTGGTTTCCTCATCAAATTCTTCTCGTTTCTTAAATATTGAGCCATTGCTATATGGCGAGAGTTTCCTAACTCCATTTGTGGGGTTCGAAACGGAAGATCCACTTGATAACGGCCATCGGGTAAGCGTTGGGTTGTCTTCGAATAATATTCTTCGTAAAAATAATCTTCAGAAGACTTAATGGGTTTTCTCGGGACTTCTTCAATTTCCCAAAATTTAGTTATACACTTACCAAGAAAACCATTCTTAACGCCTTTTAAGAAGATTTCCGGGTAATATTCGCTGCCGATTAACATGTCCACAGGTCGGCTCGCGTAGAATTTCGGGTCAGCTAACTGAATGTCGCCTGTATTTTAGGTGATATTTGGGTTTATGTCATGGGTGGGTAAATGACTGGAAACTCCTTTCACGACAATTGCTTGCATTGTCATTTTAAAATCTTTTTGGGTGTTAGAAATTAATGTCAAATTGCATTATTTATTTGATTGAGTAGAACCAAGGTCCTCTAGCCCTGCAATCTCAGCAAATATGGGTGTGGTGGGTATTTGCGACTTTCGCCTGAAGTTGTCTGTGATGAAACTGTCATCTGAAGCTGGGTCAATAAGCGCTCTTGCCGGAAACAATTCGCCATTAACCTCAACATTTAGAATCGCTGTTCCCAATAATTTCCTGTTTCTGGTGTAAGATTTATTCGTAGGGGTGACCGTTGTGAAAGACTGCGCCGCATTTCGTGACGTCGACTGTTAAGCTAAATCATTCGCATTATTTCCGGTATTTTGGGTATTTGGGGCAGGAGTGGGTTTATGCAATAGGGTATTATGGTGATAACCACATTGCCTGCACGTAAACGTACTGCGGCAATCCTTGATTGCATGGCCAACAGCCAAGCAATTGTAACAGATTCCGTTCTTTTTAACGAAATCTATTCTCTCGTTTACTCCCAAAGAAGTAAACTTACGACACTCCCTAAGAGTATGATTGCCCCTGCAAAGCATGCAGATGGAGCCATCGGGTCCATCGTATTTGGGTGGGTGGGTTGGGTTTGAGTCTTTTCGTTCATTTTGAGATTTATCAAAATGTGTCTGCTTTCTGGGTGTGTGGGTTATTGTGAGAAAAGTATTGCCTCTTCTTTCATTTGATCTTGGGTTCTGGGTTGATGTTCTAGTTGGGTTTTGGGTTGGGTTCCTAATTGGGTTTTGGTTTGGGTATTGTGTTGTTGGAGGAGAGATAGCTTTGGCATCGGTCGCGGATTCAAGACCTCTATATTCCGCTGTCAAAAAATTATCTAAATCCTCCCACGATGGGACCACAGTATTGTCTGTGAGGGTTCTCTCGAATATAACGAGAGTTTCTTTGGGTAACTTGGAAGTGCAAATGAATACAATCATTGCATCTCCCCATCTATCCTTCCCATAACGTAATGTTTCTAGTGTCGCTATGCAACTATTTATTGTCCTCTGAAGCCTTCTTATAGCTACTCCGCACTGGACATTTACAATGGGTAAATTCTGTAACTTTCGGAATTGAGCATTCACTTGCATGCGAACGTTCTCATATTCCTTAGTTAATTCTCTCCAGGCGATGTCAAACCCTTCATTCGTCGATGGTGCGTCATCGACTATTGACTTCGCCCCCTTTCGTACTTTTTCCCTAAGGTAGCACAACTTTTCGATGCCACTTTTCCGCTTGTTGTCTATAATAATGGCCTTATACAAATCTCTAAAGGTGGCCCAATTTTTGAATTCCCCATCAAAAACGGGTATTTCACAGGGTGAGACTCTAATTAAGGTTAAATCCTCTTGGGTGGGTAGGGTGTTTTGACTAACTGAGGCTGCTCCTAAACTTTCAGGAGTTACAGACTTGGTGGCTGCCTCAAGGTCACCTACCAAGGAGTATTTTGCACTTCTATAACGCGCCTTAGCCTCCACATACTCCTGTTTGATGTCGTCGAGATTAACGGTATCCACTTCTTTCGGTTTATCAAGGAGTGGGGACTCCTGTATAACTATGAATCGGGTGCTTATTTTATTCCACAGTTCTTCCAATTCGCCTTGTTGACACCGTATCACCGCAGCTGATTGAGGGTTCTCCCTAAGTCTTTTATACTCCTCATCAAAAGACTTTAAATCTCCCTGGGTCAAAATCAAAAAACCCTTGCACAAAGACCTTAATGTAGTCATACTTATTTGGAAGTTTAGATGTAATTACAATAAATTTAAGGGTGACAAAAAATTTTTGGGGTAGGGTATAGCCGAAAAAAGGGGTTAAAACGCACTTAGTTTTTAGGGTATGAGGTAAAAAAGTACCAATTTACTTAATCGCTTGGGTTTGTAGGCGAAAACGGGTTAATTTTAAATATTTGTATGGGTTTATGGGTAAAAGAGGGTTAAAATGCGGTTAGCTGTGATAAGCGGGTTAACCGTGGTACAAAATGGGTTAAAAACTCTTTTTTATAATTCAGCGGGTTGTTTTTTGGGTTCTCCGTATAAAAAGGGTTAATTCAGTTTTTACGGTATAAAAAGGGTTAAATAAGGGTTTTCGGTGTAAAAAGGGTTAATATGGCGTTTGCGGTGCAAAAAATGGTTAAGGTAAGTATAAATTATTTTGCAATTAAATTTGTACAAGTAACAAATAAATAAATGCACTTACTGACCTGGTAAACGTTGGATACTTCTCTGTGTGTATGTATGTATGTATAAATGTGTTTTGTTTTTTGTTGATTTTCCTTTGCTCTTTTGTTCCCGCTTAATGCAGTTCACTTTCAAGTTCAAGGTTAACTAATTTTTTTTATATATATGCTTGTATGTTTAACAGTTTTGTTTAAAGTACTGCAAAAAATTGATCGTTTATTTTATATTTTTAAATTTAGTCAGTAGGGTTTTTTACTTTTAATTAACTAATTAAATCAAAAATTTGTTCTTAATTTCTTTGTTTATTTAACAATTTTATTTTATTAAGTACAATTTTTTGTCAGTAGTGTACGAAAAATATGTGTGTTCACTGTTCACTGTTCACTTGTTTTGTGTGAAAAATAATAGTTTTGTATTGTTATTGTTGCTTTTTTTTGAAAAATTCTTTTTAATAAAATTTTTTAATATTTATTTTGTTTTTAATAAAAATGCCTTTATTGGTTATTATTTATAGATATTTTATAACACTTTTAATATGTAGGTATGTTTGTTTTGTGTTGTTTTAATTAACTTTTAATTTTATTAAAAATTACGTTTTTTTTGGGGTGGGTTTTTTTTTATTTTAATTTGCTTTGTGTTCAAAATTCACACTATAGATTTTAAACTTTTTGTGTTTGCAAACTTTTTGCTTTTAATTTTGTTTCTTTTAATAATTTTTAATGTTTTCTAGAATTTTCCATATTTTTACGTTGTGTGTTGTTTTGATATTTTTAAACTGTTATTTTTTATATATATATATATAAACTTTTGTTGTTGTTTTATGCGGACTGTAAATTTTTTTTTGGTAAGGTCACTGCTCTTTTTCACAAAAGGACCATGAATATTTACGGGTTTGAGGGGTACAAATAAAAATGGCTGTTTTTTTTTATAAAAAAAGGGAAAAATAAAAAGATGACCTTGTTTATTTTTAAACGTTATAAACTTTATTTGCTTAACCTAAAATATGAATTTAGGTTAAGTTTAATTTTGAGTTAAATTTTAGGATTTTAGGTTTTATTTTTAAGTTTTAATTCAATTTAGATATAATGATTTTTTTCAAATTAGTTTTAAGTTTCAATTCAAATGGAAATTAATTTAAGTTTTAATTCACAATTTTTAGGTTAATTTTTAGGGTTAAGTTTTAAATTGCAATTTTCAATTTCCTTTTTTTATTGTTTTTAGGTTTGAGTTTTAACCTTGATTTTATATTTATTTTTTATAATTAAGTTTTGGGTTTTAAAAGTTTAGGGTTTAACACTTTATCAGTTTGATTTATTTTACTAATTAATTTGTAACGTTGGAGTTTAACACTAAGCTTTCAGTTTTTAACTTGTATTTTCTACTTTAACTATTTTTTTCACTTTAACTGCGCAAGCGATGCGGCCTTGTTGACGAATAAAAAGTAATTCTCTGTTGATGGTGAAGATGGCTGAATATTTACGGTGGGAAGAGTTAGTGTTGGCACTCTTGGTACAATTTGGTACATTTTGCTCACTAGGTGAACTTTGTTAATGGCGATATCATTTTCGAAAACTGGATTTAAAGTTTTTTTACGAATTACCAAGCATTTGGATTTTCGTGGATTAATACAGAGCCCATTTGCTTTTGCCCACCGGTATAAACTTTTAAGATCAGCCTTGATTTTGTCAATAATCTCTTTTGTAGATTGAACAGGTAGAGTTGTACATCATCTGCTTACATGTGTATCTTACAATATGAAAGATATTCAAGTAAGTCATTAATATATATGGAAAATAGCAGCGGACCCAAAATCGAACCTGTGGGTACACCTCTCTCGAGATTCAAAGATTGGGATGACTTATTATTTACACATATGGATTGCGTACGATTCACGAGGTATGAGGACAAAAGCTGAGTGGAATTAGTTGAAAAATTGAAAAAGCGTCTAAGTTTCATACAAAGGGTATGGTTGTTGACCGTATCAAAAGCTTTTGAGTGATCAAGAAGTACAAGAAAGTTTATTTTGCTATCATCCAGTTCACGCCTAATGGTTTAACAGACATCAACTATGACTGTCACGAAGCTATGATTAGGACGAAAACCAGATTGATTGTCCGACATTAAACAGGTATCATGAATATATCTACTCATTTGGGTGTGCAAAATCTTTTCAAAAACTTTCGAGAGATAACATAGTATTGCTATTGGTCGGAAATCTGAGTTTGTTTTTGGGATTGGGATAATTTTGGCATGTTTCCATTTGGAAGGAAAACTACAGGAAGCTATAATGTGGTTGAAGAAATATGTTACATAAGGCAGGAGTAACGGTAACAGCATTATAAATTTAGGGTACACGTTATCATACCCCACAGCATTTGAGTTAACCATAGAGAAACAAGACAAAACATCAAGTTGAGTTACGCATATAAATTCAAAGTTATTTTCTTCAGTGTTGGTATTGTTCAAAGTATAGAAATTGTTATCGATCTGAGCCAAAGGTAGGTCTGTAAAAATTGAGTTCAATTCATCGGCATCAGTCGTACAGCTATTGTTGTTAGCTTTTCCAATACCAATTTCTCGGATTGTTTGCCAAGTATTTTTGGGTCCAAAGCTGAAGAAAAACTTAAGAATAGTATTCGGCTTTAGCAATTCTGATATTTTGGTTTACTACCTTTCTAGGCGAGCGATAACTATTTTTTAATTCGGGGGTTTTAAAACGTTTTCATCGGGAGTATGCTACATCTCTATGAGAAATTGATGGTTTTATGGCAGGTGAAAACCATGGTTTAGACTTTGTTTTCAGTGGAACTGTTTCTTCATAAAGTCGCAGCAGGTTGTTTTGTAAGAAGCACAATTGATCGTCAACGGAAGTCATGTAATACACACTTTCCCAGTCAATGTTGGAGAAGTTCGTGTATAGCAGATCATAGTTCAAGTTCTTAAAGTCTCGAAAGGAGAAGGATGTATCGACATGTTGTATACGATAATCATAGGTAAGAAAAATCAGGTCATGTTTCGAAAAACATGATGCCGAGATTTGATCATAAAGTAAAACGTTTGAAACATTGCTAACAAATAAAATGTCAAGCAAGGTGCTGCTATAGGTGGTATGATGTGTAGGACTAGTGCGATTTGTAGGCTCAAGACCAAGTAATAGCATTTTATCAGTTAAAACTGATTATATCATAATATTTGAGTTAAAATCTCCTGATATTATTACATCATCATATCTCTCTGCCAGGGTGTCTAATTTAGTTATAAATGTCGATAAACAAATGTGTTGATGTGGTCTATAAACACAACCAGCCAACAATTTCCTTCCATTCTATTTTATCTTCTTTCTCAGATTTGCAACAAAATTTACATGTTATATGGTTCCTGACAAAAATGGCGACGCCGCCGCCTTTGCGTTCTCTGTTATGTTGGTCTCGACCTATATCCCCTCTAAAAACTCTGTATCCACCTAAGTTAATGAAATTATCTAAGGTTGATTCAGCAAGCCAAGTTTCGGAAACACAAACTATGTCAATTTTCGAGTTTTCAAAGATAAACCTAAATTCATCCATTTTATTTCTCAAACTCTGAGCATTTAAATGACAAACTCTAAGTCCATCTTTTTGTTTGTCCAATATTCTAACCATGTCCATTATTATCCATAATCTAAATTTATGGTAAAAACCTCAATTCAAACAACGCAAACAAACATTTTTATATTAAGAATGTTAAATAATAAAGTATTTGATAAAGCAATTAAAAATAAAAGATTTAAGAATAATAGAGAAATTTAATTTTTATCAATAAAAGTTTTAAAACAGATATATTAAGATATTTTGATTATTTTGGCGTTCAGCAAAAAAACATTCAGATCCCTCTGAGATAGGAGCAATTGTAGTCAGTTGCTTGAATTCGTCAATACGTATTAACTGTCCATCAGCAGATTGCTTAACGTACACCAATCCACGCATAGAAAACGCACTATGAATATGTTTATCTCTTTTCATACGCACTGCAGCTCGAAGAATTTGATAGTTTTCAACGGTTAAACTTTTTTTTATTAAAGAATTTTGTGTTGGCACCAAGGCCAATATGATTTAAGGTGAAGAAGAAATCTTTATTGGCTTTTCTAAAATTTGTAAGCGATTTAAGAAAGAAGTGTTTATCGTAAGGAGACCACATTTTGACGTTATCGGGGCATCAGTTGTGTTAGTTTTGTATTATTTTGATTTCTTAAACGATTTATTGTTTTAACTGCCGGTAAAGATATCCCAATTATAGTACAAATGTGACCAAAAATGTTGTATATAAAGGGATACCGGTAATACGTAACTTACTCGCAACAGCTTTATTTTCCTGTCGCTTTAATTGTAATTTTAGGTTGTTAATTTCCTTTTTCATAGTTGTTACTTCTGCCATCACTGTCTCTAATTTATTAAGTCTATTTGTAACTTCTCTTAAATCATTTTTAATTTCATTAAATCTATCAGTAAATCTCTTAACAAGTTCACACAAGAGGTTATTTTTATGCTCTTCAAATTTAATTTCTTTTATTGTTTGAATTTGTTCAGTTAATTTATCAAATTGTTCATTACAGATATGAATTTGAGAGGAGATTTTGTAGAAGTTAATTTTGGCGTTTTTGTAACATTGCCAATAAAAGAGTTTTGTAATGATTCTCTCGATCTCTTAGACGGAGTACTGATTACTGTTTGTTTATTATTGTTATTGTTGTTTTCTAGTGAGTTGGTTGATACTGTTGTTCTGTTGTTGTTTTTATTGGATAAGTAATGTATACGTTTGTTATATTGTCTTTTTTGTATATGAATTCGTTTGTACAAAGTGCAGTATTTTGCGGCATATCCATTTAATAACTACAGTGTATCTCTTAAGGCTCAACTACAATTTGCTTAAGTAACTTAAGCTAGGTATCGGTAGGAAACTAAAATTCAAAATTTTTTAAAGTTAAAAATTTGTATTTCTAAAATTTCGTTTCATACAAATCGAAGTTGGGCCTTTACTATGGTGGTGGTGTACCTTGGATTAAACTGTTCGCCTTGAGGTCGTCGTACATTAGCTCTTCCATCTGATCACCGGAGGTTAAATTTTGATTCATCTGATCATAAAATATTTTTCCATTGTTGTTGTTTTTTCCAATTTAAGTGGGCCTGGGTAACGTAAAACCAAGCTTTTCGATTTTTTTTAGTACATTTACAATATAACTTCTGAGACCATATTCCAGCGAAATTTCGGTTTTCGCTTCTCTGGATATTTCTCAAAAATATTCTTTGTTTTTTCGATCTTCTCTTCAGCTGTTACACGGGATCTTCCTCCTTTATAAATTGTATGGACGTTGTCACTATTTACTATTCGACAAATCGTTCATTTTGGAACTGAATATTTTAAAGAATATTATTTTTGAGAAAGTTCATTTTGAAAATCATTCCGTAACTATATGAAAAGTTGTCACATCGAAATATGCAACTCTAGCATATTTAAGATAGAAAGAGTCACATAATGTCAAATTTTCCTCAAGGAATACATATACAAATATAAATTCAGGGAAATTTGCTCAATTTTCTCTCAGTTACCGAACCTTGTAATATGTACAAAATTTTATTTGGTCGCTGCTTACCATATAGCTCCTATATGTTACTTATCCTTTCTCTATTATTAATTATTTCCACACTCGTAATATTATTTGGGTAAATACAACCAAAACTAAAATTCTAATTTTTTAAAACCCGGTCAATTGTCTTTCATATTTAATTTAACGCCTTTTATCTTTTTTTGAACGTGTTCTAAAAAAATAATAATTAAAACGAAAGAAATATATGTAGTTTATTGTTTTTATATGTTGTATTTTGTGTGGGTGCGAACTGGCTAAATAAAATCTAAAATAGATTCAGGTTTCCAAATGTCTATAAAATTTCGAAAATTTTTCAAAGAAATTTTAAAACCTTTTGTTAATTTGTATTTAGATTATAATTTATTTAGCTACCTCGCAGAGGTCCTAAGTGGAATTATTTTATTTGTATATTTTCTTTTAAAACAAAAAAAACGTGATTCCAACTGCATTACTTTTTTAATTAAAAATCTGATATTCAAATAACACATTAAGTCTTAATTATTCTGAAATTTTATGGATTCCAGATAAAATTTCAGAATAATTAGTTTTATATCAAAACATATGTATTTAAAATTGTAAATATTTAATCAACTTATATAGACTTTCAAAGCATTTATTTTAGTTAAAAAGTAGGAATTTATAAAAATGCTGCCAAGTCTTGGAAATTCTTGGCTCTTCTTTTTTAAATGTAAAAACTAAAATATTTGTCATAAAAATATTTGAAATTTTGGTATTTGTAATTTAATAAAATATTACAAACACCAAAAGCTAACAAATGAATTATCTGTTTCTTAGTAAAGGTAGAGCAGGCCATACAATATAGTTCCTATATTTCGCGTTCTGGTGAAGTCCATAAACGAAAATAGCTTTTATACAATGGCTGCTCCAAATGTTCAAATTGTATTTGTATAAAATAAGAAAAAGTGATGTACGTAGGGATAGTCATTTTCTTTACAAGTACCCTGCGGGAAAAAGGAGTCAGTTAGCAATTGGGACCTGTCCCACCGAATAATTCGGTAGAATGCGCTGTTCTTTTTGAAAATTTATAATAAAGATTTTTATAATCTCCATACCAAGAGCTACTATTGTGTGTTTCACGATTTTTAGGACAAGTCCTAGTTTTAGCGCAATCTTCCCCCATGAATTAATGGTACCAGAACTAAAAAATAAGAATGTTCATAAAAAAGCGCAATTTTCTTTAAAACTGTTTATTTTGAAAATTTGCAATAAAAATTTTTAGAATCCTCATAAAAACAGCTACCATTGTGCGTTTCACGATTTTTAGGACAAGTCCTAGTTTTAGCGCAATCTACCACCATGAATTTCTGGTACCAGAACTAAAAATGATAAAAAAAAGTTCCATTTTCTCAAAAACTGTTCTTTTTGAAAATTTGCAATAAAGATTTTTAGAATCCTCATACCATCAGCTATCATTGTGCGTTTCATGATTTTTAGGACAAGTCCTAGTTTTAGCGTAATCTGCCCCCATGAATTTCTGGTACCAGAACTAAAAAATATAAAAATATTAATAAAAAAGAGTAATTTTTGTCAAAAACTGTTTTTTTGTTGAAAATTTGCAATAAAGATTTTTAGAATCTTCATACCAACAGCTACCATTGTGCGTTTCACGATTTTAAGGACAAGTCCTAGTTGCAGCACAATCTTACCCCAAGAATTTCTGGCACCACAACTAATTTTCTCAAAAACTGTTCTTTTTGAAAATTTGCAATAAAGATTTTAAGAATCTTCATGCCATCAGTACCATCACGCATACCACAATTTTTAGGACAAGTCCTTGTTGCTGCCGAATCTTTTCTAGAATATTTGGTGTATTTACAATTTTCTTTAGAACTTTTTGGCTATTTCTCCTCATCTTCATAAATTGCATACACTGAGGAGTGATAACATGTTAAAAACGACAGCTGTCATTAATATTGCATACACAGTGTTGCAAGGATAATAAATAAAGGGTGGTAAAAATTTTAAGGGCCGATGTTGATTTTGAATAAACACAAATTATTTAGGAAATTATTGTCATTTCTTTTTATTATGATAATATAGTATGGTTCAATTATGTATGGAACAAAATATCGGCCAAATGGCCGCCGCGACCTCGGCGGCACACCTCCATCCGATGGTCCAAATTTTCGATGACGCTGAGGCATAATTGAGGTTCTATGCCGTTAATGTGCCGAATCATTTCATCCTTTAACTCTTGAATTGTTGCTGGCTTATCGACATACACCTTTTCTTTCAAATAACCCCAAAGAAAGAAGTCCAATGGTGTCAAATCACATGATCTTGGCGGCCAATTGACATCGCCACCACGTGAGATAACAGTAATGTTTTCCGCAGAACGAACTGGGCGAGCATGCACAGGTGTTTTCACAAACCAGGTTTGCTGAAATTTGCCCAGAATTCTCCCGATTGTGGACAAATTTGGTCGATTATGCTGACAAAAAAAATCACGAAGTGCACGAAATGCATTTTGATTTGGACGCCCATTTTGATAATAAGCCTAAATAACTTTAACGCGTTGCTCAATTGTGTATCTTTCCATGTTTCAAATTGAGTGTGAAATTGAGAAATGTTAAATGAAATGCAGAAAAAAAACTTGACGTTTAGGTGTGGTTCACATTCAACATCGGCCCTTAAAATTTAACCACCCTTTAGAAGTATAATCTTTGCATTTAGTTTTATTAAAAAAAAACAATAATTTTGTTGTAAAAAAAATAAAAAAATTTTGATATACTAAAAAATGCTCATGTGACCATATATGAACATTTATATATATGTCCATATATAACCATATACGACTATATTCCAAATTATGAACCAGAGCATATATGGATTAATAAACCATGAACTATGGCATATAACCAATTATATATTGTGGCAACAACCAACCAGGTACTATGGCATACAACCAATTATATATTGTGGCAACAACCAGTAACTATGGCAACAACCAATTTTAAATTGTGACAAAAACCACCCAAGTGAACTTAGAAGAACTATTATATCAGGTGAATTCCATACAAAAGTACACAACAAAGTCAAATTTTCATATTATTATTTTTTTATAACTGGAAAGAATATTGAAGATGACGATGATAACTCATTTTAATGTAACTGCACATCTTCAAAAAAGAGTTGAAGCGCTAAAATAAATTTATTTGTAATTCCAAAAATTAAATTAATCAAAAACTGTATAATTTTAACTTCATAACTTTAACTCTTCATATTATTTAGTGTCGTGTAAGTCACAATTTGTATGTCGTGTAAGTCACGCGAAAAAAACTATTTTTTGTGAAAAATAAAATAAATTTCACTAAGTTGAAGCCATTTTGTCGTTGTTTGTATTTCTCAAATACTTTTGGTGCAGTTTAAAAGGAATCGGACTACACAATTAACAGAATTTTTAAACTATCTTTGATTACCCTGAAATCAATGGATTTGATGTCGTGTAAGTCACAACTAATTAATTATATTAAAATTAAAAATATGTAATCGCAAATCAAAAATCAAAGTGCATGAATTAATACGTATGTTCGTGTAGATGTTATTTCTTAAAACGAAAAAATTAAAAAAATTATGATTGTACCAGAAATTTTATCAAAAATCACAAAAGTTTTGCCTCGTGTCGTGTAAGTCACACGTGGAATTCACCATCAATGCTCAATAGGCATAAAATCGAAACACCCTTTTTTCCTTATTAGACATAGATGCTAAAAATATGTTCTCGGAAACATTAATAATAAATTTTCAACAACCATTCAAAACCTAATAAAGAAAAAAAATCTTAGAAGACAATGGCAACTACACCACTCTCCTACCTTAAAAAGTCAACTAAACCACTGTCAAAGAACCCTTTATATTTCCCTATTGGAGGACAAACAGTCAGCTCTAAAGGCATATTTAGAAAGTTTAGATCCAACAAGCTACGATATTGGGCAAGGTTCCATAAAGATAAAGCCGAAGTTTTTTGCCGATCACCTCGAAAGTGTATTCACGTCTAATATTTCTAGATCAGACATAATTTTACCAGCTATTGAAGACCTTGTTGTTTTCCCAATGAAAATTCGATTCTCCTCCTTAACTTTTTGTTCCATTATTATTTATAGAATCTTCACCTAGATTATGTGAACTAACAATAAGTATGCAAATCTTAAAACTAAATCTTAATATTAAGTCCAGCAAGTGTCAGACGAAATTCTCATTTGTTCATGAATTTATGTTCATAGATATGTATGGCATCTGAAAATTTTGCTTTCATATGTTTGATAGGTCTGCAGTGTCCCTCCCTCTTAGTCGCCTATGCCCATCATTATTCAAAAGATTCCGTTCTAGAACATTGGGATGAGTTTCCAGTTTCTTAAAGTAGTTGCTGCTATATCTAGTGATTTCGTTACTAACTAAGGGTACATTGAGTTCGTTAGGAATGTTGTCATTCCTAACATACCAGCGGGCGTTTGTAATAATTCTCAAGAGCTTGTTTTGCCTTCTCTGATTTTTTCAATATTAGATGATGAGGCAGTACCCCAGATCTGAATTCCATAGCACCATATGGGTTTTATAATCGAGTTGTATAGTAATAGTTTACAATCCAAGGCAAGTTTAGAGTTTCTATCGTTTAACCAAGGGGTTGAATAGTATTTAACTTTATCTGGGTAAGTTTCGCTTCTATATGACTTTTCCATGTGAGACGACGGTCAATATGGATACCAAGATACTTTACACATATATCTTGGGGTATGCTCCGACCATTAATCCGTTTCTCTACTCAAAGTTAAAGTCATATGAATACATTTCTGCTCGTTAACCAGTCCTCCAAAACTGTTATGTGGTTCTGAAGCAATCTAGATGCTATTACCGGATCATTATAAACGCTAAGTATTGCTGTATCCTTAGCGAATGTTGATGTGTGTGTGTTTTCATTAAATGGCATGTCCGAGGTGTATAAAATATACAAAAGTGGACCAATATACTACCTTGTGGGACTCCCGCTTGTATATCCTGGGGGAACTGATAAAACTTTTTTCCGAGAGGGTAAATTTTCTGTTTGTTATATAGCTTATGGGTATTTGCGGGTAACAAAAGTTTAATCTTATATATTAGTCCTTCATGCCAGACTTTTCAAAATGCCTGAGATACGTCAATAAAAGAGCAGAGCAGTATTTTTTATCCTCGAAGGTTTTTCTAATAACGGTTACTAATAAAGGTTGAGAGTTGGTAACCCTACCGTGTAAACGTAAATTTTTTTTCTGGAGATTATCAAAGTTTTATTAATTTAAATAAAATCGATTAAATTATAATTCTAACTTTACAAAACTTCGCGTTTTATGTTCCCAACTACGGAGTGTTCAAAATAAATGAAATATGCCTCCAGAAGGTCGCCGAAGCCAAGAAACCATGACTTTTATGTATAAGCAATATGATGACATTTTGAAACTGAAAACATAAAGAAACTTGAAATTGTGCAGAAGGAAAACAAGATCTTAAAAGAAAAAGTAAAAACATTACAAAATTCTGTAAGATATTTAAACGATCAAAGAGTCAGGAATGACTGTTTGGTAAGAGCCGTTAAAGTAATATATAGAATGTCTGCTACAGTTACTATTTTAAAATTGTCAGGTGATGCCAGTGTAGAATTGGAGCCAGAAGCAATTGATGAAGCTTATTTCATTAAGAAGAATACATCAAGTGACAAGAAAAACGAAAATAACGAAGAGAAGCTAGTAAAGGTGGTGAAGTTTAATTCTAAGAAGCAAAAGATACGGTAATGTCAATTAAGCCAAAATTAATGGAAAATGAGTCAACAAAGAAAGTGTTCGTCAACAATTACTTGAGTAGAGAAACAATGCGTTTATTAAACTATGCCAAATCTTTGAAACAAGTGGGATATTGCAGCGTTTATGCTGTTGGTGGAAAAGTTTTTTTTAAAAGAGGAGAGTTGATGATATGTTACTTGAGGCAGCCACTTACAAGCAAAAACATAGATCGCAGCATTTAGCTCCTGATGAAGATTTCAATGAAGTATAATCTTTATAAATAAATTGTAAATATTTTCTTTTATTTTTTTATGAGTAATAACCAATATTTTTCTAGTTTAAAAAAATTTAAAATTTTTGTAAATAATAACAGAAGATTATTTTCTAACATAATATCAATCAATACCAGAAGTTTTTCTTCAATTGAAAGTTTAATAAGTTTGAAGTTTAATACGTTGCCAACCTATCCCGGCTACCCAATATTATTGCTGTTCAGCAAACTGGCTTCGTAAAGATTTGGCTCAAATTTATAACATAGCTGGTTACAATATAGTACATTGTTGTAGATCAGATAGTTATGGTGGTACCTCAGTTTTTGTATCCCAAAATATAAAATACGAAGTAGAATCGTGTGAAAGTAAGGACTTTGTTGAATCAATTGTTTTCAACAGATTAAATGGCAAGCCTATCAAATTTAGATCGCCAAAGTGCGATATAAATATATTTCTTTCAAATTTGGAAAATATTCTAATAAATGTTGGCCGGAATCCATGTGTTTTTGTTGGTGACTCTAATATTGACGTTTTAAATATAAACCATGGATCATTACCGAAACAAATGCGGTTATCGGTAAGGGTAACGCTATTTTCTACTATTTCGGTAACGTTATTTTAAGGGTAACGCTATTTTCTATTATTTCGGTAACGTTATTTTAAGGATAAAGATTTTTTCAGTTATTTTGGTAACGGTATTTTAGGAATAACGATTTTTTCAGTTATTTCGGTAACGGTATTTTAGTTATTTTTGTTATTGCGGTATCAGTATTTTAGTGATAATGCTAGTTTCAATGCACACCGATATATCTAATCCCATCATGATCAGACTTTTGGAAGATAGATATATGTATGTACAGAGAATATATTTTTGAATCTTGTTACTTCACAGCGGCCCCTTGCAGAAATATCTATAACTAAGACAAACATTTTTACATAATGAACCACAGATGGTTTGAAATTAATTGGCAAAAAGTATGTCCGAGTTAAAAAAAAATAATCTGGCACAATATTTAATCATTTCCAATTTACACGAAAACTACCCATTTTTCAATTGTATTTCAGAAATAGTCAATTGTATTTCAGAAATAGTCAATTGTATTTCAGAAATTGTCATTTATATTTCAGAATAGTCGATTGTATTTCAGAAATTATCAATTGTATTTCAGAGTAGTCAATTGTATTTCAGAATAGTCAATTGTATTTCAGAAAAATCAATTATATTTCAAAATAGTCAATTGTATTTAAGAAATAGTCAATTCTATTTCAAAAATTGTCAATTATATATTATAGTCAATTGTATTTCGGAAATAGTCAATTGTATTTTAGAAATTGTCAATTATATATTATAGTCAATCGTATTTCAGAAATAGTCAATTGCATTTCAGAAATAGTCAATTGTATTTCAGAAAAAGTCAATTGTATTTTAGAAATAGTAAATTTTTTTCAGAAATTGTCAATTGTATTTCAGAAATAGTCAATTGTATTTCAGAAATAGTCAATTGTATTTCAGAAATAGTCAATTGCATTTCAGAAATAGTCAATTTTTTCAGAAATTGTCAATTGTATTTCAGAAATAGTCAATTGTATTTCAGAAATAGTCAATTGTATTTCAGAAATAGTCAATTGCATTTCAGAAATAGTCAAATGCATTTCAGAAATAGCCAATTGTATTTCAGAAATAAAAAAAAGTACAGCCTATGATTTGGAGTTGTTATATTTAATTTCGAAATAGTCAATTGTAT
Source organism: Eustalomyia histrio (assembly GCA_949748255.1). Classification (NCBI taxonomy): domain Eukaryota; kingdom Metazoa; phylum Arthropoda; class Insecta; order Diptera; family Anthomyiidae; genus Eustalomyia; species Eustalomyia histrio. The sequence continues at coordinate 151,434,854 of OX456523.1, forward strand.
TTAAGAAATAGTCAATTCTATTTCAAAAATTTTCAATTATATATTATAGTCAATTGTATTTCAGAAATAGTCAATTGCATTTCAGAAATAGTCAATTGTATTTCAGAAAAAGTCAATTGTATTTTAGAAATAGTCAATTTTTTTCAGAAATTGTCAATTGTATTTCAGAAATAGTCAATTGTATTTCAGAAATAGTCAATTGTATTTCAGAAATAGTCAATTGCATTTCAGAAATAGTCAAATGCATTTCAGAAATAGTTAATTGTATTTCAGAAATAAAAAAAAGTACAACCTACGATTTGGAGTTGTTATATTTAATTTCGTTATTGTCTTGTATTTTAATAATTTTTGTATTTTCAAATGCTGAAACTAGAAAGTTGAAATTTGGTATGCAGGTTGCTTCTCCAGTGTAGATAACAGCTAACGGATGGCGCGACTTTTGGAAAATCCAAAGAGGAGGGGCAAAAATCGAAAAATTCTCCCCCTTGACGGCCTGCCAAAACCGCTGGAGCTGCGAAGTTAAAATTTGGTACATAGATTCCTCATCCAATGTAAATGTGCAATTATGCAAATGTGCAATTATGCAGATGTGCAAAAGTGCAAATTTTTAAATGTGAAAGTTTGCAAATTTGCAGATGTGCACATGTGCATATATGCTAATGTGCAAATTTGCAAAAGTACAAATTTACAAAAGTGCAAATGTGAAATTTTGCAAAAGTGTAAAAGTGAAAATTTAATTGATGGTTTGATAGATTGATGGTTTGATGGTAATGTAAATGTCCAAATGTGCACATGTGCAAATGGGCAAATTTGCAAATGTGTAACTGTATAAATATGTAAATATTTATCAACAACGCCCAGCCAAACTGCAGGAGGTAGAACGCTGAAATTTTGTATGTAGGTTCCCCCTACGGCGAGACATTTGCTAAGGCGAGGTTCTTGGAAACTCCTTCGGGGAGAGCAAATAGGGAAAAACTCCCTTTCAAGGTCTGCCCGAATCCTATAGCTAGAAACCGGAAAATTGAAATATGCTTTAACAGCCTGCACAAACCGTTGGACCTATAAAGTTAAAATCCAAAGGGGAGGGGCAAAAACGCTGGAGCTGGGAAGTTGAAATTTGGTTCATATGTTCCTCCTCCGGTGTAGACATTCACCTAGGTCGGATTTTTGTAAATGTCTACGAAGAGGGGCAAAAAAAGTGAACACTCTCCCCCTTAACGGGCTGCCCACACCGATTTATAGCATTTTCCACTGAGCTACATCTTTCATCAGTTTGCAAAGATGTTAACTTCTTCCCATAAGAATTATACAGGCCGAAAATTCTACATCTTTCAACATGTACAAAAGATGATCCTTTCTCATTTTGTTCCATCTTACATCTTTCGTTATTTTAAGTGTCATCACTAAAAAATAACAAAAAAAATCGATTTTCTTAATGCCATCACTAGCAAACTGACATTGCAGAAAATAAACAACAAAAAATTATTCAACAAACGAAATTGAGCGGCACATGTAAGAATTTCATTCTTATGTCTACCAGAAATTCTTCTTCATCATCATCTTCTTCCAGAATGACCTTTAATATTTCAATGTACTGCATTAAAATTTGGGTTTGTTCTTGCAAAGCAACAACAAGTAAAAAGCCTATTAGCTAGAAACCTGAAATTTGAAATATGTGTTACCTGGAGTATGGGCTAACTTATTATTGAGGTGCATCTTAGAGTTTTCGTCTGGGACATGCTAAAATAATTATATTTAAGGCGAAAAAAATTTATATATAATTTTCACTACTTATGTCCTATCGAAAATTTCTAGTTCTTGTAAAAAAATATTAATAAGGATATAAAAACAAACTGAAAGCACAAAAAATTTATCTCACTGGCTGGGATTCGAAACCATTGACATGGGGCCACATATAATTATATGAAATTATATCTTTTACCATATCAAAAATACTCTAGACATGGAACTATATATAACAATATCTCAAATTTGTTTGCACATATTGTATCATATATAATTGTATCTTATACCATATCAAAAAATATTTCTTATGTTAGAACATATATTAAACCACATATAATTATATCGCATACCATATTAAAAATAAAATTTTAAATTACACACAAAAGAACAACGAAAATAGTGTTGTTGTTTTTTGTGTAATTTTCATATATAATGGCAAATTTTATTGCATTTGAAGACACCTGGAAAACAAGATCATAACTTGTGTAGACATTACTTAATAAAACAAGTAAAAAAGGGCTAAATTCGGCCGTGCCGAATCTTTGAATACCCTCCACCAATATCCTAAATCCATGCCTAGGTCGCATGGCCCTGTATTTGGCTTTCAGTTGTCTTAGTAACCACAGATATGAGATTTGATACATATTTAAGCTGTCACTAGCAGACTTATTTCAAAATACTAAAGTCAATTTTTGAAATTTTCGACGTGATAAAAGCATTTGTTTCACATTTTCTGTAAAAAAAACAAATTTTCATCGATCAAAATGGTATTTTTTCGTTAAATTTGTATAATTTTGAAGTATTGAAAAATCCATATTTATGTTAATTCTTTCTTTCAAAAAAATAAATACACATACGAATATTTGCAATACTGTGCTCTTGAACATCTAAATGAATATTGATTTAGAAAATTAAAGTATAATATACACATAAGACATATATTTTGCATAGCTTTTGGCAAACATTTTTTTATGTTACGAAATAGAAAATCAATAATACCCTGTTGTGTATTGTAGCAGAATATGCCTAACAGATGCGTCACCTATTGGGAAATAGTTTCAACTAATGTTCTTTCTTTAACAAATTAATGTCTTTGATTTATGTAACAGAACTTTTGTTTTTTAGTTTTAGTAATGTTATTTACAGAGGTCTGCTCTGTTAGCGACTTTAACATTTTTACTTACTTAACAGAAAAAAAAATAGATACAGAAAAATTGTACCAATTTGTATGGAAAATTTAGAGGTATCTTCACATTTTCACTCATAACTTTTGAACCACTTAACCGATTTTGCTCATTTTAAATACCAAACTGCTCGGGAGGATGTTTAATAATCTGGGCAAAAATAGGCAACCCCGCTTGCGTCTTCGCGTCGTGATCGCCATTTCAACAGACAGACAGACAGACGGACATCGCTAAATCGACTTAAAATTGCATAAGGATCACGAATATATATACTTTATGGGGTCTTAAACCTATATTTCGACATATTACAAACGGAATGACAAACTGATATATACCCTCACCATATATGGTGGAGGGTATAAAAATGTATCGGTATTTTAAGGGTAAAGTTATTTTCTTTTATTTAGGTAACGCTATTTTCTATTATTTCGGTAACGTTATTTTAAGGATAACGATTTTTCAGTTATTTCGGTAAGGGTATTTCAGTGATAAAGATTTTTTCAATTATTTCGGTAACGGTGTTTTAAGGATAACGATTTTTTAGGTTATTTCGATAACGGTATTTTAGGGATAACGATTTTTTCAGTTATTTCGGTATCGGTATTTTAGCGATAACGGTATTTTCTATTATTTAGGTAACGGTATTTTAGGGATAACGATTTTTTCAGTTATTTCGGTAACGGTATTTTAGGAGTAACGATAGTGAGTTAAAAGGGTATTGAATCGATAACGGTATTTCAGGGGTATTGCCTGCCAACCCTGATATAAACTTTTATAAATTACCACACTTTATTTACTCGTCCTAATAGTGGAACTTCTATCGACCATGTGTATAGTAACATATCAAATCCTTTTCTTATTGGCTGAGTGGAAAATGGACTTTCAGACCACAACTTTTTATTATGTGGAATAGGAATTAAAACTCAACTATAAGTTTTTATGAGAGATGCACGATTATACTGTGATTATGATTGCGTAAAAAGTGAAATTCAAACTGTTTTACCAGGTATATTTACATTCGGTGATCTTCACTGTAGATATCATGTGTTAATAATGTCATTCAAAACTGTACAGTTGAAAAACAACATAAAAGATTGATACGGCATGAGATAACACCTTGGACAAATGGAAACTTACAAAATTTATTTGAGTTTAAGAAAAATCTTTTGAAAATGAGAAGGAAAAAACCTGGTGTTGCTGATATAGAATTAATGCTTAAACGTATTAGTCGTGTAATTAAAAAAGCTTACAATATTTTTTATAAGGAGAATTTAAGCGAAAATCAACACGATCCCAAGAAGTGCTGGAATTTCTTAAAAACGCTAGGTAGACAACAAACAGAGTCTATTACAATTAAAGATTTGTTAAATCGATTAAGGACTTAAAATCGCAAATGAATCAAATAAAAACCGATTCATATAATTCGTTAATATGTTTATAGGTTTTACTTACAGTACACCACGCATGATGAATTCCAGATATTGTAACAACTCTAATAAGCAACAAAAGCTGTGGCCATGATAATATATCACCTAAAGTACTGTTAAATTGCAGCGATGTTATGACACCTTATTTGGTTTATATTTTCAATAACATGGTGAATCGAAGTACTTATCGTGAAATTTTGAAAATACATAAAGTGGTTCCGATACCAAAAGAAAAGAATGCCTCAAGTGCTGAAATGTTTAGACCAATAGATGTGTTATCTGTCATCGATAATATATTTGAAAGAATTTTGTACAATCAAATTTCAGGATAAATGCAAAATAATAACTTGTTAAACGAATGTCAATATGGTTTTAGGAAAGGATGTGGTACCGAGGAAGCAGTTCTTAATGTCGAAAATTTCATTTGTCATGGATTGGATAAGGGTTATAGTGGTGTAGCTGGTATTTTTTTTATCTAACAAAAGCGATTATGATACGGAATTTGTGGAAAAGAATTGTCCCTCTTTAGAAGTTACCTGGTAAACCGCAAACAATACGTTAAAATTAACGCAGATAAGAGCTCGTTCAAACCTCTCGAGCATGGTGTTCCGCAAGGTAGTGTTTTGGGGGCTTTACTTTTTACTATTTATCTTAAAGATATAAAAACTCTTGGATTACATGGGAAGCTGTTTATTTACGCTGACGATATTTGTCTGTTTTACCCATATAAGCATGAAATTGTTGCAAAAGCCTATATGGAACAAGATGCTGCTCTTATTTTAGAATATACTAGAATAAATAAACTTATATTAAATGGAGATAAAACTAAGTTGATTCGATTCAAACCATATTGTAATAACAACAGAAACTTTAGCGTTTGTGTCGATGGTAGAGAAATTCACGATGTTAACTCAGTTAAGTACCTGGGTGTATATCTACAGAGTAATCTGTCTTGGAATCAACACATTCAACATATAAAAACAAAAGTTGCTCAAGATATTGGATTTAAGTCCCTTAAAGTAGTTCCTAATCTTCCTATTATGTTCCCAACAGTATCGTTATATAAGGATCAATTTAAAACAGTTTTGCCAATTTATGGCATTTATAAATTGCAAATTTTGATATATGTTTTTAGAATTGTACAAAATATCGGTTATCACACGATTGATTTTACAAGGAACCAAGAGTTACACAATACAAGAAATAACAGTAATTTGTCAGGTTGGAAACAACCAAAATTTAGAAGAACTTCTGACGTAAAATAGTTTTGATCTCACAATGTATATATATATATATATATATATATATATATATATATATATATATATATATATATATATATATATATATATATATATATATATGCATTGCCCATACTTTGAAGACATCTGTATATACAGCCAAAAAAGTCCCTATAAAATGCGCTGTGTCCAGTAAAATGTCTTCAGAGTAAACACTAGAATAACGAAAAGTTTAAGGACAGTCCCCAAATTAACAAAATGTCTTCATAGTAACTTGTGGAACGAAAACCCGTCCCCGCAACATGTGCTGTGCACATATATATATATATATATATATATATATATATATATAAATATATATATAATTTATTTTTTTTTAATTTCTCTTTTTAATGTTTACCACTGATAACACGCTGCTACAAAAAAAATGCAAGAACTTGTGAAATGACCTAGTGTAGGTTGTAGGTCTAGCTGAGTGTATTATATAACCGGTTTTATAAGTTGCAATATACCCTCAAAGTTTCGAGATATGGGGAATATAATATTTTTTTGAACTGGCGCAATTTAACGTTTCTTACTCAGCCATTTTTTAACCGATTTCGAAACGGTCAACGGCATTAATTAGAAATATATACTTCCCGTATACTATTTATATAAATGTGGACATTTTTTCAAGAATATAAAATTTTTTCATTTTTTAAACTTTTTCATTTTCTAAGAGGGATTTTTCGAATCTTTTAAAAAAACAATAATCTCAAAGTCAGTCACTTTCTGAGTAAAACAAGCTTTTAATCGTGGAAATCGGTTAAAAAATTACAATGTCATAGTACTTTTTCTAACCAAGGAAAACCCGATTTCGATTATATGATTCAACAAAAGAAATAATTTAAAGTACGAACTATTTTTTTTCAATCACGTTTATTTTTTAAAAATTTTTACTTAATCTACTAGGTTTGTAAGGCAACCAGCAGTAATTCGCTAGATTTCTGATCTGACTTTTTCCTTCGAACCGTTTTTTCATTATTGATAGCTTTTGGTGGAAGCGTTCGCCTTGCTCGTCTCTAAATTGACCCAAATTTTCTGGGAAGAATTCTAAGTGGGAATGCAAAAAATGTATTTTGATTGACATTCTGCATCATATTTCTCCATACGCCTCTAGAAATTCAATAACGCACTCAACTTTTAATAAATCAAATAATTTTTATTAACTAATATTAACTAGTAAACAACTTTTTTGCAAGTATGAAAAAAAAACTAACGATATTATTACAAAAATAATTTTAATAATGCCTTATTTACAATGATAGAGTACTAACAGAGCGGATTTTCTTTATTTCTCCTTCGCACTTATGTCTTGTTTGTATCATACTCGTATAATAAGTTCTAAAGCTAGACACGTAATTGACCTAAGTTCCTTAAGTTGGCTTTGGCATACGCCGAACTCTTTGATAATTGAAACGCAAATAATAAAACAAAAGCCAATTTTAATTGGGCTTTAATGGCGATTCGTTAACAAAAATAGGGAATTCTAATATCTCTTAATTAGAAAAAGTACTATAACTTTGTCAATTTTTAACCGATTTACACGAATAAAAGCTTGTTTTACTCAAAAGGACACTGACTTTAAGATTATTGTTATTTTAAAAGAAGATTCGAAAAAAAACCTCGTAGAAAATGAAAAAGTTAAAAAAAAAAAATTAAAAATGTTTATATTATTGAAAAAATGTCTACACATTTCATTTCTAATTAATGCCGTTGACCGTTTTGAAATCGGTTAAAAAATGACTGAGTTAGAAAAGTTTAATTGCGCCAGTCCAAAAAAATATTATTTTCCCCATATCTCGAAATTTTGAGGGTAATTTGCAACTTATAAAACCGGTTATATAATACACTCAGCTAGACCTACAACCTACACTAGGTCATTTCACAAGTTCTCTTTCAGTGTAGCCCCGTGTAATTATAACTGATATGTAATATTTTACCAACTCGCCTCAATAATGCCTTTTATGCGCTGAGGCAAAATAATGTACTAGATTATTGAAAATCAATAAATACAAAAAATCTATGAACTTGCTCAATGTTACTGTGTTTCCGCCTGAAACGGAATTGGTGTGCTGGGATTAAGTTACCTTGATCTATCAGTACTGTCAGCTTTCCAATTAGTAACTTTTCAAACAACTTAGACATATTTGACAAAAGACTGTTTCAACCCTTGTCTGATCTTTACCTGGCTTGGATATCATTTTAACGAATGAAACTTTCCATTCTGGGGGATAATATTCTAGGCGTATTATAGCATTGAAAATAAATAGCATTATTCTTAATGTTACACGGGGTAGCTCCATAATCATCCTGTTACTGATATTATCAATACCAGGGGCTTTTTTGGAATTTAATTCAACGATCGCCTTTTTGACCTCCCGAATCTCAAACAATAATGTGGGGTAATCTGCTATGTGCTGGGGTACAAATGGTGGCAACTCTTCTATAAAATGTGGTATATTTGGCGTGAATACTCCTTTTAAATGTTCTACAAACAGATCTACTTTCTCGATATCATTTTGTGCCCAACCTCCGTTTGATTTACGAAAAGGAGGCTTACATACGACAAGTATTTTAAGATTTTTTGTAGCACGACATAATGAGTAATCGGTTGCTGATGTAGGATCCAAGTTCTCAAGAAATATATTAAGTGAAACAGTTTTCTGGTGTTTAAGTAACCATTGTAAGTTTTTTGTACATTCTTTTAAGCGTTGCTTGAATTGTGGAGATCTGTGCAGTTGCCACTCTCTTCGAGCTCTTCTTTTTTAATTTAAGAGTCGTTCGACATCCGCAGAAAAATTTCATTTTGTCTGTTGTGTCGGGGGGGTTAAGTAGCAAGTTTAGCAGATTTGAGATTTGATTCGAAATTTTTTATCTAGAGGCCAATATCGTCTGGTGTTCTTAGCGGTACTAAGCAATTTTTTATATTTTAGCCAATTTGTTCTTCTGCCTGTCAGTGCTATCTCACCAGTGGGTGATACAATTTCTTGGGGGCTTATAATAGTAAGAATAGTGGGTGTGTGATCTAAGGAGAGGTCTAACAAGGATTCTACCCTTATCAAGTTACTGGGAATACCCTTTGTTACTCCAAAATCATTAAGATCCGGTATTTTCTGCTGATCTGTTGGCCAATAAGTAGGCTCTCCACTTGAGATCACATCCAAACACATTTTAGAAATTGCATCAAACAAAACACGGCCCTTCGAGGTAATCAGCCGTGACCCCCAGAATGTATGATTGGCATTATAGTCTGGCAACTTTTGAACAAACCAGATTAGTACCGGGGGTTTCAATAGTGTTAATTTGTTTTTCTATTGCTGCTTCTGACAAAGTGTTTGCAGTCAAAGCAGGCAGAGAATACACATATGGTTGTTGGTGTTGGTTTGTACAATCAAATATCTTTTCTATACCAACAATATTGGTATTATTTGGCGCTTTTTTTGATCAATATTTAAAAGAGATGGAGAAAGAGAGCCAGCTTCGCGGTTAAATAATTGTTTTTTTTTCCATATTTTATATTATTTATTGAATCTTCACTTTTAAAAACTGTGAACTAACAATAATTATCCAAATCTTAAAACTAAATATTAATTGTTAAGTCCAGCCAGTGCCAGACTGATGTTGTGTGGTTCAACTGGGACCATTATTTCCCCTTATTATTAGCGGACCAGATCCGCAGTGTCCCTCCTCCTAAGACGCTGGTGGCCGTGATTATCAGTTAAGTTACGGGCTAGTATGTTGGGGTGTGTTTCCAGTTTTGTTAAATAGCGTTGACAGTGTCTAATAATTTCATCTTTGACCAGGGGTACATTCAGGTCTTTATGTATGTTGTAATTCCTAACATACCAGGGTGCGTTCGTGATCGTCCTCAAGAATTTATTTTGCATTCTCTGAATTTTCCCTATATTGGACGCAGAGGCAGTACCCCAGAGCTGAATTCCGTAGCACCATATGGGTTTCATGATCGAATTGTAAATGAGTAATTTGCAGTCCAGGCCTAGTTTAGAGTTTTTGCCAGTAAGCCAAGCGAGTTGAGCAGTTTTTAGCCTCATCTGAGTTATTTTCGCATCTATATGATTTTTCCACGTGAGTCGACGGTCAAGGTGAATACCTAGATATTTCACACATGTGTGTTGGGGTATATTCAGATTATTAATTTTAATGGGTGGACACGTCTCTTTTCTCAGTGTGAAAGTAATGTGGATACATTTCTGTTCATTCACCTTAATTCTCCACTTATCCAAACAAGCTTCCAATTGTGAAATGTGAGTCTGTAACATTCTAGACGCTATTTTTGAGTCATCGTGGACGCTTAAGATTGCAGTATCGTCAGCGAAAGTCGATGTGTGGGTATTAATATCTAATGGCATGTCTGAAGTATAAATGATATATAACAGAGGACCCAAAATGCTACCTTGTGGAACTCCGGCTTGTATATCTTGAGGAGAGCTGACAAAACTTTTTTCAGCAAGAGTGAATTTTCGATTTGTTATATAGTTTTTGAGTAGCTTGTGAGTATTTGTTGGTAACAAAAGTTTTATTTTAAACAGTAGACCTTCATGCCAAACCTTATCGAAAGCCTGTGAAACGTCGATAAAAAGGGCAGAGCAGTATTTTTTCTCCTCGAACGTTTTTCTGACAACAGTAACCAGCCTGTGGGCTTGCTCAATGGTGCTGTCTTTTCTCCTGAAGCCAAATTGGTGTGATGGAATACAGTTGTTTTGTTCCACATAAACAGTTATCTTTTCCATTAGGATTTTCTCGAACAGCTTTGACAAATTGGATAATAGGCTTATAGGCCTATACGATTCCACTTTTGTGTAATCTTTGCCTGGCTTGGGTATCATTTTAACGAGTGAAACTTTCCATTCTGGGGGATAGTATTCAAGGCGTATAATAGCATTAAAAATAAAGAGAATTATCTTTAATGCTATACGGGGTAACTCCAAGAGCATCCTGTTACCGATTCCATCGATACCAGGAGCTTTTTTGGGGTTTAGTTCAAAAATAGCCTTTTCGACCTCTCTCATCTCAAACGTTAATCGGGTAGCTGCTCGGTGCTGGGGTAAAATCGGTGGCAACTCTGTTACAGAACTTGTTATATTTGGTGTGAATACTTTTCTTAAATGTTCTACAAACAGATCTCCTTTTTCAGTATCATTTCTAGCCCAACCTCCGTCTACTTTTCTCAAAGGAGGCTTACATAAGACAGGTCTTTTTAAATTTTTCGTTGCACGCCATAATGAGTAATCAGTTCTTGATGTTGGATCTAAATTTTCAAGATATCTGTTTAATGAAGCAGTTCTCTTATGTTCAAGTAGCTTTCTTAATTTTTTAGTGCATTCTTTCAACCGTTCCTTAAGTTGAGGAGATCTGTGCTGTTGCCACTCTCTTCGAGCTCTTCTTTTTTCATTTAAGAGTCGTTCGACATCGGCAGACAAAATAATATTTTGTCTGTTGTGTCGGGGGGGTTTGGTAGCAAGTTGAGCAGCAAGTTTGAGATTTAGTTCAAAATTTTGAATCGAGAGGTCGATATCTTCCGGTGTTCTTAGCGGTATGTTTTCCGAGCAATGTGTACTGATAAATTTTTTATACTTCAACCAATCTGTTGTTTTGCCTGTCAGTGCTAAGTCACCAGAGGGGGGTACAATTCCTCGGGGGTTTAAAATAGTAACAACTGTAGGTGTGTGATCAGATGAGAGATCCAATAATGGTTCTACATGGACCAATTCTCTCGCAATAGACATTGTTATTCCAAAGTCTATCAGATCGGGTATTTTCCGACGATCCGTTGGCCAGTACGTGGGTTCTGCACTAGAGATCACATCCATACCCAGCTTAGAAATTGTATTAAACAAAACACGGCCCTTAGGGGTAACAATCCGTGACCCCCAGAATGTATGCTTGGCATTATAGTCTCCAGCTGCCAGAAAACGCGGTCCTAATGATTCGAAAAAGACTGTGTACTGATCCTCCGTTATGGAGAATCTGGGGGGAGAATAAATTGACGAAATCACCAAGTCCCTATCGAATTCTTCAAAACATATAGTAGTGGCCTGAAGATAATTTTCGCAAAGATCACACATAAGAAAATGTTTTAATCTAGATTTAATGAGGATAGCTGATCCTCCACATGACCTGCCTCTTGGGTCCTTAGTATCATACATTGTGTACCCGCGAATTGAAAATGAACTTCTCAGGGTTAAATGGGTCTCAGAAATAAGCATTACGTCAATTTGCTGATTTCTGAGAAAATACTCGAGCTCTTCTTTATGTTGGCATATGCCGTTAGCATTCCAGTAACATATTTTCAAACTGTTCATGGTTTAGTTAACAAAGCTTGCATCAAAATAGACTGATTTCTCATCATCTCTTGCATCGTATTACTCATTGAGTTTGTAAAGTTAGTAACAGTTTGAACCAGGGATTCAATGGATGCTTCAAGTCTGCTGAAATTTTGTATCTGGGGTTCAGATTGAGAAAGTGGAGCATTTGGATTGACTTGTGCGGCTTGTGGAGTTTTTGGGGGCTGTGGTTGTCCTCTTAGAACTTCAGAGTATGAAGCACTGTTGGTGATAATTTGTGGGTATTGTGGAATATAAAATTCGGGTTCCAACTGTGATTTCATTCGGGGGTTTCGGGTTCTGTTTAAATTTGAGTTTTTTAATTTTAAATATACCTCACAACCTCTGTAATTAGCAGTATGGGGGTTACCGCAATTGCTACATTTCTTTTCAGTATTTACTGTCTTTGGTTTGGTGCAGTCAGCTGTGCTATGTAGCTCACCGCAAACTACGCAAACTGCATGTAGTCTACAATAAGACCTAGTGTGACCATACTCCTGGCAGTTCGTACACTGAGCAGGTCCTCGTCGCTTATGTGGTGCTTCAACTGTAACTCTATAGTGTAGCAAGTACCTAAGTTGATAAATAGGGTGTGTTTCATTTTTCTTCAACTTGATATCGCCAGGCTCTAATTCAACTCGGAAAAGGGGTTGGGGGAGCTTATCCCGGTTTCTAATATTAACAACGGACTTAACTTTAAAGCCGTTGATTTCGAGTGCCTTCTTTACTTCAAGTGGGTCATTGTATGATTGAATACCCTTAATGACTATCTGAAGACCTTTGCTGCTCTTCAACTGGTAAGTATAAAAATTTTTTTTTCTGGATTCAAGAAATGATACTAATTTTCTGAAATTGGATTCACATTGAACTTGAATCTTAGTTTCAACAATTTTGCCATTTTTTATTGGAACAATATAAAAAGAGTTTTCTCCAATAAGGCTGACTAGGGTTTTAACAAATTCATTTGAATTTTGCTCTCTTAGATAGATAGGGGGAGGTCTTTGTGGTTTAGGTATCACCGGGGCATCATTATCTTCGCTTTCCAGTATGGCAAAACGGTTTTGGGATTGAGTGACATTTATTTCACCTCTACTAAGCTTAGGATAAGGAGCTGTTTTAGCCGATTTTGGGCTTCTTTTCCTTTTAACTATTTTAACATACCTGTCTAATCCAGTCTGTACCAATGGTTTGGCGGTAATGATGACTGGCAGGTCAACATTGGGTGTTGCGCCAGTTGAGGGGTTAATAGTTAAACTACTTACTGACGGAAAGTGAAGCATACTTTGGGGCTGTTTTAAGTTGTTAGGTTGAGCCATAATATTAATATCACTGTTTAACGTAGCAGAAGATGTTGTTGGTGTTTTAATAGTCTCACTATTTGTTGATATTGTAGCTGTAGGTTTTGGTGAAGTCAAAGCAGACAGCGTTTTGTGTGTTGTTGTTAAACTAGGCACTGTATTTGTTGGTACTTTTATATTTTCATGTTGCTTTGTGTTATTGGTTTTAATTTTTTCACATGAGAGTAAAGGAGAACATGAACGGGATCTCTCAATTGTTTTTGCGGTTAAATAATTTTTGTTGTAATTGGGATCACTAATGTTTTTATTAACATTGATGTTGTCTCCCTTTAGAAAAACGTAGGCATTTCTGCCATTTGCACTGAGCCTTCTCTCCTCTTGAATTATAGAGCTCATATACTCTTTTCTTTATAAGAAAGAAAAGAAAAAAAAAAAAATAAACAAAACAAACAAGACAAATCCCTGTTTGTTAAGGGTTTTTTATAAAATGTTTTTTTTTTATTTAAATTTTAAATTGAACACGGTTTATTTGTTTTTTGTAATAAATATATTATTTTTTAAGCGTCCAAGCGCTGTTGTTTTTTTATATATTTTTACACACTAATAAGCCGATATTTTAATAAATTCACGGACCGAATAAATAACACGTCTATCCTTATTGAGAATTTACACATTAAAATTAATAATTGTTATTGTTTACTTTATTATCTTTTACTGCATTCACTGTAGTATAAGCATTGCGGCCATTTAGGCTGAGACGTCTCTCATTTAACGCAGTATTGATATCACTCATAAAAACCTTTTTTGTTAATAACAAAGACAGGGGAAGGGAATAAAAACATAAACAACGGGGTTTTGTTTATTATTTTTTATTTCTTTCTTTTTTTTTGTTTTGATTGTTTTGTGTTTACAACAGTGCTGTTCAAAAATAAAAATGTAGTTGTGTTTGTGGGAAAATGAGAGCTGCACTGTAAGAAATGTTCAATGGGTTAATAGCAGTGCTAGTATCTGAATGAATTTATTTTTTTTTTGTTGAAAATATGAAACTGTTAATGTTTTGTGTAAAACTGTCTTAAAGAAAAAAAAATTAAACAAAAATTAAATTTTTGAAAGGAAAAAACAGAAATACTTATGTATATATATTAGGGTGTCTTTTTTTATTGTATAAAAACAAAAAGTTGAAGATTTTTTTAATCAATATTAAAGATTTTATTATATTTACATATTAATAAAATATTTTTAATATGTTGGATTTCTTATGTTATGTTAAAAAATGCAATTTTCGGAAGGAAAAACAAATACATTTGATCGGAATAAATGAATGAACGATCGGACTTAAATTTTTCAAAAGATTTCAACTTTTATTTTAAAAAAATGGGTATTTTTATTAAGTCTATTAAAGATTTTTATATATCTTGTATATTTTTCGTACATTGCTATAAATTTTTTTCACTGCATTGAAAAAAAATCAGCATACATCCGCCACACATGTTCACTCGTCGCTGTTTCAGTGACGACTAAAAGCAAGAGCGTAAGAATACATGTGAGTTGAGCAGGGGACAATTGTCCCATTAAACGAACAGCACTGGTTTACAATAAAGAAGAAGTAACACGGGGGTTTTGATTTAAACTTTTTTATAACATATAATGTATGATTTTAGCGTCCAGGCGCTTATATTGATTTTATTATATTAACACTTTTATGCCGATATTTTTTATAAAAATCACTGATCAACTATAAAAATACGTCTTGCTCTCACGATTAAAAACTTAAAAGTCCTTAACTTCAGAAATTATAAACTGAAAACAAATAAATCACCTGGCTTGCACAAAATTTTAGGAAAAATGATTTGTGAGCATCTGCCCTTAAATTAGTTTTATTCATTTTCAATTCCTTCTTGCGAACAGGAAAATATTGGAAATAATTATGATACCTAAGACAGGTAAGGACGCTAACCAGGTGTCACCTTACCGCCCGATAAGCCTACTTTCAATTTTATCAAAGCTCTTTGAGAAAATATTTTTAAATGCGTTTAACCCACATTTAAACGACCACCACATCATTCCAGTTCATCAGTTTCGAATCGGAATAGTTACTATTATCAGAAAGGCTTTCGAGGACAAACATTTTGGTCATCACTCTTCATAGACATTTCTCAAGTCAGGCATGATGGACTTTTATATAAAATAGGCTCCTTGTTACCCCAAAATACTCACAAGTTACTGCAAAACTATTTATTGGATCGTGCATTTGTAGTAAAGTATAAAGACCACATCTTAGACTTAAGAAAAATCGCAGCAGGAGTTCCCCAAGGCAGTATACTTGGTACTCTCATGCATATACTTTATACTTCAGATATGCCCACAAATTACTAGATAGATACGTCAACTTTTGCAGACGATACAGCGTTTATAATTGTACATAAAAATACCGTAGTTGCTTCTGATGGTCTGCAGGCTCATATTAAAGAACTCAAAAAATGGCTTAATAAATGGAAAATAAAAGTTAATCCAATAAAGTGCGCACAACTTAAACTTAAAATTACAGCTTTAGTGACTCCTTTGTCCCCATTCCGCTCTCAACTTAAACTACAAGGTTCTACTCTCCAAAGCTATTGATTGTGTGGAAATACAATATAGTGGTAGACGTACAGTTAGACAATTCCTGGATGATGGATTCAGAGAGTTTCTGAGCCAAAACAAATGATTTGTTCTCAATATAGAATATTCCAAAATAGTACAAAAAAAAGAAAAAGACAAAGTCGAATTTTCTATTTTTGAATATAATGTTTTTTGAACAATTTAATGAAATAGGTCTTACCAGTACGAAGGTTGAATTGACAAGGACAGTTCAGGCACTTATTTCAACGGAAATAAGTATCCATGACTTTTCAAACGATTCGATGTTCGTTTTTAGGCTTTAATGCGAATGACAGATATAAACTTATTTCGATAACCTTCTATCTTTCATAACATTCAGGATTTATTTATAACAATTTTAGGAATCAAGCGGGGTAAATTTGCGGGAGTAATAGCAAAGTCCATTAGGGGTTTTGGTATTAACATCTATTATTATGTCAATATGGACCTATGGTATCCAACTATGGGGAAGAGCTTCTGCTTCTAATATACTAAAATTAAAAAATCGACAAAATAAAATATTGCGACTAATTACTGATGACCCGTAGTATATTAGCAACGTGAATATTCATAACGACCTTAATATTCTATTTGTTCGCGACGAAATAAAAACTCATCTACTGAATTCCAATGGAAATATTCGCCTAAGATGTTCGATACATTGGTCCTTGCGGAACAGCGCGAAAGATGAACACTTTACGCAAAAAAATATGGATTTTCTATTGCAACGGCAATATACCCATAAATTATTAGATAATTTAAGATTTTAATACTTTATGAATTAAGAAAGTTCCAATAAATAAACTAAAAGCTAAAAAAAAGTGTAGTAGTTGGTGTCAATATGTTAATGTTTCACATCAGATGGCACAAATATCATTTAAATTAACGGACAAAAGACGTAGACAAAACAAACAATTATTCAAATATTTATAACAAATAAATAGAAATGAACTTTACTGGCTAAAGAAGGACGAAGTAACTCCAAATCCGGAAAAAATATAAATTAAATAAAACTATTCATAGGTGACTAAGGTTGTTGAGTGGAAAAAGACGTCAGGACTTTGTGCTTCACTTAATCATATTCTTTATAATTTTTTTAAATACAAAGAATTCTCTATAATTTAGTAAATAAAAATTCTTTCCACTTAAACAATTTACAAAGAATATGATTATATGATATTAATCCAACTAAATATCATTTGTTTACCAAAATAACATATCAACTACCCTGCGGGAAAAGGACCCATCCCAGGACACGTCTCGTGACCGGTTCATTGTGATAGGGACCGGTCACGGGACCGATCACTTTAACATGGGCTTGTCCCAGGAGGGGGTCAATTGCCCTATGTGACATGTCACAGGACTGGTCTAAAAGGACAGGTCGTGACTTTTAAACCGGTCACGTGATAGGTACTTTAGGAAACGGTGCTCTTTTTACCTATCTCTTGATATGTGTTTTCGGAACCGGTTCAGTTTTCACCTATCCCGGGACAGGTCCCAATTCCCAACTGACCCCTTTTTTTCCAGCCGGGTAGTTGTATATGTATTGAGTAACACGTTTGGAAATTTAGTACTCAATACCGACCGCTTTTTTCGAGAACTCAATGCATAAAGTGCTAACTCAACCAGGCGCGCTTTATGAAGGGGGGGGGACGATGATATATCCCCCCCCCCCACAAACGATTTGAAAAAAATAAACAAAATTAAACTAATTTAGTTATTAAAAATGTTAAATGTCATCTTAATGTTAATAGTGATAACTTTTAATAAGACAACTATATGTTTTGAGAATTACTATTATCCACATGCAGTGAAAAAACATGGTTGGGGTAATCATATTCCAAAAGTATGATTACCCCAACCATGATCACACTATACGAACTGTCATAGACGCGGTCTCAACCAGTGAGTTCCAATTGAACGGGAACCACAAAGATATGTTCTTTCTCCTTCTCTCTCTTTATCTCTCCGAACGACTTTTTTTGCCAAACTTCTTTCTGATCACCAAACTGTTTATAGTACTTTTATATATAGGCGCGGGCTTCAAAGTGTATTTTGGTGCTTCTGGACCATTTGCAAAGAAGGGCGTGGGCGCAGATCTATAAAAGTAGGGTATCCAGCTATATTGGATATTTGATGCATCGTCGGAATGTGGGTTGTGTAACAAAAATATCGGCCTTTCATTATGTGGAAAATAAAGACAAATTAATTAAAATATATTGTCATTTTCGAAGAAATAGAATAACATTTTTATAAAAAAGATGTGGATTATGTAAAAAATTCGTTAAAAATGCATATAGAATTTATGGAGCCAACTAATCAATACCACCGTTGGATTATATAGGTGTGTCGCTGTCCAAATTAAGTAAGAGTAGGCAACAAAATTTTTCTAAAATATTACAATTTTATCTTCCAAACAACGATAAATGTTTTCAAATTTTGCGTATTTATTAGAGTATTTAAAAAACTGGCCTTTTGAAAAAACCGGTATCGGTTTTCTTCGAAAAATCGAATTTTAAAAAACCGGTTTTTTTAATTTGAATAAAAAGCTTATATAATTTGTTAATTGTTTTTATTACAAAATAACACAAATTTAATATATAAAGTAATAAAAATAAAAAAATACATTCTTTCATTGTGCATACTTTGAAGACATCTGTATATACAGCCAAAAAGGCCCTATAATATGCGCTGTATCCAGTAAAATGTCCTCAGTGTAAACAGTAGAATAAAGAAAAGTTTGAGGGCAGTTCCCAAAGAAACAAAATGCCTTCATAGTAACTTGTGGAACGAAAAACCGTCCCCTCAACATGCACTGTGCACATATATATATATATATATATATTGCGACTAATTATACCTTATATATGATGAATTTCATTTAAAAATCGAGATAAAACTGAAATTTTGAACCCGACCACCTCAGATATCGATGAAATTTTGTTTATAGCTAAATTTGATTAATATAAACAAACTCTCATTTTTAGAAATGACTGTTTTGCGATTTTTTGGGCGTGGCACAGTGGGAAAGTTTTCGAAAAAACGCGAAAATAGTCGAAAAGAGCTCCATTTAAACTACAATAACTCAGAATCGGCTGAACCGATTTACATGATCTTGGTATCATTAAAAAGATATTTAAACAGGCTTTATGACACGTTTGAAAAAATTACACTGTAAAAAATTTATAACAAAAAGAAAATTTTAACTAACGAAAAATCCAAAAAGATCAAGGGTTTTTTTACAGTGTATTATTTTTTTAGAAAGGTTTATCCTTCACCTATACCATTCCAAAAAATAAAAATGGGTTCTTTTTTAGTTTTTTTTATATAATTTATTAAGTAGTGTCACTTCTAGTAATTGCCCTTATATTTTATATTTACAGGTAAAATAAATATACATTGTCCCAGGAAAATTAATTAATATGTCGTAAAATTATTATTATTATTTTTGTCTGAAAAATTCTTTGGAAAAAACATTGATGACTTTTTTTATGATTCTCAGAATTAAAAAAAAAAGTAATAAACAAAAGGATATTTGATTTTTATGATTGCGGTAACAAACTAAAAAACGGTCATAAATGTTCGTGGACAATTAAAAGGAAAACAGGAAAGTGCAGTTTTTTAATTATTTTAGAAATAATAAGCATTTTTAAATGTTTCGTTTTAAGACGATTTTTTTTTGTTTGCTTTTGATAAAGCTAGATGTTGAAAATACTCTTTCACTAATAGTAGATGTTGGACAAATAGTCAAAATACAATTATATAAATTTTCCAACTTTTTAGTTCTTTTGTCGCATTTATCAAGATATATGAAATCATCATATAATGATAAATAATTTTGTACAGTCTCTTTTTTAAGGATTTTGAATACTGTTTATTTTGTTATTTAGATCAGAGATTAAACTATTTGGAATATCCAAAGTTAAGTCTTCATCGGAATCTATTAGACTTACATCTAAATCTTCATAACCAAACAAACGATTATAAAAATCAACAGTAAACTCTTTGCATTCCACCTTAGAGGAATATTCTAGTATGTTATCGTAACATGGATATTTTCCTGAACTAAGGTATATAATAAGGGTATTAATAACTTTTACGCTACGTTCATTAAGTCTTATCATCATACGTTCACATAATTCATGTGTGTATCAATTTTGCTTAAATTATTAAACAAAAATTTGTGAATAGCTTCGCCCTCTATTAAAGTAACTGAATTCTTTGAAAGCTCCTTTATTGCCACTTCCAACGGCTTAATAGTCATAGTCATAAAAAAAACCGGTTAACCGAACAAAGAAGACCGGTTTTTGGTTTTCTTCGAATTTATGTACACATAAGCAGTAAGATTGCTTTTCTCCTGCTGTATTACTGATATGGAGATTGTGGGAGCTAGCTCATGCCCCGTAGTGCTAGCTTAACGGTGACAGTAGTAGGAAAATAAGGAGCCAACTTGATTTAATGGGTTTTTCATATGGAGGCAACTTGATTTAATGGGTTTTTCATATGGAGGCAACTTGATTTAATGGGTTTTTCATAAGGAGGCAACTTGATTTAATTGCCCTTCATTTTTGATGTTGACACAAAATGGTTTAATTGCCTTCATTTTTGATGTTGACACAAAATGCTTTAATTGCCCTTCATTTTTGATGTTGAGACAAAATGTTTTAATTGCCTTCTAGTGTGGCCGTCGGTTGTATGCTTATAATATAAAAGGGTTGTAATACAAAATTTTTATGATCAAGTGAAAGTCATTGATCTACATATTTGTTTTTGGTCTTTTTGAAATTATGTGGTTAGTGTGGTTGTCTTTTTATCTCTTGTTATACCCTCCACCATATATGGTGAGGGTATATATCAGTTTGTCATTCCGTTTGTAACATGTCGAAATATAGGTTTAAGACCCCATAAAGTATATATATTCGTGAACCTTATGCAATTTTAAGTCGATTTAGCGATGTCTGTCCGTCTGTCTGTCTGTCTCTCTGTCTGTCTGTCTGTCCGTCTGTCAATTTTTACCCAGATTATTGAACATCCTCCCGAGCAGTTTGGTATTTAAATTACATAAATTGACAAAACATATTCATATTACACTTCATGCCAAATTAAGTATATACGTATATCATCTTCAGCCCCTATGGTGGAGGGTATTCAAAGATTCGGCACAGCCGAATTTAGCCCTTTTTTACTTGTGTGTTTTTTTTTCTATTCTTTGTTGTTAGTGTTGCTGTCGGTTGTTTGCTTGTAATGTAAAAGTGGTGGTTATACAAAATTTTTCTTGTTCGTGATTGACAAGGATCTTTTTTGAAATTATGAGTGTTGCCGTCGGTTAATTCTTTTTATCTCTTGTGTGTTTTTTTCTATTCTTTGGTGGTCTTTTTTTTTGTATTAATAGGAAATTTCCATTTTTTCTTTCTTGTGTCTATGTTCTATTTTTGTTTTTATTTTTTTGTGTGTTTGGTATATACATTCTACATGTACAAGTTGGTCATAAATTAATTATTTATTAATGTGACATTTTCATTAATCTACAAATTTTTGTGTTTTAATGAAATTCGAATCTGTTTGTTTGTTTTGTTCGGTTTTGTTCGGTTTTGTTTTCTCGTAATAAAGCGGTAATTGAAATCTGTTAGTGTTTTGTTTGTTTGTTTAGTTGAGTATAATAAAAAACAATACTAAAAATTAGTTTTACATGTTTTTGGTTTTATTTTACTTTCTTTCATTGATCTACATATTTGTTTTTGTATTAAGAGGAAATTTGCTTGTAATGTAAAAGTCATTGATCTACATATGTTTTTTTTTTTGTATTAATAGGAAATTTCCATTTATTCTTTCCTGTGTTTATGTTCTATTTTTGTTTTTATTTCTTTGTGTGTTTGGTATATACATTCTACATATAAATGTACAAGTAGGTCATAAATTAATTATTTATTAATGTGACATTTTCATTAATTTACAAATTTTGTGTTTTAATGAAATTCGAATCTGTTTGTTTGTTTTGTTCGGTTTTGTTTTCTTCTAATAAAGCGGTAATTGGAATCTGTTAGTGTTTCGTTTGTTTGTTTAGTTGAGTATAATAAAAAACAATACTAAAAATTAGTTTTACATGTATTTGGTTTTATTTTACTTTCTTTTGAAATAATTCTTAAATTAAAATCTCATTAAATATTTCTTATAAATTTAAATACGTATAATATAATAATTTCGGTTATTTTTTTTTTTTTTTTTTATTTAATTAAAAATTTAGATGTTTATGATAGAGATTTATAAGATCGTTGACTGAATTTTCTCTAAATTTATAGATGATGCAACTACATGTATCAGGTCCTTCAGTACATCTGTCGTCAGACCATATGCAATCCTCAAAATGCTCTCCATGCACTGAATTAAGAATTCTTTTATTCTCATATAATTCGAAATAATCAGCGTTCTTTAAAAAGAAGTGTAAATCTTCTAGACATATAAACTCCTTATATTCATTAAGGAATTCTACAATTTGTTCCCGCATTGACATCTTAATTGTCTGAGTCGTTCTTTCTGTCTGAATCCAGAAATTATTATTATTTATTGTACCCTCCGCATTTATAATGTGAATATTTAAACTATTTGACAATACTATGAAAATAAAGTGAGCAATTTATTGTAATATCTTTAGGATACATTTCACAATATTTTGAAATAAAGAGTGAAGAATTAATACGTCTTTGAAAAAAAAAAAAAGAAAAAAAAAAAGAGAAAACAAATTTATTCCTCTTTTCATATTAGTCCATGCACTTTATTGTAGTAATTTTAATATATAACAAGAAGTTAATTTAAAATTTAATTCATGTGAAAGTTTTATTCTTAACAAAGTCTTCAAAGAAACAACAACCATGAGCGCTGTATCAAAATCATTAATAAACAAATTTGATGACCTCAACAACAAACCAATTCTCCATATTAAAGATATGGAGGATCTTAAATTATACAAAATATTGAAAGCAATTAAAATGCAAACGAAATATGGGGAAAGTATCCAGATTGAGGGAGAAAATTGTGTCATCTTTCTGCCAAAAAGATTTAATGCTATAACTGATGATGAGATAAAGGAGTTATCATCTGGCAATTACTTCATCAAAAAATTACCTACAGTAGACGATAAACACTTGCGATTAGAGTTGGAGTTATTTGATATAAATGAATATATTGTTCCTGAAAGTGGCAAATATCCGCTTTGGAGATGAAATTGTAAATTTGTAATAAACAACGAGAAATAAAAATATTAAAATACATTGAAAACAAAAAGAAAAAAAAAATGCGTTTTTATTTATTAATAATTTCATACAAAAATTTCAGGCATAAGTGACCACAATTAAATGAATTATATTTTTTATGTCTTCTATAATTGTACACTATATTTGAGCCCAAATATGCTACTAATTCAAGTGGTGGCTGCAAATTTCCAAAACTATCAAAGTACTCCTTATGATCTTTATTTTTGTAGTATGCTACCCAATGAGTGCCTGCTCCAATTGAGCAATCCAGATTAACAATGCCACATTCTATTCGTCGAGGATGTTTGGGGAGTGAATCTCTCATAAAAATACCTCTAAAGTTTGGAATATGTGTGGTAAACTTAATCAAATCGATATCAGTAAGTGGTCTTTTGGGGAGCATCTTAATTAGTTTTTTGACATTTTATCGAATACAAGACCATACCCCTTCTTATATGGTTTAAGATAAAGACCCTTTCCCATTGCTATAGCCTCCATTTTCTTATTATGTCTAGTAGCCTCTTCGAGTTGTTTCTTAGCATCTTTTGCAGCATTAATAGCTTTAACAATAGCTGCTCCACCAGATGACAGACCACCTAAGGTCCCTAAAGCAGTTAGTATTGGCACTAATGGTAAGAACCCTCCAACTTTTGGTACATTGATAATGCGAGGTATAACAACTTTTGATTTTTTTCCTTTCAGCGATTTATTTAAAACTTTACGAGCAATTTTAATTGCGTCGTTTATATCTTTAGGTTTTTCTTTCCAAATTTATTTTTTGACTTTAGACCCATGCCGAGTTTGACTTTAGCCTTCATGGCGTTAGTTATAAAATATGAGTTTGTTTTTTCTCCAATACTGCTGTCTTTCGATAAAACTCGTTCCCAGGCTCGATTTTCAAGTATTTTATCTGCTTGGTGTCGCTTACTGATTTCCTTATTTTGAGAGTAAGCAATATCGTGCTCTCTGCAAGCAGCATCCAACGGATTTATCCCCTTATCACCCCTCTTTAAACGTTTTTCTAGCTTAGTACCTGGTCCACAAAATTCATAACCCGGTAAATGAAGTTCAAAAGGTAGAGAATTTATTATTCTATCTACTAATCCACTCCCAGTGACAGAATGCATATGATTGATAATTCTATGATATTGTTAGACCTATTTATATAATCTGGAAACTAATTAAAAGGGAAATTTAAAACTTTGGTTTTAGTTGTTAAAATGCGGTTGACCAAACAACATAAAAATATAGTTGTTAGGAATGTTGATTCCTCAACAAGTACAGATATGAGAAGAAAACACAGTTCTCTATTGCCAAATTCTATAAGAGCACTTATAGTGGGACCTTCGAACTGTGGAAAGACTAATGTAATGATTAGTTTGATTGAAAGTCCTAATGGATTAAAATTCGAAAACATCTATTTATATTCGAAATCATTATTTCAACCTAAATATGAGTACTTAAATAAACTCGTATCAACGATTAAAGGAATGGGTTATTTTACATTTTCTAACAATGAAAGTGTTATTCCACCAGATGAAGCTAAAAATAACTCAATAATTATATTTGATGACGTTGCATGTGAAAATCAAAATAATATACGTGCATACTTTTGTATCGGTCGTCACAAAAATGTGGATTCATTTTACTTGTGTCAAACTTATACCCGAATACCTAAACATTTGATACGAGATAATGCCAATATGATTATAATGTTTAAGCAGGATGAAAGGAATATGAAACACGTCTATAGTGATCATGTTGGAACGGATATGTCCTTTGAACAATTTCGTAAAATATGTCAAGAATGTTGGAGAGAAAACTATGGATTTTTAACAATATGTAAAGATGATAACTTAAATGCTGGTCGATATAGAAAGACATTTAATGTTTTCATTGAAATATAAGGTATTGGAATAATATGATGATATTAGTAAAGTTTGACCTCTTGAATCGATAGGATTAACAAATTAAAAACATTTAAATAATTACATCCTTTTATGAATTCAGCTGATTCCAAATAAGCTTGCTACATTTTATGGTCTATTCCTGGTCTGTTTCTGATCTATTCCTGATCTGTTTCATTTTCTGATCTATTCCTGGTCTGTTTCTGGTCTATTCCTGATCTGTTCCTGGTCTGTTTCTGATCTGTTCCTGGTCTGTTGCTGATCTGTTGCTGATCTGTTCCTGGTCTGTTTCTGATCTGTTTCTGATCTATTCCTGGTCTGTTTCTGATCTATTCCTGATCTGTTTCATTTTCTGATCTATTCCTGGTCTGTTTCTGATCTATTCCTGATCTGTTCCTGGTCTGTTTCTGATCTGTTCCTGGTCTGTTGCTGATCTGTTGCTGATCTGTTCCTGGTCTGTTTCTGATCTTTTCCTGATCTGTTTCTGATCTATTCCTGATCTGTTCCTGGTCTGTTTCTGATATGTTCCTGGTCTGTTGCTGATCTGTTCCTGGTCTGATATGACTCAAGTGTTGGAGGAACTGGTCAAGGTAAGAAATGCTTTGAAGAAGAAATTTCGAAGCATAAAAATGGGTGAAGATAATACTCATGAAAGACTACAAAAAACATTTAAGCCCATAACTAACCCGCTGAAAGAATTTATAAATAATTCTTCTAAAGAAAAGAGAATTTCTAAAGATGAAAAAGAAGAAATTAAAAATGAAATAAAAAATGAAATAGAAAATGAGACGAGTTTATCGTTTAGAAAATTACCAATGAAACTGGGGACAAGTACCCCAAAGAAAGATTTTACGAGTGATGAATACAAAACAATTGATGAAAATGATGATGATGATGATATTTACTATCAAACTGAGTCCCCCGCTGATGTTACAAACGATACAATAATAAACTCACTCGATTTATCGCATTTAGCTCGAAAAAATGAACTGGAAACGCTTTATGGTCCTCGAATGGTGAGTGGAAATTTGGGAATAGCTACATTAAGTTGAGTGATGATAAAATTATGCTAGGAAATCAAAATTGGTTGCTAACACCAGGTTTGGTTCAGTTAATGTTTTATAAAACTCCAAAAAATTATGATAAAACAGAATTGGAGATTTACAAAAAGATTTTAATGGAGACAAATGCTCACAAAAGAGACTATAAATCAGACGGACAAATTAAAGGGACAAGGGCCAACAAATATGTAAACATTATCAGCAAATTATTTAAAAATGATAAAACAGGAAGTGGTCTAATGAAATTAAATTCTAATAAACCTAATTATGTATATTGGAATGATCCGAATGAATTAGTTGACCGCCTCAGATTATTAATCGCCTCTCAAGCTGCTGGTCATAACAATCATAACAATGAAATTGTTTCTATTATCGAAGAACTGCAGGAAGCTGATATAATATTATAATATATTTAAAGTTTTGTGAGTTAAGGATATATATTGAAAATGTCTGTCGACAAGTTCGGACACTATTACAATTCTAAGCTGAACTATAATAATATAATAAGAAAGAATGATTCGAAAATATTTTGCCCCATTTTGGATAGCGATAAGAACTTTAATATCCAAAACAAAAGAATTAAAAATGTTGCGAGCCCTGTGGAAGAAAACGACGCCGTCACAAAAGACTTTCTACTCTTACAAGTCAACAAAATGCAGACAGACATACTTTTGAATATAGATAAAAATAATGATGTAGTATATAAGAAAATTTCTGATATAAATCATAATCAAAAATCGTACTTTGACAGAGAACTTGAGTTGTTGCGTCAACGAATTAAACTTTTGCAGAGTTTACTACTAAAATTGATGCCGAGGGAAGATGTGTTAATATGATGTCTAACACTGATAACATAATAAACTAATATATGTTGTCGATAATGAATACAAAGAGAATTCTGGTAAAAGAGTTGCATAAACAGGCTCGAAAAAATTTTAAGCGTCGAAGAGTTGTAATGAAAGGTATTGATGATTTATGGCAAGCAGATCTAGTTGAAATGGGTAATTATTCATCGGATAACAAGGACTATCGTTATCTGCTAACGGTCATTGATACGTTTTCAAAATATGCTTGGGCAGCACCTCTCGAATCTAAAAGTTCATCGGATGTTTGCAAAGCAATGGAAAATATATTGAATTTGGGTCGTGTGCCAAAAAATTTACATACTGATGATGGCAAGGAATTCTTTAATAAAAACTTTAGTAAATTGATGAAAAAGCATAATATTAATCACTACTCAACGTATAGTGTAATGAAAGCGTCTATTGTTGAACGATTCAATAGAACTCTTAAAGGTATGATGTGGAAGGAATTTAGCTACAACGGATCATATCATTGGATTGATTTATATAAAGATTTAATTGATGAGTACAATCACAAGATTCATCGTACCATAAAAATGGCACCCATTAATGTTAATTCTACGAATGAGAAAATGTTACTAGACACAGTGTATAATCACTTGAAAATGTACAAAATCTCAAAATTTCATGTTGGAGATTCGGTACGCATCAGCAAATATAAGCATATTTTTGAAAAGGGATACACACCTAACTGGACAACAGAAATTTTTAAAATCAAATCTATAAACAACACTTATCCAGCAACAAATATTTTGGTGGATTACGAGGGAAATAGAATTAAAGGTGCCTTCTATGATGAAGAACTCTCAAAAACTCGACTGCCTAATACATATCTTGTTGAAAAAGTTATTAAAACTAAAGATAATAAAGTATTCGTGAAATGGTTGGGTTTTTCAAATCAGCATAATTCTTGGATAAATAAAAATGATATTTTGTAATGTGTGTGTGTGATTACTTTTACGACTATAAAATTAAGTATAAAAGGATTAAATGTTTTCTCCACTATTTTAGTTGAATAAAAAACTTTAGCTTGATAATACATTATATTTATATATTAGCAGGAGGAGAATGGATAAGATTTTTAAGAGCTCTGAGATTAAATATGAAAAACTAAAGTATTGTAATTATTGTGGTAGTAATGATCACAATGAAAATAAATGCAATCAGAAGAAAGATGATAATAAAGTTAATAAATGAGAATCTTTTGGAAAGAATGTTAAAATTGATATATATATAGCTATATACTACATGTACTTTAAGTATTGATATAAAATTATCTAAAATAGAGAAAAAAGCAACCCTTTAAAAAAACAATATTTTGTTTTATTTCCTACATTAGCCATTTGGTAAGCAAAATGTCAATTCCACTAACATTGAGCGGAAACTCCTCAAATTTATAAGCAAATTACTTTCCTCCAATAAATTTAAACGGCGATTACGAGTGTGCTCTCGTAGATTTTCACACATACAACATCATACCAAATGTGGACAAATACAATAATTTGTTTCACATTGGTAGTAAAATTATTACAATACCTATTGGATCCTATGAGCTGAATGATATTGTTGATTTCATAAAGGGGGAATATGAGAAAGATGGGTTGGGGAAGAAGAAAATTAGTATAGAAGCTAATAACAATACAATGCAAGTCAAATTGTATAGTTCCGAAGATTCGATATACTTTAACAAGAAGAATTCGATAGGAAAATTGTTTGATTTCAATAAGAATGTCCTCTCCTAATGTCCCCCATTTCTCAGATCTACCAGTAAATATTTTTAAGGTAAATCTCTTGCGGATAGAATGTAATATTGTGGTAAACACATATATAAACAATTCTCATGCACATACATTACACGAATTTGCAATAAATGTTCCACCTGGCTATAAAATGGATGAAATACCTACAAATCTCATCTATTTGCCCGTGAATTCCAAAGAAGTAAGTTCACTAACACTACGGATAGTTGATCAAGACGGTGATTTAATTAATTTTCGAGGAGAAGAAATTACTATTCGATTACATTTAAGGCCAAGCAAATAATGATAATTTACAACAAAGAAATTATCTCAAATATCATTCCTTATACTACATAAATCCCAAAATCCATATTATTGCCATCAGTCAAACCAAAATTAGCGTCCACGCTGTTCTCGTCTTCACATTCACAACAATTTAACAGAATCAAATAGAAATTTTCTCAAATCATTGAATTTCCAATTGAAGAAGCAACACCAAAGAGAATGAGATCAATAATTAATGTTTTGGATAAACCCTTATCGGATGAAAGCATTATAAAAAAAGATTATCACAATTATACTCCATACTTGCAATCATTTAAAAATAACGATGAAATAAGAATATCAATACAAAATCAGGATTTGTATGTTTTGCCGAGTGAAAGTTTTATTTACATTGAAGGTTTAGTAGAAGAAGAAGAAAGCGGCGATAGTAAAAAAGTGGTAGCATCTTCTGCTTTCAGATTGAAAAATAATTTTGTTGCTCATCTATTTGATGAAATTCGTTATGAGCTAAATGGCATTGAAATTGATCGCACAAGATACCTAGGAGTTTCAACTAATATTAAAAATGATGTTTCTTTGATGGCAACGGACGGTGCTCTCATGGAAAATGCTGCTTGGAGTAAAGTAGATGACCTAAATGTACTAAATGGACACTTTAACTTTTATGTACCATTAAAAATATTATTGGGATTTGCTGAAGACTTTAATAAAATTATTTTGAATTCCAAACATGAATTGATATTACTTCGTAGCAAAAGTGATGATGATCTCGTATATTCAACAGCATCTGTTCAAAAACCAAAAATTACTATTAAGAATATTTCATAGAGGATACCACATGTACAGCTTTCTGACTTGAGTAAAATAAATATGATAAAAATTATACAAAATGGAACAAATTTACCAATAGCATTCCGCAGTTGGGACTGTCATTTTAATCCTCAATTATCAAGCGGAACTAATCACATTTGGAATGTTAAATTATCTGCAAATAGGGAACGACCTCGCTTCGTGTTGATAGCATTCCTGCGTGAGAATAAATTTATTAATTGTGATTTAACCAACATCAAAGTTCACTTAAACTCAGAGTCATATCCTTATGATGATCTAAACATTAAATTTGGGGAAGAACGCTTTGCCATCCTC
This sequence comes from Eustalomyia histrio, assembly GCA_949748255.1. Classification (NCBI taxonomy): domain Eukaryota; kingdom Metazoa; phylum Arthropoda; class Insecta; order Diptera; family Anthomyiidae; genus Eustalomyia; species Eustalomyia histrio. Next base: position 151,465,027 of record OX456523.1, read on the forward strand.
TATGATATGTATGTCAGATTTTAACAAAACTACTATATGAGAGAACCTCAACCTCTACTCACTTGTCAAGAATTCAAAAATAAAGCTCCTATTACAGTTATTGATGTAAGCCATCAAAATGAAACGGTTGCAAGGGGTCCGATTGATATAAAAATTATGTTTGAGACTGGCATCAATATACCACCAAACTCATCAGCTTACTGCATTCTTATTCATGATCGTTTAATTGAATATACGCCTTTGACAGGACAGGTTCATAAAATTGTTTAAGCAATGGAAATGCCAAAAATAGTTTTTATTGATCTCCAAGGCTTTAGAGCAGATTCTAATAATTTTATTGCCAAAGAAATTGCATTGGTTTTTAACGCTAAGGAGTATATAAATTTCATCATAAAACCCCCCTTCGATTATAGTTATTTATCACCAAAGAATCAAAAACAAGTCAATTGGTTAACAAAAAATCATCATCATCTGCAATGGGAAGATGGATCCGTATCATTCAAGTCTGTGTGCGAATTTCTCAAATCAAACACAGAGGGTTCTTTAATTTTTGTCAAGGGTTTGGAAAAGAAAAAGTGGTTGGAGAATATGCTGCGGAAAAACGTTTTCAATATAGAAAATATCAACTGCTGTAATTTAAGAGAGCTCGATGAAAAATATCCCGATTGCATCCGTTGTAGTTCTCACAAACATGGAACATGTGCACTGAAAAATGCTCTTTTACTACAAAAATTTTTAAACTTTAAAATAAATGAAGGCAATTTTCCATTTTTATTATCTTTATTAAATATTTAGAAAATACACACACTTAAAAGCAATGTCTTAAAATTATAAATAAAAATATGTATTCTTAAAATACCAGTGTTTTATTTTGCTTAATAATCAAAAAATTTTAAAAGAAAAATACAAAATATTTATTTTTCAAGAATCTCTTTTAATATTAAACTTATTAAATTATATTAAAAAATATACATCAAATTTAATTTAAAGCTATTAAAATACAATGTTTTATTCCCTAATAATTGATGCTATTAAATATTTCATCCTCAGAATCATTCTGGAATTGTACTAAGTCCATATTTACTCCCATAATAGTATTATCTCCATCTTCATCAAAAATATAATTCCTATTGCTACATTTTAGACATTCATTGTCAGGGGTTTTATTATACTGATCATATTCCCCATGCCCCCTAGCGACTGTTTGAACCTGATTGTTCATAATTATTCGTTTTTCATCCTTATAACTTAAAACGATTTTATATATATTTATTGTAAAAACATTATGCAATCTAGATGCAAATAAACACATATTATCGCTTACGATTTTACGATTAAATAAGGCAGTTTTATAATCAAACATACAATATTTATTTAAAGCAGACTTCTTAACCCCCTTTGCTTTTTTAATTTCCTTGTTGTCAATAGTTTTAATGGAATACATTTTCGATCTAAGACCAACAAATTCAGTCATAATAGTACCATTATTCTCATCTTTCATTTTACCCAAAACTTTTTTATTCACTAACGGTATGTCGTAAGGATTATTAACGGGGTAATCTGAGGTATCAAATTCAGACAACAAATCATTAAGTATATCTTTGTAAAAATCGTCAGTTTTTATTGAATATATAAATGAATCGGTGTCCATATAATTGAGAATTATATTTTGACCATATTTTGACTTCATTATCCTATAATGAAAATCATACATTTTCCATTTAGATAATTCAAGTACGGCAAAACCTATGTATATGGGCTTATCGTATAATATATCAACTTTACCCATCTGAACTGCAAATAAGTCTTCAGAAAACTTTGAAATGCTTTTAAAATTGGGGCGAGAAACAAAATATCTTGCACCTCTACGATTTCTATTTTCACTCTCCCAGTTTCTTGTGATTTTGACATCCACCCTTTTCTCAACATTTTCCATGGTCTTCCCATAAACAGCGTTATTTAAAAGTTTGAAAAAGTCTTTTTCAAATGTATTTTGAGCCTCTGCTCTATATTGTGTATTTAAGTTTATATATTTCTGAAGCCATGGTGATTGATTGAATTTTATTCCCCTATGATATTTTGTACAAATTAAACCATTTGCAAGGCATTGTTTAATGTTTCGATAATGAATCAGATATTTTGTTTTATTAGTCAAATCTGCAATAAGTTTTTTGCATTTTGAGTTTCCAACTACTTTATTTTCAGGAGCAAAAGGAAGATCATTATGCAGTTTATGAAGAGAGTGTGGATATTTTAAATCAACTTCTAAAATGTAACCGACAGGAGAAGTATCAGATATTTTATTTGGATTAAATTTCTTTAAATCGTCCTCGCCAAGCCACTCGAATCCCCCAGCTGGAAGATACTGTGACATTGCCCATCCATATAAATTATTTGCATCTAAGTAAGCTAAATATTCAGATGGTTTACTACTATCATAATCATCTAAATATATATTATTGGCTTTGGCATGTCTCTGTGAACATTGTACGAGACCACCCCTTATTCCCTTTTGTATAAACAGATGCATATCTTTATCTGTGAATAATTCTAATTCCTTCTTTGTCGTTTTAAGCATTGCATCCCATGAAAGACCTGGGGCGGTATAATAATGATTTGGATCTAACTTATATATGGATTTGCAAATTTTTCTAAAGTTTTGAAATATATCTGCCAATAAAAGCACATCCGTTTTTAAATACAATTTTGTATAATCTAACATACTTTTACATCTAAAAGTATTCCAAACATTTTTCGCGTGTTCATAATCTTCTTCAGAACATTCTGCGTCAATTAAAACATTAAAAAACTTATCTCGACTGGGGAGCTCAGTTTCATTGAATCTTTCCACAGAATCCATATAAGAGTATGAAAAAACACCTTTTCTCCTAATTAGATTAAGATGATTTTCATCAGAGAAATTTTTGCGGACAATATTTAAATCCTCAACACGTAAATTTTTTGCTAGGGAATCTAAACTTAAAGCCATAAATCTGAACGAATCCAGAAATCTTATTTCGAATTTTTCCTTAGTCGAGTTTTCTTGAAAAGGTAGATATATAGATAAAGATATATATAATTCCTTGTTGAGAGGAACTACACGTATGTCACTATCTGGAATACTATTTAAATATTTAAAGAACATATGACAATCATATGAAGAAAAGTTGTGAAAAAATACTGGAATAAATTTAGGTTTTCTATATTTTAAATTACAATCATTGTGAGCAGGGCCTCTATACTTGCCAGTAAAATGACAGTGATCTTTAACTTTGGATAAATATATCACCTTTTCACAAATATGACAAATATTAGATGAATTATGAAAAATTATATCATCTTCAGTCATTATTATTTTAATTTCTTTGTAAATATAATTTTTATAAATGTCTTTTAAGTCCTCAACTAAATCTTTAACAAAAACATTAGGTGCATCTTCTCCAAAATAAATTTTAAACTTGTCTAAATTATCATTAAAGCTACATTTTATAAAATAACTAAAAGCACATGGAATATGTCGTTGTATTTTTGTAGTTTTAGTACTAACCTCTTCACTTATGCTACTTAAAATCGATTCAAAGTCCGCATAGACTGTAAACGGAACATCTAGTTCCTTATGAGCATTCGAATATTTTATAACAGCATCAGCTCCTTCTGGCATCCTTGTGCAAACTTTATTGCAAGTTTGTTTATGAAGTGATAAATCTCGTTGACTATATTTGTAAGTAAGGCATGCATTACATACAAATATTTTTCCTTTGTATCCAGTCAAACTGCTTCTTATAAACCTTTTATTTAATAAAAAAGAAAAAAAAACAAAAAGCAAATTTGAAATATTTCTTTTTATAAAGTTTTACATGTTTTTTTTTTTTTTGCTACTAACCTTGAAATATCACTTATAACGATGTAATGCGACCTTTCTTCCTCTATGAGAAGCAGGAGGTTTATATGATATTTCTTCTCCTCCTTCGTTAGATAGTAGGGTCCGACTATATTTTTCTCTTCATATCCGAAGACGTTGACACTTATATCTACATTTTGCCTTTCAAAGTCCTTTAAGCTTTTTAGACTTAATGGAAAGGTGAGGTTTGAAAAGTTTAATTGCAAATTGTTTACAATTATTATGTCGGCAGAAATACTTTTTATGTTGTAGGATGAACATTCCGTTTGTTGACAACGAGACAATTCTTTTTCACAATACAATGAAGCAATTAAACACCATTTGAAGCAGTAGACATCATCATTCTGGATATTTATAAATGCCCGCTTTCTGACTAATTCCTTTGGCAGAGGTATATATTGTGATCCTCTTATAATATTAACTTCATTCACATTAATATTTAAAAATTTTATGGTAACCAGAGACCATCCACTATCCCTTTCTTGGAACTCAGACATTTTATTTCTAATTTCATCAGTTTGCGAGTCATAGATATTATTCAAGTCATCGCTTAAAGTGACCATTGCCATTTTTGTTGAGTGAGTCATTGTAGCTGCAACCATTTCTTGCTCGCTTATTTTGATATAATCACACACAAGCTCCATATTGAATTTAAAGGATATGTGTTTAGCTTGACAATCCTTTAGGAGTTCTATTAAAATAGATTCCTCTTTTTTGAAAAATTCCTCGGGCATGAGAATTTCATCTTCTTCATTTACTAGCATATAAATTGCTATTCGTTCACTATAATCACTGCTCCTTACAGTGAGTCTAGGGTTAATTGTCTTCATCCCACAATTGCTGCGATGTTGTAGTGTTCGCAAGTGTTGGCTATAGTTTAAGCTACTAACTGCTTCATTGCAAGGAACGCAAAATTTTGATGAGGTGGTTGCATGGGTCCTTTCATGCTCCTTCATTGTGGAGCGCTTAAGGAAAAACTTTCCACACTCAACACAATGTTTATTTTTATGTTGAAGCATGTTGTGTTTGGTGTTGAAAGCAGCTTGGCATATCACGCAGAAAAACATTTTGAGCTAGTTTTTTATTTTTTTATTAAAAAAAAAAAATTTCACACAGTAAAAATAACTTCACACAGAAAAAATAAGTGGATAAAGTTCTCAGAGATTTTTTTTTTATTAAAAATTTGTTTTAACAAAAATTTTTTTAAAAAGTTCAACAAACAGGAAAAACCGGATGATGAAGTAAGAGATATATTTGTTTTTTCTTTTTTATTTAAAATTTATTTTACAGACAGAAAAAGTTCAACAAACACAAAAAACCGGATAAAGTAATATACTTATATGATGAAGTAAAGGATACTGAACTTAATTTTCTGATGCGATTTTCGTCCAACCATGATTCTACATCTTTATTATTCGACTCGCTGCCTGCGTCTCATTCGCTAGTGGCAGAGGAGGGTGGGTGTAATCGTTTGTGTTTCATGTATCACGCTATAAATCTCTATCATAAACATCTAAAATTTTTAGATTTTAATTTAAGAATTATTTCAAAAGAAAGTAAAATAAAAGCAAATACATGTAAAACTAATTTTTAGTATTGTTTTTTATTATACTCAACTAAACAAACAAACAAAACACTAACAGATTCCAATTACCGCTTTATTACGAGAAAACAAAACCGAACAAAACAAACAAACAGATTCGAATTTCATTAAAACACAAAAATTTGTAGAATAATGAAAATGTCACATTAATAAATAATTAATTTATGACCAACTTGTACATGTAGAATGTATATACCAAACACACAAAAAAATAAAAACAAAAATAGAACATAAACACAAGAAAGAAAAAATGGAAATTTCCTATTAATACAAAAAAAAAAGACCACCAAAGAATAGAAAAAAAAACACACAAGAGATAAAAAGAATTAACCGACGGCAACACTCATAATTTCAAAAAAGATCCTTGTCAATCACGAACAAGAAAAATTTTGTATAACCACCACTTTTACATTACAAGCAAACAACCGACAGCAACACTAACAACAAAGAATAGAAAAAAAACACACAAGTAAAAAAGGGCTAAATTCGGCTGTGCCGAATCTTTGAATACCCTCCACCATAGGGGCTGAAGATGATATACGTATATACTTAATTTGGCATGAAGTGTAATATGAATATGTTTTGTCAATTTATGTAATTTAAATACCAAACTGCTCGGGAGGATGTTCAATAATCTGGGTAAAAATTGACAGACGGACAGACAGACAGACAGAGAGACAGACAGACAGACGGACAGACATCGCTAAATCGACTTAAAATTGCATAAGGTTCACGAATATATATACTTTATGGGGTCTTAAACCTATATTTCGACATGTTACAAACGGAATGACAAACTGATATATACCCTCACCATATATGGTGGAGGGTATAACAAGAGATAAAAAGAATTAACAGACAACCACACTAACCACATAATTTCAAAAAGACCAAAAACAAATATGTAGATCAATGACTTTCACTTGATCATAAAAATTTTGTATTACAACCCTTTTATATTATAAGCATACAACCGACGGCCACACTAGAAGGCAATTAAAACATTTTGTCTCAACATCAAAAATGAAGGGCAATTAAAGCATTTTGTGTCAACATCAAAAATGAAGGCAATTAAACCATTTTGTGTCAACATCAAAAATGAAGGGCAATTAAATCAAGTTGCCTCCTTATAAAAAACCCATTAAATCAAGTTGCCTCCATATGAAAAACCCATTAAATCAAGTTGCCTCCATATGAAAAACCCATTAAATCAAGTTGGCTCCTTATTTTCCTACTACTGGTGACTCTTTAGGTGATTGCTGATCGGCCCGGAGGCTCTTCCTTGGTGCTTTGCAATTTCGTTGGAAATGTCCCACTCTACCGCAGTTGTAGCATTTATCCTTGACCTTAACTTGCTTCTCCCCTAATGCCTGCTTAAATGCATCTTTTGACTCCGTGAGCACTTCTCTGAATCCTTCTGTTAGCTTTGTGCTTATATCTTGCTCTCTTTCAGCAGTCACTTCTAAGTTACGCACCTTAAATATTTGTGGCTTGGAAATCACCTTCGCAGTCTCTTGGGCCAGCGCGAATGAGACAGTTTCAGCAAAAGTCGATTTCTGCGTAGCACATACCGCATGTCTCACATCAGAATCCCGAATTCCATTCACAAATGCTTCAATTTTGAACTGATCTAAGAATGGATGATTTTCGCCTGGATAAGTTAGCTGCTCCAACCGCTCAATCTCTGCCGCGAAAACTTGCAATGACTCATTTGCTTTCTGCAGTCTACCTCTTAGTTCCATTCGGTATATTTCTTTTTTGTGTTCGCCACCATCCTTTCGCTGTAGTGCCACCATTATGTCGCCATAATTATTCCTGAAGGTGCTTGGCACACTTTCTAGAATTTCTGCAGCGTTTCCCTTTAAGGCCAGAATCAACTCTATAGCTTTTTCTTCGATGTTCCACATATTTCTGGCGGCGACTGTCTTAAACTGGAACTTAAAAACATTAAACGGTACGCTGCCGTCAAAAGTAGGGGCCTTTGCTCTACCAGAACTTTCCTGAATAATTCGTACTGGACCCTCTTGACATTGAAGATTATTTACTTTATTTTCTAGATCTTGTAGTTTTCTCTCAACATCTTTGGCTTGTACTTCACGCCATTTTCTATGTCGGACAACTCTTGTCAAATTTATCCATTTTCTCATTAGTGGCTCTAGAAGATTCTTGAAGCTTTTCTTCCACCTTAGCTAACAATTTCTCGTTGTCGTTTCCATCTTAGCTAACAGTTTCTCGTTGTCTGCTCTCGAAACTTCTAAAAGTTTCGTGTTGTCTGCTCTAGAAATTTCCAACAGTTTTTTATAGTCTGCTCTAGAAGTTTCCAACAGTTTCGTGTTGTCTGCCTAAGAAGTTTCCTAAGTTTTGCTAACAATTTTTCGTTGTCTGCTTTAGAAGTTTCTTACATTTTTATGTTGTCTGCTCTAGAAATTTCTATCTTTTCCATCATCGCAGCAAACATTGCGCTTAACTCCATATTACCTTCTGTTTTACGAGTAGTAACCTCCATTGCTTCTTTTTCATCAAATTCGTAAGTCGCAATGTCAATGTTACGCCGCTCGAATTCCTCTATCAGCCGCTTTTGCAATTCTGTCTCATAACCTGCTGTCGGTAGCTCCAACTTACTCAATTCCTTCCTGAGTTGCTCCACCTTAAGCTCCTCCAATTTCATGACTGCTTATTATTTTGCAATCCCACTTTTGACACCAATTGTTACGATTTTACCCTTTACGAAATCGTTGATTTATTTACCTTTTAAATAAATCGAGTTCTTTCTAAATTGCAAATAATAAACACTGTTTGAAATTATTTATAACTCTATTTATTTATAATAGTCACTAAAAAATACAGAAAAATACTTTATTTACACGGTATAAATAGACTAAACGTTAGCCACACTTTAGTTCTTCACACTCAGCGTTTTACTTTATAAACTGAACTACTGCGTCACCAAGTACCAGTATACCAGAGCAGTCAGGTATTCTAGTTATTTCCAGTTATAACTTCACTAGATTTTTCCAGCTGTCAAAGAGTTTGTAATGAAATTTCTAGTGTTTAGAAATTTCTGCAACAATATCTTAAAAGTAGTAAAAGAAGTATGATTTTGAATTGCTAAGAAGTATGACTCTAGAGAGGACTTTTACTAGCAAAGGGTGAAACTTCCGCAATAAGATAATATATTTTTTCCCGATAGTACGATTTCGAAAAATGTTCTATTGTAATGTTTGCAGGGCACATATATCATCCTATTATTTTAGTAATATTTTGCACACGTGTATCCTTGTAGTCATTTGCTTTTTTGATTTTGCGAAAAACTCTCCAATTTTTTTTATTTTGTTTAAAAAATGTTTATCACACAATTTACTAGCTTTAGTTATTTGTAAACTTTTCATCTCAAAATCAAGTAATATTTTGTAGAGAAATTGATATTATTGGTAATAAGAATATATATTTCAGAGGAAATTTTATGTTTAAAAACCCCTGATTTATTATGTTGAGACCAAGTATATTGGTTATTAATGAAATATAAATTGTTTATACTAAATGAGGTTGCAAACATAAAGGATATAAAAATATCCTTGAATAATATTTACATAATATTGACATAAATATATACATAGAATTTGAGGCAGACAAATGACCAATGACATCTAGAAAAGTAAATTAATTTTTATGCCTGAGATGCTCATGGTTATTTACTCATATAAGCTTGATATAAGTGAATTTTCTGATAAAAATAGTTCACAGCCAAAATGCGAACTAAGACGAAAATCGCTTTAAAATTTTTTTTCTAGGCTAGTTTTTTAAATTGTTTTAATTTTTTATTTTTACTTATTAGTGAATTTACCATTTTGACTATATTTCGAGTTTGGCTCAAAATTTTTTATCAGTCAAATTGCAAACGAAAACCCAGTTAAGGCACAACATGTTTTGTGAATATGGTTTTTAAAGCGGTTAAGTAGTTTAGAAGATATGGGTCAAAACAATAAAAAAGATGTTTGTCTTACATGGTAAAATATGAAATATTTTTTTTCTTAAATATAGTACTTCTACAAAAATAAGCCATTTTATGAAAATCTATGGATAAATACCAAAGTTATGATCATTTATGTAAAGTTACCCAAATTTTTCAATTTTTTTTGCAATTTACGTATTAATATTTTTTATATAATTACTGCACAAAAATCTTTTTTTTTTTTGAAGAAAACTAAAATTGGACAGTTAAAAAATCTATTTTGGGAGGAAAAATTGTGAGATTGTTGTACTTCTTAGCAGGTACTGAGAACCCGTTTTTTATTTTATTTGCAAATTATGTAGACAAGAAAGCAAGTGCCCTCATAAATATAAATGACAAAAATACCAAAAAGAGATGTCTTAAAATGAGAATGTATTAGTGATGTTACACAAAAAATGAGAATGTGTTGGTGGTATGCAATTTACTTAGAGATATTTATCAGAAATACTTTGGAATGCAAGAAATATGGACACCAAGTATCATATGTCTTCGGTGCTATACAAATCTTAAAGGATGGGCTTCTGTCACGAAATTGTAATTATTTTTTATTCATTTATTTAATATAAATACCTCATGTGTTAAAATTTGTTTTTATCAGTCGATGCATGAAATTCGGATTACCAATAATTTGGACAAAACCATCTAATCATATCGACGATTGCTATTTTTGTCAATGCAAGAGTTCTGGATTTAGAGCCAAAAAATGTGGTTTTATGCTAATGTAGACTCTGTTAGTTTTCCAGTTCCTCATTCGGGTTTATTGCCCATTCCTAAATATCCAAAGTCAACTAACACCAACCTAAGTTCCGACTCATCATTTGTAAATCAAATCTAATAAGAAGGCAATTATAACACAAGTGGAGAGAGCCGCTTCTTACTCAGGCTAAATTAAATGATTTGGTCAGAGAATTGGAGCTCACAAAAAAAAAGCAGAAGTACTTGCATCTCGTTTACAACAATTCAACTTTTTGGAGTCAAATGTAAAAGTAACATGCTACAGAAACCGCGATTCTCCGTTCGCGAAGTATTTTTCAACCGAAGATGTGACATGTTACTGCAGGGACATATATGGTTTGTTCGAGGAGCTTGAAAAGCCTTACAATGCAATTGCATGGCGACTATTTGTTGATAGTAGTAAAGTTTCAAAGCAGTTCTTTTACATAACGTAAACAAGAAACCATCTATACCCAACGCACATGCTGTAAACACTAAAGAATCATACGAAACAATGGTTGAATTGTATTAACTATGGTCTACAATTGGAAAGTGTGTTGCGATTTAAAAGTGGGCATACTATGTGGAATGTAAGGTGGATACAAAAAAATATTGTTCTTTTGTTTGTCTCTGGGAAAGCCAAGCTCTTGATTTTCATTATAAGAGAAAACATTGGCCGGAAAGATAAGCCATTACAGTGGGCCAAGACAACATAAAGTATGTGCCTCTTATTAAGAAAGAAAACATTATTCTTCCATCATTACATATTAAACTTGGGCTCTTGAAAAACTTCGTCAAAGCATTGAATAAGGAAGGCCAAGCTTTCGCCAATTTGAGCAAAATTTTTAAAGTATTTCTTTTGCAAATATCAAGGAAGGAATCTTTAATGGTCCACAAATAAAAAAAACCTTATAATAAATGAGATTGCGGCTTGGAAGTCATTTTAATTGGTGGTTTCTGATTTCCTAGGAAACAACAAAAACTTGGAGTACAGGATCATTGTTGAAGATTTGATTAAGAATTATGAAAAAATGGGTATAAACTAGAGCCCCCCATTACCCGGTTTTACAGTCGACCGGTCTACCCGGTCTTAAAATCGATAATTTTAATAAAAATATATAATCTTGTAAATCCATAAAAATTTTTTAAAATCGAAAAATTTTAAAAAAATCCATAAATTTAAAATCCAAATTTTTAAGAATTTATGAATAAAAAAATAGATAAATTTTATAAAAATAGATCAACTATATAAAAATCTATAATTTTGTAAAAATCCATAATTTTTTTCAAAATTGTTATCGAATTGATAACGCCATTGTTGTTGTTGACTAATAAGTATGTTGGTGTGTGTGTATGATATGGTGTAGAAATTTTCATGGATGCTCAGTATGTAAAATTTAATTTGTAGTGTGTTGTTGTTGGCATATGCATATTAAGGTGCCCCTTATTGTATGAGGAATGTGATATAAATTTCTTTTTATACAATACCAATGACAATAATATACCAATGTAACAACATACATATTGTGTACATTCTGACGTTGCTTTTAGTTAAATAAAACAAACACAAACATATTGCATTACCTACAATAATAAAATTCACAGAAAAACTCTTACCTAAAATTTTAATACTCTTTTCATCATACATTAGAGGATGTTGTGGCTACCGAATTTGCTGCTAATCGAATTCTTGCGGTTACGGCAACTTTCTTTATAATAAATTATATTTTTAGTTGGAAAAGTCAATATTAAGTTGTTGTTTAGTTGACATAAATGTTATAAAGTTCCACAAAATTTGGTTTACTGCACTACAACTAATTTAAAATTTCTTTGATATTTTTTATACTTTTGAATATTTTACATTTGAATATTTTAATCAAAACAAATATGTTTTTCTACCTACTACACCACAAACACTTATAAATTTTGATAGCTAATTTTGAAATTATTTTTTCTTACCGTGGTTACACATTTATACACTCACCAAAAAAAGTCTGTAATGGCAACTGAAAATTTTGCTGTTATTACGGGAAATTCTGCTAATTTGAGCCCAGCGGTATTTTTTGCTAATCTTAGCAACACATGTCTGCTGACGTGTAGTGCAATGAAATTAGTAGAAAAATTAGTAGCCGCTACTAAATTTTAGTAGACTTTTTGTAAAGTGGAACTTAAAATCCGTTTGCTAAAATCAGCAAAAAAAATTACTAAATACTATTAATATTAGTACAAAGTTTTAGATTTATTTTTTTTATCGAGCATCAAAAATTTTAATTATATTTTTTAAAAGATGTTTTATATAAAATTAAAAAAAATCAAAGGCTTAAAAATCTTAAAACATAAACGAATTTATCATTTTGTTTTAATTTGGTAATTTCTGTTTTGAAAAATATTTTAGTCAATTTTTTTTTACTTTTAAGGTGAAATTTAAATTGTTATTAGGGCTGATTTTTAGAAATAAAAAAACTTTTTAGTGCTATTTTAAGTGGATGTCCTATTTTTAGACATGAGTCACTTCCGATCCCTTTTGAATCCTATGTAAAATTTTAGGGCAATTTAAGTTTGTATTTATAAGTTTAAATTATTAGAAATAACATTTCCATCAATATCGACTTTTTTAAAATTAGTAATTTTTATACCCTCCACCATATATGGTGAGGGTATATATCAGTTTGTCATTCCGTTTGTAATATGTCGAAATACAGGTTTAAGACCCCATAAAGTATATATATTCGTGATCCTTATGCAATTTTAAGTCGATTTAGCGATGTCCGTCTGTCTGTCTGTCTGTTGAAATGGCGATCACGACGCGAAGACGCAAGCGGGGGTGCCTATTTTTACCCAGATTATTGAACATCCTCCCGAGCAGTTTGGTATTTAAAATGAGCAAAATCGGTTAAGCGGTTCAAAAGTTATGAGTGAAAATATGAAGGTACCTCTAAATTTTCCACATTAATTTGTACAATTTTTCTGTATTTATTTTTGTTTTCTGTTAAGTAAGTAAAAATGTTATTAAGTCTTCTTCTTGTTCGATTACTTTAACTGTCTTATATACTATGAGAATAATATCATTTTAGAGCTATATGTGTGTTACTCTTAATAACTAAGTTAACGTTAAAAGCAACAATGTTAAAGTCGCTAACAGAGCAGACATCTGTAAATAACATTACTAAAACTAAATAACAAAAGTTCGTTACATAAATTGACAAAACATATTCATATTACAGTTCATGCAAAATTTAGTATATACGTATATCATCTTCAGCCCCTATGGTGGAGGGTATTCAAAGATTCGGCACAGCCGAATTTAGCCCATTTTTACTTGTTTTTTGCTAATTTAAGCAAATCGGTTTTCAAAAATTTGTAAAATGATTTCTGAAATTAGCAACGAAAATTTGTAGATATTCTGTAAAAACTCTGTAATTTGTAAAATGTAAATAGCAAAAAAATTTGCTAAATTATAATTTTTTTACTAAAAATCAGTACAAAAATAGTAAAGTGGGATTGAAAACTGTTTACAAATTTTTCTACTAACTTTTTTTTCTGAGTGTAGTATGTACCGTATATGACAAAGCCACGGTCTTTTTCGGCCCCAATCACGGCGTTTGTATACCGTTGCTCACAATGGGTTAAAATTTTGTAAAATCAATATAGACATAATTCTTACTTAATATCGAACAAATTAATTTAACTTGTAGAGGAAAAAATATAATATTTTTTGATCCCATGTATAGATCATAATGAATTAAAATTTTGCAGAAATGATCTAGACGTAGTTCTGACTTAAACCTCACAAATATTTTAGAACTTGTGGAGCAAAAATATTCCGAAACCAGCTCTGGAAGACAGAAAGTCCTTTACTTTGCATACATTTGTATGAAATAGCCACGGTCTTTTTCGGTCCCATGTACGGCGTTTTTATGCCGTGGATCATAATGAACTGTAATTTTGCAGAAATGTTCTAGACGTAGTTCTGACTTAAACGTGACAAATATGTTTCAACTTGTGGAACAAAAATATTTCGAAACCGGCTCTTGAAGACAGAAAGTCCTGTACTTTGCATACATTTGTATGAAATAGCCACGGTCTTTTTCGGTCCCATGTACGGCATTTTTATGCCGTGGATCATAATAAATTTAAATTTGGCAGAATTGATCTAGACGTAGTTCTGACTTAAACCTGACAAATATTTCCCAACTTGTGGAACAAAAATAATCTTAAACTGCCTCTTGAATTCAGAAAGTCCTTTACTTTTCATACATTTGTATGAAATAGCAACGGTCTTTTTTGTTAACCTGCTTCGTAATGTGTAGAAATTTTGTAAAAAATAATGTACATAATTTTGAGATCAAATTGTAATTTTTTTTCAACTTTGAAACAAAAATATTCTCAAAATAGCTCTTTAATTAAGCAAGTGTTTCAATTTAAATTGCAGATTTAAATTCAAATTGCACATGTCTCAAGAACTGAACAAGATAGAGCAGAACGGGTAAAAATTCTGCACTGTGTGTATTGTTATATTATCAAATTAACATGTAAAAGAACAACAAATTTTCCTATAAGTCTGTAATAAGAATCAACTAAGTGTCTATGCATATGTCTGTAAGAATACGTTTTTTCGGCTTAAACCTTAAAAATAGGGAATACTAACTACTTTATGTATTTAATTACATGACAATTGTTTCTGAAATTACATATAATTGTATGTCATTGCACCTTTAACTATAGACATGGTAAATGTCAGGTATTCAAAACATTGCATTATGAAAAAATTACACAACTAAATAATTAAAAATATAATTAAAAACGCCTTGGTCTGAATGTACTTTTTTATTATATATTTTTTAATAATATTAGAGGAATATTTTTAGCAAATAAGATTTTTTCGTGCTTGTTCTTAAAATATATAAAAAATAAAAATATAGCATAAATATAAAAATTATTAAAAATAAATATATAAAATGTATTATAATAACAATAATTATAAAATACAATATGTTACAATATAATAAATATAGAATATGATATATAAATATATAAGCATATAATATAAAAGGTATTCAACAATACGTGCAGTGAACTTAAATTTTATGTGGAATTTACATAAAATTTTGTTTTTTCTTAGTTTTTAAGTTGAAAGTGCTAAAATTTGAAAATGAATTTCAAAATTCAATATTAAGTTAATTAATTTTTTTAAAGAAAATAATTACCTTTCGATCGATATGCCACTTATCTCGATCGGACTTTTCGGTTGGACTCCACAAGGGTTTGAGTGAGACCATACACCGAAAAACACAAAAGTACCGTTATCTAAAAAACGGTACTTAGAAAAAAATTAACAGCGTTTTTCGTGTTCAGGAGGTCCCAATTAACTTATCTAGGCATGTGGCGTTCTTGGTATTTTTTGGCTGTATACCAGTGTTATTTAATTAAAAGTACCAAAAGCGTAAATTTTTAAAAAGTACTAATACCGGTTAACCGGGTGGACCGGGTAGACCGTGAAAACCGGTTGACTGGTTTTAAAGACCGGTTCTGACCGTAGGCTCTAGTATAAACAATTTTTTTCTAATTTAACAAATACTATTTCCTAATTTGTCTGTTTTACTTTTTCAACAGGTGTTAATATGTCAATAAAGATTCATTTTTTACATTCGCACTTGATAAATTTGGTGGTGTAAGTAATGAGCACGGAGAGAGGTTCCACCAAGAAATGAAATCCATCGAGAGGCGATATTTGGATGAGAGAATGAAGGAAGATTACATTTGGTTTCTCTTCAGAGAAACGGATACCAACGAAAACAACTATTTTTAATACTAAAATCCAATAAATTTCAAGAAAAACAATAAACAAATTAATAAATAAGAAGTATTTTTTTAATACTGTTGAGCTTAACTTTACAATATTATTGGCCATGCTTTCATAATAATATAAAACAAAAAAGGAGAAATTCTCAAATTATGTACTTTTACATATGTGGTCATAGCTTTGGTATTTACCCATAGATGTTTTTTGAATATGACTTATTTTTATATATAAGTACTACATTTAAGAAAAAAATTATTTTATATTTTTCCTTTGAAGATTCATATAATTTTTATTTTTTTAAATTTTCAGATTTTAGTTTTTGACGAAAAAAAGAGAATTTTCTGTACAATTTTGACCCATAGGTCCAAAACTACTGAACCAATTTAAAAATTGTTGACCATAAAATGACAATTCTTTTGCGATTTGATTGATCAAAATATCTTGGTCGTAGTTTGAGATATAGTCAAAATAGTAAAATTACTCAAAACTTACAATATAAATATAAAAAATTTTTTAAAAACTACTCCAGAAACAAAATTTTTAAATGCGATTTTCGGATTCAATAAAAAAAAATAGTCGCACAATATTTTTTAAAATTTGTTAACTAGTGTATTCAACAAAGAAGTGTAAAACGATCTGTTTTTAGCCATATTGAACTTTTCGTTTGTTTTTTAATGTGTAAGTCAAAAATAAGTTTTTAATCCATATATACGCCGAAGTATTTAACATGATTCTTAATTAGCATGAAGGATAAAAACAAGATTTGCGTTTTTTGCTAAAAAATACAGCTTGAGTTTTTAAATAGTCTATAAAGGGATCAAGTGCGCATTGCAATTCGGTCACAATATTTTGACCTTATCATGTGATGAAAAAATACAAGTGTCGTCAGCTAGGCTGCGGATTCACTGCCAGGGGGTTCTGGCATACCTGAAAAATATAAATAATGCAAGATCGGCCCCATAACTGAGCCTTGGGGGACTCCAGCTGGGATTTCGACAACATCAGAGTATTTATCATTAAGACAAACAGAAAAAAGCCTGTTCTTTAAATATGATTCAATTGTTCTAATGAGATAGAGCGGAATATCAAAGTGTATCATTTCGTATAGTAAACCGTTATACGATACAGAATCAAATGTTTTTCTATATCCAACGTAATCAAAATAGTAGAATTTTCATTCTTAAATGCAGTGTTTATATGATTGTAAATCCGTTTAAACTGGTGGACGGTGCTGTCATATGGTACACTATGTTCTTCAATGGTCTTTGAAGTTTTAATTCTACAATTAACTTCATTAATTCCAACATAATCTCTGTATCTGTGGTAATTGCAGGTGAGGAAAATCGTTCAATTGCCGTGTTCACCATTGCAATATGTGAAGGTTCTCTAAAATTTTTAGAAACTCGATGGTTTTCCAAAAAATTTATACTAAGTTGCTTTACTTTTTCTTCATCAGAATAATATGTTGTAGAATTTTCTACAGGGGTGGTATAAATATTTTATTTATCCATAGACATTTTACTATATTACATGTTTTATTTCTAAATCTAGATATTTCACCCCGAATAACAACGCAATAATCTTTCATTGTTACCAGATCAGGTGCGTTTCAATATCTCATCCATTGTCGCCGATAGTAGTTTCGAACTTTTATTAATTGTTTAATATAAGGTGGAATTTGATTAGTATGGAGGTCTAAATTAACTTTGGGAACCGCAGTATCAACAGCATCAATCATGCTTTTTGTTAAAATATCTACACTTAGATCCATTGCCCTAGTATTTGTTATATTCCTGACATCACAAGGTGAATGAGAGCCTGAGTTATTACCTAAAGACAAAAAAATTTTCACGAAATATGGTACAGAACTATTTTAATAACATCTTAAATTATTATTGAAATTAAAAGATGCTAAGGAAATATATAGTTTCAAGTTCAATTTGTTTTCAAATTTACTTTTGTCTTTTTTTAACATATTTAAAAAATTAAAAAAAAACTTTTAAAAAATGCAAAACTTAATTTTTTCTGTTCACCCTACCCAATATATTTCAATATAACCCTAATGTATATAAAGAACTTTAATAATAAAAAATTTATTTTCAGACAACATCAACTATCACCGTATATCTTATTGTATTATTACAATTCAAGCTGAGCATAATTGCAGAAAAAACTCTACAAGCTAAATTACTTAAATAAAATTAAAGGATGCCTGAATCCGATCAGCAAGGAGATGTCACAATTCATTTCGTGGGTTATTGTAACGGACACAAATTAAAAAAAATCGATTCCTACAATCCCAAAACACAACACACAAGTTCCCTACCACTAGCTACATTGCAATTAGCGGTATTTATTCGGCAAGCTATCACTTTGATGTCATTCACATGTTACCCCTTTTGCGCTTCACCAATCACGTGATCGTATCTACTCTGCTATTATACAAACATTAAAATTTTAATTCTACATAAAATGTTTATTTATGAACAAGTACAAAAATCAACTTGTGCCAATAGCATATGACTCAACCAATTAGGGAAAACTCCTAATGTTGCGACACATTTAGAAAAGAAAAATTTAGAACCATAAGATCTTAAAATTTACTTAAAAACGATGAAATATAATGTAAGATGATAAAATTTTAAAATAAATAAACTTATTGTATATTTATGAAGAGTAATTGCATGATCAATTCGATTTGTAAAAATTCGAATCTAATTAGTTCTGAGAAAGCAATTATTTTCAATTTAATCGGCCCAAAAGGCAGTTCAAATTATAAAATGGTTTTTATTTGCCATAATGGTTTTTAGAAGAATTGCAAATTGAAGAAAAAACTTAATAAATTTCAGTTTTTACGAGATGATAAAAAGTATTCGAGTATAAATTCGAGATCGAGAGCCGCTCAGAATAAGTAATGGTTTAGGCTGTAGAAAAAAAGTAAATTTTCGACAAAAACTTAAAAAGAAAAATTTAGCTAAATTTTTCAACCGATTGTTACTTTTTTGATTTTATTGAAAAATTGTGTTTATTTTTTTAAACACAATAAAAAATAAGCTTTTTTTAAATTAGTAAGAGCAGTTTTCCGTTTTTAAAATCAAACAGAGTAGGACAAAAAATGTTACACGAAGTTACCGGAAATATTATATACACACTTTGTTTGTTTCATACTCTAACTAATTTTAGTAAATTTGGCTATACAAGATGAGGGTCTTATAATACACAATGGAGGGAGATAGAAATGCCCCTAAGATCGAAATAGACAGCAGCAGATTCAAGAGGAATGTTTTTATGCTACAGATGGCTTCGCACACTGGTGAAAAACCCACAAAAATCTGGTGGAAGGCATAAAAACGCCTTAAGTGCAAAACTAACCTTGGTGAAAGGGCCGAAATTCCATACCATCCTTTTTCATTAAGGGATGGGGCTGCAATCCTCCGAATCGGGACATACTTAAAGCCCTTGGGGAAATAAAGCGAGGAGCTCAAAGTGAATAAATGGGAGATCTTCCACAGAGACAAGGACCAAGATAGAACTCTGATCATAGTGAGGATAGATCAGGAATCCATGGAGAGTCTTGCGAAGACCATGGGTAAAGCGTCCTTTATTTCATCCGCAGTCTTTTTCAAGATCGGATAATATCCAGTCGGATGAAAAAGGGCGATGAGTGTGCCCTTACCAAAAAAGGTCACCCCCAAGAGGAAAGTAAACGCCGACACAAGGTCTGATGGAAATAGTGAAAAAAGGTAAGGTAGACATCGCATTAATTCAGGAACCATGGACTATAAAACACATGTCTTCTGGGTTAAACGACCAGTACTCGGGAACCTGCATTCTTTGCCATAAATATATAAATTTTCTCTTCTCCTCAGAGTTGTCGCCGGCGGACGCTATAGTTCTGCAACATGGGACTCAAAAGCTGCTAATGGTGTCCTGATATCTGCCATCGAACTCACCGAGCCCATTACCATCAAAGAAACTGAGCGAAATAACAAAAGCAGCAAAAGGGTCAGGTAAAGAAATTTTAATAGGCTGTGATGCTAACTCTCAGCATATATCTTGGGACAGAACGAAATGCAATACTTAAAACACTGTTACTTTTGTTAACAGGATAAGACAGAAGGTGATAGATATCACATTCTGTTTAGAGCGTGTATGATATACACTCTTTTTCGAGCCATAAATACATATCATTTAGTCGCTGTTTGGCTGTGATCGCTGAAAGACGTGTTTTTTATACAAACAATTACTTGTATAATTAACATTAGAAAACAAAATAAAAATAAAATAGCAAAAAAGTTTACCAAACTTTAAAATTTTTCGTTACTTAAAAAAAAACGGATTGGGATTACTGTTAATTCCCTATAACAGCGTACATTTAATGTACGTACAATTGTACACACATTTGTTGCCATAACAAGTGTACATTGTTAAAAAAAATTATATTATATCTACTAATAACCAAAACAAAGAACAACAACTACTAAACATTGTATTCATGCGGACTGATAACGTTCTGCAACATGGGACTCAAAAGCTGCTAATGGTGTCCTGATATCTGCCATCGAACTCACCGAGCCCATTACCATCAAAGAAACTGAGCGAAATAACAAAAGCGGCAAAATGGTCAGGTAAAGAAATTTTAGTAGGCTGTGATGCTAACTCTCAGCATTTATCTTGGGACAGAACGAAATGCAATACTGAAAACACTGTTACTTTTGTTAACAGGATAAGACAGAAGGTGATAGATATCACATTCTGTTTAGAGCGTGTATGATATACACTCTTTTTCGAGCCATAAATACATATAATTTAGTCGCTGTTTGGCTGTGATCGCTGAAAGACGTGTTTTTTTATACAAACAATTACTTGTATAATTAACATTAGAAAACAAAATCAAAATAAAATAGCAAAAAAGTTTACCAAACTTTTAAATTTTCCGTTACTTTAAAAAAAACGGATTGAGATTACTGTTAATTCCCTATAACAGCGTACTAATACCGGTTAACCGGGTGGACCGGGTAGACCGTGAAAACCGGTTGACTTGTTTTAAAGACCGGTTCTGACCGTACGCTCTAGTATAAACAATTTTTTTCTAATTTAACAAATACTATTTCCTAATTTGTCTGTTTTACTTTTTCAACAGGTGTTAATATGTCAATAAAGATTCATTTTTTACATTCGCACTTGATAAATTTGGTGGTGTAAGTAATGAGCACGGAGAGAGGTTCCACCAAGAAATGAAATCCATCGAGAGGCGATATTTGGATGAGAGAATGAAGGAAGATTACATTTGGTTTCTCTTCAGAGAAACGGATACCAACGAAAACAACTATTTTTAATACTAAAATCCAATAAATTTCAAGAAAAACAATAAACAAATTAATAAATAAGAAGTATTTTTTTAATACTGTTGAGCTTAACTTTACAATATTATTGGGCATGCTTTCATAATAATATAAAACAAAAAAGGAGAAATTCTCAAATTATGTACTTTTACATATGTGGTCATAGCTTTGGTATTTACCCATAGATGTTTTTTGAATATGACTTATTTTTATATATAAGTACTACATTTAAGAAAAAAATTATTTTATATTTTTCCTTTGAAGATTCATATAATTTTTATTTTTTTAAATTTTCAGATTTTAGTTTTTGACGAAAAAAAGAGAATTTTCTGTACAATTTTGACCCATAGGTCCAAAACTACTGAACCAATTTAAAAATTGTTGACCATAAAATGACAATTCTTTTGCGATTTGATTGATCAAAACATCTTGGTCGTAGTTTGAGATATAGTCAAAATAGTAAAATTACTCAAAACTTACAATATAAATATAAAAAATTTTTTAAAAACTACTCCAGAAACAAAATTTTTAAATGCGATTTTCGGATTCAATAAAAAAAAATAGTCGCACAATATTTTTTAAAATTTGTTAACTAGTGTATTCAACAAAGAAGTGTAAAACGATCTGTTATAAATTGTGTTTTATTACGTACTAGACAAATGTTGTTGTGAAAATCTCTGGTTAAGTAGTCCGATGGGAGATTTAGCATCATTTTAAGTAATTTATTTTGGCAAATTTTTATTCTTTACGTACAAATTAATTGATTGAAAAACGACCTTTGCCAAAATTATTTTGTTTTCGTGACTTAAGGGAGAACCCCGCTTGATAAGGGGATATAACAGGTTTTTAGCCATATTGAACTTTTCGTTTGTTTTTTAATGTGTAAGTCAAAAATAAGTTTTTAATCCATATATACGCCGAAGTATTTAACATGATTCTTAATTAGCATGAAGGATAAAAACAAGATTTGCGTTTTTTGCTAAAAAATACAGCTTGAGTTTTTAAATAGTCTATAAAGGGATCAAGTGCGCATTGCAATTCGGTCACAATATTTTGACCTTATCATGTGATGAAAAAATACAAGTGTCGTCAGCTAGGCTGCGGATTCACTGCCAGGGGGTTCTGGCATACCTGAAAAATATAAATAATGCAAGATCGGCCCCATAACTGAGCCTTGGGGGACTCCAGCTGGGATTTCGACAACATCAGAGTATTTATCATTAAGACAAACAGAAAAAAGCCTGTTCTTTAAATATGATTCAATTGTTCTAATGAGATAGAGCGGAATATCAAAGTGTATCATTTCGTATAGTAAACCGTTATACGATACAGAATCAAATGTTTTTCTATATCCAACGTAATCAAAATAGTAGAATTTTCATTCTTAAATGCAGTGTTTATATGATTGTAAATCCGTTTAAACTGGTGGACGGTGCTGTCATATGGTACACTATGTTCTTCAATGGTCTTTGAAGTTTTAATTCTATAATTAACTTCATTAATTCCAACATAATCTCTGTATCATAAAACATAAAAAAGGTGACTCTTCAATACCAAGCAACTATCGTGGAATCTCTTTCATGAACACTTTGCCAAAAATAATGGTGGGATTAATAACTAACAGACTGTCTGATTTTGTTGAACGCCACAAATGTCTGAATGAATATCAAGCTGGCTTTCGAAAAAATTACTCAACGGTTGATAATATTTATAACCTTTCAGCACTAGTGCATTTAAATCGCCAACGGAAGAAGAAAACGTATGCCTTCTTTGTGGACTTTAAAGCCGCATTTGACAAAGTCTCACGAAATGCTCTTATATATAAGTTACACACAATGGGCATCTCGACCAAAACAGTAAAATTTATAGAAAATATGTATAAAAACACAAAATCAGCTGTTTGGACAGGCCAAGAGCTATCTGACCCATTTTCAACGGTATCAGGTGTGAAGCAAGGATGTCTTCTGTCCCCGTTACTGTTTGCGTTATATTTGAACGACTTACATGACCACTTAGAAGGAGGGATAAATATTGAAGGCCTAAATATTCGTCTATTGCTATATGCTGATGACATCGTTATTCTCGCAGACGAAGTTTGTATCCTACAGAAAATGATTTATAAATTAGAAGCATACTGCAAAATGTGGGATGTAGAAGTAAATCTAAGCAAGTCAAAAATTATGGCATTTAGAAAAGGTGGAAAACTGTCACGAAACGAAAAATGGTATTTTAATGGAGGAGAAATACAAATAGTTTCCGAGTATTGTTATCTAGGAGTGGTATTGTCTCCCACAATGAGTTTTAGAAAACATGTGGAAAATAGAAACACAATTGCGAAAAATAGCATAAATATAACGTGGAAAAATTTTCTCAATAAATCTAATATATCGCTAAGATCCAAATGGAAACTCTTTTTGGCAGTCAGTAGAGCTGTTCAAAGTTATGGGGCCCAGGTATGGGGTTTCTCACTTTTTGAAGAGGTGGATAAACTGCAGTTATTTTTTATAAAGAAAATTTTTAAACTTCCCAGTTTTACACCAACCTATATACTTATGTTAGAAACTGGAATGGAAAACGGGCATTTGTACACATTGGACCTACACTTAAGGTATATCTATCGGACTATGTTTGAGTACGGCCAACAAAGACTTCCAAATCAGCTCACTAAACTCTTAGTACAGAAGCAACTGTTTTGGGTTAAAGATCTGAACATAATAAGTGCAGATTGTGGAATGTTATGGACACAACAACTAAACATTAACAAAACACAATGGAATACAAATCGTGAAAATTTACTGAATGCGTTAAGAATTAAATACAAACAAGATAAACTGGCACAAGTATATCAAACAAGTAGAATTTTTAGAAAACTAGATCCACTTGCAGGAGTTAAATATATGACCGATGACACAAAGATTGAAGATATAGCATGGATATTTAAGGCAAGAAGTGATATGATTAAGCTAAATGGTAATAATTTTAATGAGAATACATCAATTTTATGCTCACTTTGCAATTTAAAAGAAAAAGAAGACATAGAACATTTTATAGGACGTTGTTACACTTTAAGAGAATTTAGGGCTTCAAATTTTGGAAAAACTGTATTAAGTGAAGAGGAAATAATAAATGTATTAAATGGTAAAACACATTCTTGGAAGTTATTGGCAAATTATATGAAAACATGTGTAATATATCGAAATTATTTAATAGCTGAATTTAATGTATAAAAGGAAATTTATTTATGTATAAAGTTATTATTAAAAAGCAAACCGACTGACGACATAGAGTCAAAGTTGGATTTACAACTATTCTTAAACAATTTTATATTGAAGTTAAAAATGTACATATATTGCAAAACTTTAAAATGAAAATAAAGAATAACTACTACTACTACTTAATCTCTGTATCTGTGGTAATTGCAGGTGAGGAAAATCGTTCAATTGCCGTGTTCACCATTGCAATATGTGAAGGTTCTCTAAAATTTTTAGAAACTCGATGGTTTTCCAAAAAATTTATACTAAGTTGCTTTACTTTTTCTTCATCAGAATAATATGTTGTAGAATTTTCTACAGGGGTGGTATAAATATTTTATTTATCCATAGACATTTTACTATATTACATGTTTTATTTCTAAAGAGCTAACTATATTATACTTTTGCTAGCTTAAGCAAATGTGCGAATACATGTAATCAAATGTGTATGACTATATTGTACTTAACAAACTTTTCGTTAAGTTTCGTCAAGTGTCATTTGCTTAAGCAAACAGCGAAACTGACCGCACTTTACTTAAGGAATCATGTGTTTTTAAAAAAACTGTTTATGAAAGAAAAACAAACTGCAATGTACGCGGAAAATATTTTTATAGAAAATTTAATTGAAAATGTTAAAAAACAAACGTGCATGTATAACAAAAGGGGTGGGTTTTGTATTTGTTTTTCGATTAAGATGCAAGCACTGTTGCATTTTTTAGTACTTTTTGATTTATGTTTTCATTTGTTTCTTTAAATTATTTAAAATTAATATAGATTTACTCGTTAATTGTAAAATATTTATAAATTGAACACATTAAATAATATTATTCGAAAAGACACATATATTTTGGAAATATAAGAAGGAAACAGTTTTTGCAAAAGTACAAATATTTGCAACTAAGTGTAGTAAGTATTTAAGTTTAAAAAGTACATTGTAGCCACCAAAAAGTCTTCAATAAGTTGATTAAGCATTTGACAGACTTTTCGTTGATTTTTGACAGTAGCTTAAGTTTGCAAAAGTATAATATAGTTAGCCCTTAAATCTAGATATTTCACCCCGAATAACAACGCAATAATCTTTCATTGTTACCAGATCAGGTGCGTTTCAATATCTCATCCATTGTCGCCGATGGTAGTTTCGAACTTTTATTAATTGTTTAATATAAGGTGGAATTTGATTAGTATGGAGGTCTAAATTAACTTTGGGAACCGCAGTATCAACAGCATCAATCATGCTTTTTGTTAAAATATCTACACTTAGATCAATTGCCCTAGTATTTGTTATATTCCTGACATCACAAGGTGAATGAGAGCCTGAGTTATTACCTAAAGACAAAAAAATTTTCACGAAATATGGTACAGAACTATTTTAATAACATCTTAAATTATTATTGAAATTAAAAGATGCTAAGGAAATATATAGTTTCAAGTTCAATTTGTTTTCAAATTTACTTTTGTCTTTTTTTAACATATTTAAAAAATAAAAAAAAAACTTTTAAAAAATGCAAAACTTAATTTTTTCTGTTCACCCTACCCAATATATTTCAATATAACCCTAATGTATATAAAGAACTTTAATAATAAAAAATTTATTTTCAGACAACATCAACTATCACCGTATATCTTATTGTATTATTACAATTCAAGCTGAGCATAATTGCAGAAAAAACTCTACAAGCTAAATTACTTAAATAAAATTAAAGGATGCCTGAATCCGATCAGCAAGGAGATGTCACAATTCATTTCGTGGGTTATTGTAACGGACACAAATTAAAAAAAATCGATTCCTACAATCCCAAAACACAACACACAAGTTCCCTACCACTAGCTACATTGCAATTAGCGGTATTTATTCGGCAAGCTATCACTTTGATGTCATTCACATGTTACCCCTTTTGCGCTTCACCAATCACGTGATCGTGTCTACTCTGCTATTATACAAACATTAAAATTTTAATTCTACATAAAATGTTTATTTATGAACAAGTACAAAAATCAACTTGTGCCAATAGCATATGACTCAACCAATTAGGGAAAACTCCTAATGTTGCGACACATTTAGAAAAGAAAAATTTAGAACCATAAGATCTTAAAATTTACTTAAAAACGATGAAATATAATGTAAGATGATAAAATTTTAAAATAAATAAACTTATTGTATATTTATGAAGAGTAATTGCATGATCAATTCGATTTGTAAAAATTCGAATCTAATTAGTTCTGAGAAAGCAATTATTTTCAATTTAATCGGCCCAAAAGGCAGTTCAAATTATAAAATGGTTTTTATTTGCCATAATGGTTTTTAGAAGAATTGCAAATTGAAGAAAAAACTTAATAAATTTCAGTTTTTACGAGATGATAAAAAGTATTCGAGTATAAATTCGAGATCGAGAGCCGCTCAGAATAAGTAATGGTTTAGGCTGTAGAAAAAAAGTAAATTTTCGACAAAAACTTAAAAAGAAAAATTTAGCTAAATTTTTCAACCGATTGTTACTTTTTTGATTTTATTGAAAAATTGTGTTTAATTTTTTAAACACAATAAAAAATAAGCTTTTTTTAAATTAGTAAGAGCAGTTTTCCGTTTTTAAAATCAAACAGAGTAGGACAAAAAATGTTACACGAAGTTACCGGAAATATTATATACACACTTTGTTTGTTTCATACTCTAACTAATTTTAGTAAATTTGGCTATACAAGATGAGGGTCTTATAATACACAATGGAGGGAGATAGAAATGCCCCTAAGATCGAAATAGACAGCAGCAGATTCAAGAGGAATGTTTTTATGCTACAGATGGCTTCGCACACTGGTGAAAAACCCACAAAAATCTGGTGGAAGGCATAAAACGCCTTAAGTGCAAAACTAACCTTAGTGAAAGGGCCGAAATTCCATACCATCCTTTTTCATTAAGGGATGGGGCTGCAATCCTCCGAATCGGGACATACTTAAAGCCCTTGGGGAAATAAAGCGAGGAGCTCAAAGTGAATAAATGGGAGATCTTCCACAGAGACAAGGACCAAGATAGAACTCTGATCATAGTGAGGATAGATCAGGAATCCATGGAGAGTCTTGCGAAGACCATGGGTAAAGCGTCCTTTATTTCATCCGCAGTCTTTTTCAAGATCGGATAATATCCAGTCGGATGAAAAAGGGCGATGAGTGTGCCCTTACCAAAAAAGGTCACCCCCAAGAGGAAAGTAAACGCCGACACAAGGTCTGATGGAAATAGTGAAAAAAGGTAAGGTAGACATCGCATTAATTCAGGAACCATGGACTATAAAACACATGTCTTCTGGGTTAAACGACCAGTACTCGGGAACCTGCATTCTTTGCCATAAATATATAAATTTTCTCTTCTCCTCAGAGTTGTCGCCGGCGGACGCTATAGTTCTGCAACATGGGACTCAAAAGCTGCTAATGGTGTCCTGATATCTGCCATCGAACTCACCGAGCCCATTACCATCAAAGAAACTGAGCGAAATAACAAAAGCAGCAAAAGGGTCAGGTAAAGAAATTTTAATAGGCTGTGATGCTAACTCTCAGCATATATCTTGGGACAGAACGAAATGCAATACTGAAAACACTGTTACTTTTGTTAACAGGATAAGACAGAAGGTGATAGATATCACATTCTGTTTAGAGCGTGTATGATATACACTCTTTTTCGAGCCATAAATACATATCATTTAGTCGCTGTTTGGCTGTGATCGCTGAAAGACGTGTTTTTTTATACAAACAATTACTTGTATAATTAACATTAGAAAACAAAATAAAAATAAAATAGCAAAAAAGTTTACCAAACTTTAAAATTTTTCGTTACTTAAAAAAAAAACGGATTGGGATTACTGTTAATTCCCTATAACAGCGTACATTTAATGTACGTACAATTGTACACACATTTGTTGCCATAACAAGTGTACATTGTTAAAAAAAATTATATTATATCTACTAATAACCAAAACAAAGAACAACAACTACTAAACATTGTATTCATGCAGACTGATAACGTTCTGCAACATGGGACTCAAAAGCTGCTAATGGTGTCCTGATATCTGCCATCGAACTCACCGAGCCCATTACCATCAAAGAAACTGAGCGAAATAACAAAAGCGGCAAAATGGTCAGGTAAAGAAATTTTAGTAGGCTGTGATGCTAACTCTCAGCATTTATCTTGGGACAGAACGAAATGCAATACTGAAAACACTGTTACTTTTGTTAACAGGATAAGACAGAAGGTGATAGATATCACATTCTGTTTAGAGCGTGTATGATATACACTCTTTTTCGAGCCATAAATACATATAATTTAGTCGCTGTTTGGCTGTGATCGCTGAAAGACGTGTTTTTTTATACAAACAATTACTTGTATAATTAACATTAGAAAACAAAATCAAAATAAAATAGCAAAAAAGTTTACCAAACTTTTAAATTTTCCGTTACTTTAAAAAAAACGGATTGGGATTACTGTTAATTCCCTATAACAGCGTACTAATACCGGTTAACCGGGTGGACCGGGTAGACCGTGAAAACCGGTTGACTTGTTTTAAAGACCGGTTCTGACCGTAGGCTCTAGTATAAACAATTTTTTTCTAATTTAACAAATACTATTTCCTAATTTGTCTGTTTTACTTTTTCAACAGGTGTTAATATGTCAATAAAGATTCATTTTTTACATTCGCACTTGATAAATTTGGTGGTGTAAGTAATGAGCACGGAGAGAGGTTCCACCAAGAAATGAAATCCATCGAGAGGCGATATTTGGATGAGAGAATGAAGGAAGATTACATTTGATTTCTCTTCAGAGAAACGGATACCAACGAAAACAACTATTTTTAATACTAAAATCCAATAAATTTCAAGAAAAACAATAAACAAATTAATAAATAAGAAGTATTTTTTTAATACTGTTGAGCTTAACTTTACAATATTATTGGGCATGCTTTCATAATAATATAAAACAAAAAAGGAGAAATTCTCAAATTATGTACTTTTACATATGTGGTCATAGCTTTGGTATTTACCCATAGATGTTTTTTGAATATGACTTATTTTTATATATAAGTACTACATTTAAGAAAAAAATTATTTTATATTTTTCCTTTGAAGATTCATATAATTTTTATTTTTTTAAATTTTCAGATTTTAGTTTTTGACGAAAAAAAGAGAATTTTCTGTACAATTTTGACCCATAGGTCCAAAACTACTGAACCAATTTAAAAATTGTTGACCATAAAATGACAATTCTTTTGCGATTTGATTGATCAAAATATCTTGGTCGTAGTTTGAGATATAGTCAAAATAGTAAAATTACTCAAAACTTACAATATAAATATAAAAATTTTTTTAAAAACTACTCCAGAAACAAAATTTTTAAATGCGATTTTCGGATTCAATAAAAAAAAATAGTCGCACAATATTTTTTAAAATTTGTTAACTAGTGTATTCAACAAAGAAGTGTAAAACGATCTGTTATAAATTGTGTTTTATTACGTACTAGACAAATGTTGTTGTGAAAATCTCTGGTTAAGTAGTCCGATGGGAGATTTAGCATCATTTTAAGTAATTTATTTTGGCAAATTTTTATTCTTTACGTACAAATTAATTGATTGAAAAACGACCTTTGCCAAAATTATTTTGTTTTCGTGACTTAAGGGAGAACCCCGCTTGATAAGGGGATATAACAGGTTTTTAGCCATATTGAACTTTTCGTTTGTTTTTTAATGTGTAAGTCAAAAATAAGTTTTTAATCCATATATACGCCGAAGTATTTAACATGATTCTTAATTAGCATGAAGGATAAAAACAAGATTTGCGTTTTTTGCTAAAAAATACAGCTTGAGTTTTTAAATAGTCTATAAAGGGATCAAGTGCGCATTGCAATTCGGTCACAATATTTTGACCTTATCATGTGATGAAAAAATACAAGTGTCGTCAGCTAGGCTGCGGATTCACTGCCAGGGGGTTCTGGCATACCTGAAAAATATAAATAATGCAAGATCGGCCCCATAACTGAGCCTTGGGGGACTCCAGCTGGGATTTCGACAACATCAGAGTATTTATCATTAAGACAAACAGAAAAAAGCCTGTTCTTTAAATATGATTCAATTGTTCTAATGAGATAGAGCGGAATATCAAAGTGTATCATTTCGTATAGTAAACCGTTATACGATACAGAATCAAATGTTTTTCTATATCCAACGTAATCAAAATAGTAGAATTTTCATTCTTAAATGCAGTGTTTATATGATTGTAAATCCGTTTAAACTGGTGGACGGTGCTGTCATATGGTACACTATGTTCTTCAATGGTCTTTGAAGTTTTAATTCTACAATTAACTTCATTAATTCCAACATAATCTCTGTATCTGTGGTAATTGCAGGTGAGGAAAATCGTTCAATTGCCGTGTTCACCATTGCAATATGTGAAGGTTCTCTAAAATTTTTAGAAACTCGATGGTTTTCCAAAAAATTTATACTAAGTTGCTTTACTTTTTCTTCATCAGAATAATATGTTGTAGAATTTTCTACAGGGGTGGTATAAATATTTTATTTATCCATAGACATTTTACTATATTACATGTTTTATTTCTAAATCTAGATATTTCACCCCGAATAACAACGCAATAATCTTTCATTGTTACCAGATCAGGTGCGTTTCAATATCTCATCCATTGTCGCCGATAGTAGTTTCGAACTTTTATTAATTGTTTAATATAAGGTGGAATTTGATTAGTATGGAGGTCTAAATTAACTTTGGGAACCGCAGTATCAACAGCATCAATCATGCTTTTTGTTAAAATATCTACACTTAGATCCATTGCCCTAGTATTTGTTATATTCCTGACATCACAAGGTGAATGAGAGCCTGAGTTATTACCTAAAGACAAAAAAATTTTCACGAAATATGGTACAGAACTATTTTAATAACATCTTAAATTATTATTGAAATTAAAAGATGCTAAGGAAATATATAGTTTCAAGTTCAATTTGTTTTCAAATTTACTTTTGTCTTTTTTTAACATATTTAAAAAATTAAAAAAAAACTTTTAAAAAATGCAAAACTTAATTTTTTCTGTTCACCCTACCCAATATATTTCAATATAACCCTAATGTATATAAAGAACTTTAATAATAAAAAATTTATTTTCAGACAACATCAACTATCACCGTATATCTTATTGTATTATTACAATTCAAGCTGAGCATAATTGCAGAAAAAACTCTACAAGCTAAATTACTTAAATAAAATTAAAGGATGCCTGAATCCGATCAGCAAGGAGATGTCACAATTCATTTCGTGGGTTATTGTAACGGACACAAATTAAAAAAAATCGATTCCTACAATCCCAAAACACAACACACAAGTTCCCTACCACTAGCTACATTGCAATTAGCGGTATTTATTCGGCAAGCTATCACTTTGATGTCATTCACATGTTACCCCTTTTGCGCTTCACCAATCACGTGATCGTATCTACTCTGCTATTATACAAACATTAAAATTTTAATTCTACATAAAATGTTTATTTATGAACAAGTACAAAAATCAACTTGTGCCAATAGCATATGACTCAACCAATTAGGGAAAACTCCTAATGTTGCGACACATTTAGAAAAGAAAAATTTAGAACCATAAGATCTTAAAATTTACTTAAAAACGATGAAATATAATGTAAGATGATAAAATTTTAAAATAAATAAACTTATTGTATATTTATGAAGAGTAATTGCATGATCAATTCGATTTGTAAAAATTCGAATCTAATTAGTTCTGAGAAAGCAATTATTTTCAATTTAATCGGCCCAAAAGGCAGTTCAAATTATAAAATGGTTTTTATTTGCCATAATGGTTTTTAGAAGAATTGCAAATTGAAGAAAAAACTTAATAAATTTCAGTTTTTACGAGATGATAAAAAGTATTCGAGTATAAATTCGAGATCGAGAGCCGCTCAGAATAAGTAATGGTTTAGGCTGTAGAAAAAAAGTAAATTTTCGACAAAAACTTAAAAAGAAAAATTTAGCTAAATTTTTCAACCGATTGTTACTTTTTTGATTTTATTGAAAAATTGTGTTTATTTTTTTAAACACAATAAAAAATAAGCTTTTTTTAAATTAGTAAGAGCAGTTTTCCGTTTTTAAAATCAAACAGAGTAGGACAAAAAATGTTACACGAAGTTACCGGAAATATTATATACACACTTTGTTTGTTTCATACTCTAACTAATTTTAGTAAATTTGGCTATACAAGATGAGGGTCTTATAATACACAATGGAGGGAGATAGAAATGCCCCTAAGATCGAAATAGACAGCAGCAGATTCAAGAGGAATGTTTTTATGCTACAGATGGCTTCGCACACTGGTGAAAAACCCACAAAAATCTGGTGGAAGGCATAAAAACGCCTTAAGTGCAAAACTAACCTTGGTGAAAGGGCCGAAATTCCATACCATCCTTTTTCATTAAGGGATGGGGCTGCAATCCTCCGAATCGGGACATACTTAAAGCCCTTGGGGAAATAAAGCGAGGAGCTCAAAGTGAATAAATGGGAGATCTTCCACAGAGACAAGGACCAAGATAGAACTCTGATCATAGTGAGGATAGATCAGGAATCCATGGAGAGTCTTGCGAAGACCATGGGTAAAGCGTCCTTTATTTCATCCGCAGTCTTTTTCAAGATCGGATAATATCCAGTCGGATGAAAAAGGGCGATGAGTGTGCCCTTACCAAAAAAGGTCACCCCCAAGAGGAAAGTAAACGCCGACACAAGGTCTGATGGAAATAGTGAAAAAAGGTAAGGTAGACATCGCATTAATTCAGGAACCATGGACTATAAAACACATGTCTTCTGGGTTAAACGACCAGTACTCGGGAACCTGCATTCTTTGCCATAAATATATAAATTTTCTCTTCTCCTCAGAGTTGTCGCCGGCGGACGCTATAGTTCTGCAACATGGGACTCAAAAGCTGCTAATGGTGTCCTGATATCTGCCATCGAACTCACCGAGCCCATTACCATCAAAGAAACTGAGCGAAATAACAAAAGCAGCAAAAGGGTCAGGTAAAGAAATTTTAATAGGCTGTGATGCTAACTCTCAGCATATATCTTGGGACAGAACGAAATGCAATACTGAAAACACTGTTACTTTTGTTAACAGGATAAGACAGAAGGTGATAGATATCACATTCTGTTTAGAGCGTGTATGATATACACTCTTTTTCGAGCCATAAATACATATCATTTAGTCGCTGTTTGGCTGTGATCGCTGAAAGACGTGTTTTTTTATACAAACAATTGCTTGTATAATTAACATTAGAAAACAAAATAAAAATAAAATAGCAAAAAAGTTTACCAAACTTTAAAATTTTTCGTTACTTAAAAAAAAACGGATTGGGATTACTGTTAATTCCCTATAACAGCGTACATTTAATGTACGTACAATTGTACACACATTTGTTGCCATAACAAGTGTACATTGTTAAAAAAAATTATATTATATCTACTAATAACCAAAACAAAGAACGACAACTACTAAACATTGTATTCATGCAGACTGATAACGTTCTGCAACATGGGACTCAAAAGCTGCTAATGGTGTCCTGATATCTGCCATCGAACTCACCGAGCCCATTACCATCAAAGAAACTGAGCGAAATAACAAAAGCGGCAAAATGGTCAGGTAAAGAAATTTTAGTAGGCTGTGATGCTAACTCTCAGCATTTATCTTGGGACAGAACGAAATGCAATACTGAAAACACTGTTACTTTTGTTAACAGGATAAGACAGAAGGTGATAGATATCACATTCTGTTTAGAGCGTGTATGATATACACTCTTTTTCGAGCCATAAATACATATAATTTAGTCGCTGTTTGGCTGTGATCGCTGAAAGACGTGTTTTTTTATACAAACAATTACTTGTATAATTAACATTAGAAAACAAAATCAAAATAAAATAGCAAAAAAGTTTACCAAACTTTTAAATTTTCCGTTACTTTAAAAAAAACGGATTGGGATTACTGTTAATTCCCTATAACAGCGTACATTTAATGTACGTACAATTGTACACACATTTGTTGCCATAACAAGTGTACATTGTTAAAAAAATTTATATTATATCGACTAATAACCAAAACAAAGAACAACAACTACTAAACATTGTATTCATGCAGACTGATAACGTTGATATATCTGATGAAACCAGCAGTGGAAATGATTGCAGCTGGCAACATGTTCCTATAATCCCTCAGAAACGATTAAGTAACACATAAATAACCCTGCAAAACGTCAACACTTGGAGGAAGGTCCAACAACATCAAATCGATATGCTACTCTTGCTGGTAATAATGTCGAGAAAGAATATAATAAAGACAACAGGCCATCTTAACCCACCTTCAATCTTCATTCCTAACGTAGATAATATTAGTAGAATGGTAACAAGTTTTAGTAAAGTTATTCCAGATTTTGATTTTTACTATAAATCTCTTCGAGACGGTCAGGTTCGGTTAAGCACTAAAATTGTTGAATCTTATCGCAAATTAGTTAAATATCTTGATAGCAATAATATTAAATTTCACACGTATCAGATTAATTAGGAACGCGCTTTAAGAATTGTTACAAAGGGTATTCACCATTCTACTCCAATTGTGGACATCAAATCTAGACTTTTTTTACCTTGGTCATGATGTGTGAAGTGTAAAAAACATCATAAGTCGTAGTACAAAGCAGCTCCTTCCAATGTTTTTTGTGGACTTAGATCCCAAACCAAACAATAAGAAAAATTACAAAATGCAGTCACTTAATGCTATTATTGAATTTGACGCCCCAAAGAAATTTGATAACATTGTCTAATGTTTTAGATATCACGAAGATATTCAATAAGCCATATGGTTTTTACAAGCTTATCCAGCAGCAGCACGCAACTTGGTTCCGGCTCTGTCTCGTCGGCAATTGGGGGGATTCTTCTAGCTACTAATATATGTATATATGCTATGTAATTTATTTTAATTGTGTGCGTGTTTTAGAGGGGAGAAAAAGATATAAATAGAGAGGAAAAGGAAGGAAATTCACCCAGAGAAGCGAAAGTTATCATATCGACCCAATGTGTGTATTAGGGTAATACCTTTTTGCAATTTTTGTAAATATCAAATTCTTCATTGCATAGCCGTATAGTCCATGAACAAATATTAAGAAATGATATACTACTTTTTCGCGATCGTTTAAAAAGTTCACGCGCAAAATGCGATGAAGTTTTAAATTTTAAGTTTTATTTTATTTCGTTTGGATTTTTCTAATCGTCTATAATACCGAGTCAGCTGCGTAGTAATATATGCGCGGAACGCGCTGTAAAAGTTGCGCAAGGTATTTATTCGTTATGTAAAACAACTCGCACTCTAAACTTTAAATTTATTTCATTGAATAGAAAAACTTAGTTATTTATCATTGTTATATGCCCGTGAAAAAAAAAATTATTCAATCATATATAATATATACCATATATATACCATGTTGTACACATATACATATGGGAAATTCACAACGGGTATTGTATCATTGTATTTGTTGTATCGTGTATAACTTTACAATAGTGTAAAATTGTTGTTGGTTATTTACACTTAAAAATCTAATACAACTTTACAATTTAATTTGCTGTGTTTATTAAGTGTTGTATTGTGTATCATAACATATCAGTCTCAGTTTGTATACATTTGTTGATAAAAAATAAAAATTAGAAAATGGCAAATAATACAAATACATCGGTAAGTTTATTTTTTTGAAAATATACGTTTTTATATATATCTCATATGTATTTTTTCTTTTTAGTCTCAACCAAAACGCATTCGCCTAAACCCAACAAAAAAGTGGTCAGTGGAAGAAGAAAAGTCTTTAATTGACTTTTTAATGGAAAATCGGGAATTCGTGGTATGTATTAGTGTATGTTTGTGTCAATGAATATGTATTCTAATATTGCGTTTGATTTCAGAAGCTAACAGCTCAACACTATTCAAGCGCTTCTGTAGAGTTAGAGCAAAAGGCAGAAATATACGAGTTAGCTACAACAAAGCTAAAGCATGGGAGGGGTCAAAAGTATCCGGCAGGATGGATTCAATAACACTAGGTCACAAATAACAAACTTTTGTCTGTTATTTGTTTCTAGCATACTTTTTCTCATGGATTTGGACCTACTGAACACGAAAATGAATTTTAAAAATTTTTCTGTCGATTGGTTTGCGAGATACAAATTTTTTAATTTTTTTTTTTTAATTTTTGGAGGTACACTTACTATTTTGAGCATATCTTTAGTCTTCTTTGACCTATTTTATCCTACTACTACTCAAATTAAAGACAATTGAGCCGTCTACAACTTATTCTCAGAAAATTTTCAAATCGGGTTAGTAGTTTTGATGTTGGCGGCTTAAAAAGGTTAAAAAACTGCGTTTTTTTAGTAAAAATGTGGCTGAAAAATTCATATAAAAATTCATATAAAATGTAAAACGCGATGTTAACAGCGATTTTAATTTTTTTACGTATAGCTGACACTTTTCCAAAGAAAATAAGCCCTTACTTAACAAAATCTGATGACAAATGGCCGACTTATTATTTTTTTGGTAAACGACCGAAATTCCGCTATTTCACGATTTTTTGATTTTCATTATTTGCACAGCTTACCTACCCAACGCAAACGAATAAATACATTTGAACTTAATTTAAAATAAACAAAGTAGTCTTCGTATATTTTTTTTTAATTTATTTACAGCACTACATGCTCATACATATTTAAACATAAGGAGACACGGTTATCAATTGCATTTCAAAACTGTCTGTGAAAGTGTAAAGAAGTTAATATTTAGAAAACGCAAGGAAGACAATGAGTAAAAGACTACGTGTGTTCGAGTGTTTGAACGATCCAGACAATTTCTGCAATGTTTGTGGCCAGTTTATAAAAAAAAATCACGCACACAAGTTTACTCCAGCAGTACAATTGCACTATTTGAATTATTTTGGTATTTCACCAAATATCACAGAACCATGGACACCTAAGTCGCTGTGTGATCTTTGCTATATAATCTTAACCAACTGGGCAGCTGGCGGAAGGTAAGAATTTTTATTTAAACACATTATACATAGCGAATATAGTAATTTATTTTAATTTTAGCCGCCATATGAAATTCGATACACCAATGATGTGGAAAAAGCCGCTATGCCATTCCACAGACTGTTATTTTTGCCTCACCACAAACAGTGGGGTAGGAAGATTTTTTAAATGGAACTACGCTCAAGTGGGATCGTTTGCGCTTCCAGTACCACATTCGCATGATGTGCCATATCCAGTGTGCCCTGGTGCATCTCTTCAAAAAGCAGAATCGTCAGAAGAAGAGTCTGAGTCAAATGCAAGCGAATTTGAGCCGGGTGCAAAGCGAAAATTACTGTCACAGGCCGAACTAAACGATTGGGTGCGCGATTTTGGTCTCACTAAGGAGAAATCCGAACTTTTTGCGTCTCGGATGATACAGTGTGGATTTGCGGCTTCAGAAGTTAAAGTATCAGCGTACAGAAACCGTCACAAGGAGTATGCAAAATTTTATACAAAGAAAGACCAAATATGTTTTTGCAGCGACATTTCAGGCTTGTTCCAAGAGCTTCACCAAATTCACAACCCCAACGAATGGAGGTTGTTTATTGACAGCAACAAAGAGAGCTTGAAGGCAGTTCTCTTACATAATGGGAATGAAAAGCCATCTGTTCCTATTGCTCATGCGGTTCATTCAAAGGAGAACTATGAAACTATGGACATTTTGCTGAAATGCATAGAGTATAGGAAATACAATTGGAAAATATGCGCCGACCTTAAAGTTGTGGCCATTCTGTGTGGACTCCAAGGAGGCTATACGCGACATTGCTGTTTTCTGTGCCTTTGGAATAGCCGCGCTGATGATCAGCATTATATAAAAAAAAAATGGCCGGTACGAACGAAACCTGTAGTTGGAGAAGCGAATGTTCAGCGCAAACCACTAATAGAGAACCGTGAAAATATAATACTTCCGCCGCTGCACATAAAATTGGGTTTGATTAAAAATTTTGCCAAAAAATTAGACAAAGAAGGTGAAGCTTTTGCCTATTTACGGTCAATTTTCCCTTACCTTTCGCTGGCAAAAATTAAAGAAGGAGTCTTCGCAGGACCCGAGATAAAAAAAATGTTGAAAGATGAAAAATTCCCAAAGCTGTTATCACCCATCGAAGCCGCAGCATGGAATTCCTTCAGGCTTGTTGTGGAAAACTTTTTAGGAAACAACAAAAGCCCGAATTATAAGGACATAGTTGAGGATCTGGTAAAGAACTATGAAGCCATGGGAGTGCACATGTCACTTAAAATACACTTTCTGGATTCTCATTTGGATTTTTTCCCTGAGAATTTAGTAGACGTGAGCGACGAACACGGCGAGCGCTTTCATCAGGAATTGAAGGCTATGGAACGACGCTATCAGGGCAACTATGACACGGCTATGATGGGTGACTATATTTGGACCCTAATACGTGAGACCGATTGCAGCGAATACAAAAAACAAAGAAGAAGTCAGCAGTTTTTCCACATGGCATAAAATGTACACTTATATCTTTGTTTTTACTCATTTTTTTGTGCGTTGATTTGCTTAATTTAATTAGTTAGTTTAATTTCGTTAGTTTAGCTAATTGTGCGATACATTGAGCATGTAGTGCTGTAAATAAATTAAAAAATAATATACGAAGACTAATTTGTTTATTTTAAATTAAGTTCAAATGTATTTATTCGTTTGCGTTGGGTAGGTAAGCTGTGCAAATAATGAAAATCAAAAAATCGTGAAATAGCGGAATTTCGGTCGTTTACCAAAAAAATAATAAGTCGGCCATTTGTCATCAGATTTTGTTAAGTAAGGGCTTATTTTCTTTGGAAAAGTGTCAGCTATACGTAAAAAAATTAAAATCGCTGTTAACATCGCGTTTTACATTTTATATGAATTTTTATATGAATTTTTCAGCCACATTTTTACTAAAAAAACGCAGTTTTTTAACCTTTTTAAGCCGCCAACATCAAAACTACTAACCCGATTTGAAAATTTTCTGAGAATAAGTTGTAGACGGCTCAATTGTCTTTAATTTGAGTAGTAGTAGGATAAAATAGGTCAAAGAAGACTAAAGATATGCTCAAAATAGTAAGTGTACCTCCAAAAATTAAAAAAAAAAAATTAAAAAATTTGTATCTCGCAAACCAATCGACAGAAAAATTTTTAAAATTCATTTTCGTGTTCAGTAGGTCCAAATCCATGAGAAAAAGTATGCTAGAACCAAATAACAAAATGGCTGTTGCCTAGTGTAATTGAAGACAGCTTGGAATCTGGAAGCGAAGTTATGTTTCTCACATAAATCAATAATTAGTTTGTATTTTTCACTTTCACCTTTATTGTTCATTTTATTTTTATTTGTTTCTTCTTGTTTCTATTAATTTATAAATACTTTTATTCTTCTTCTTTACTATTTGACGTTTTACAACATGAAAATACAACTGACTGTTCACAACAAAGTATTTGTATATTGTATTTCAACACAACATACAAAATACAATACCAGCTGTGAATTGCCCAATATACTTATATATTGTAAACAATTAAAAAAATAAATTCTTTTTAAAAATTCTTAGGCGCGTGAACCTTTTTCACCAAAATGACCTCAAAAATAATTTTAATTATTAGTATAACATTGCCCATAGCGTGGTGCAATGAATGTTAAACAACAAACCATATGTTATATGGTTCCAAAAATGTTCCCTTATTCACTCAACCCGCTAGAAATGAGAACAAAAGAATTTTATAGTTCCATTTCAATTAAATTTTTTTATTGAGTGAAAAAAAATCTAATTAATAATTAAAACCCAAAATTAGGTCTTTATTAAACTAACTTAAAGCGATGACTACGATGAAGTGAGTTATAGAATTTAAAAGGATTTTAGACATTATTTTATAACCAGACTATTTATTACCAAAAAAAAATACTTTAAAATTTAAATCTTTACTGCAAAAGAAATAATTTAATTTCAAAAGCAAAAATAAATATTGTGCAAAACAACATACAAAACAAACAAACTACACAATAAAAGAAAGCTGAAAAAAATTTAAGGACTATATTCCGTTCAGATATCAAGGACAAATATAATAAAAAATATATAAAGAATCATGTATTAAATAAAACGTGCATATATTAATTAAAATTAAAAATTAAAAAAAATTTAATTTCTGTGATTTCCGAAATAAAATAAAAAAACTTATTTAGAACGAAATAATTTTTACTAAAATCAATCGAAAATAATGAAAAAAAATCTTTTACACTAGATAGGGTTCTAACACACTCTACCTTCGGAACTCAATATAGATTTACACGGTAATTTCATCGACTGTTTTTCTTTATAACTTTAAAATGCTAAGAGATAATTCAATGTTGTTGTGATATTTGAAACCGCCATAACTTGTTTTATTTTAAACACAACTAAAAAGAAAAAGTAATTTTTCCTAATCTTTCTGGCTAGGATTCAATATAATTATACTGAAAAATTATTGAATAAGCAATACTATAGGAACGTTCGGGCCGATTAAATTGAATAAAAGCACAAAACACAAAATATCCAATATTTTACCAACAAATTAGGTATTAAATTAAAACAAATTAATTTCTCTATTAAAGCCTTTTATTATTTTCAAAAGACAATTAAAAATTAACCAACAACAATTAAATCATTCACGCAGTAGTTGACATAGGGAATATTTAACAGTGATCGATATTAGTTTGTGCTTTGGATATAAAATAGTTGATAATAATGTTTACATACATACAACGTCTCCAACGATGAAAGTATTTTCATGTAAGCCGCTGGATGATGTTTTGATGATCTCTGTTAAGTTTGTGTAAATGGTAAAAGTTTGTTTATAGTTCGAAATATGTTCTTAATACGAAAACGGTTTTACCCAGAAATTCGATCAATTTTTCTACTATTTCTTACAAAACTCGGTTGTGGAGGGTTTACCACCATATATGGTGAGGGTATATATCAGTTTTTCATTCCGTTTGTAACATGTCGAAATTTAGGTTGAAGACTTTCAGCCTTATCTATAATGAAAAATTGGCATGAAGTTAGCATAAAGTTGAATTATAATACTCTGTATAGCAAACGGCTAAACTCTTGTTAGTCAGTTGCCAAATATATGCCAACTTGTGAAAACCAGCTGTTCAGTGTCAAAATTTTTTCATAAACAAAAGAAAAAGTAAAATTTTTGTGTGCGGAAATAAAAAAAATGGAAACTTTAGACTTTTTTTGAAAGTTAATGGTAACTTTTTTTCCTTTATTGGAGTATCACCTTCTGTATCACACATTTCATAATTCGGTTTTATTAAAACGTCTTGAATACTAAAATTAATTTCTTGTGTGGATGTTTCGTTCACTTGCGAATTGCTGTCGTATACATTAAAATCTATTTCAAAATGCTTGGGTAGTCTTGAAACCAGCTCCTCTTCCACGCTACTTAAAGGCTTAGGAGC
Organism: Eustalomyia histrio; assembly: GCA_949748255.1. NCBI lineage: Eukaryota > Metazoa > Arthropoda > Insecta > Diptera > Anthomyiidae > Eustalomyia > Eustalomyia histrio. The sequence continues at coordinate 151,507,216 of OX456523.1, forward strand.
AGGGCCTCCACGTGTTTGCTTTGTTTGTCTGATAAAAGCAGAATTATTTGTCGTTGCAAAAGACTTTGTTTTGCGCCACTGGTTTAGGATTTGATCCAGCGTTCTGCTGTGCGCAGAAACTTGATCAAACAGTTGATGAATGCTACTCCATGCCTCTTTCTTCTTTCTATTTGTGTTAGTGTCGATTCGTGCATCCTCAATAATTTCCAACTTGTCCAAAGCAAGTTTAGACAACAAATCCTAAAATGTTTGTTGGTTATTACGGAATAATACCATAAAAATACACTTTATTACTTATCTTTTCAACCTGTTGTCAATTCGCCGATCTTTTTGGCTTTTCCATGGTTGAAATTTTATTTATAATTATAATTTACTTTAATTTAATGCACTTTTGTGAATTTAATTACAATTTATGAAATTTATTTTGTTATGTAGGGAAAAAAGAAATGTCAAAATCAAGGATGATTTAAGCAATTTTAGTTGTATATTTTTAGCAACATCACTATGATGCCACACTGCATCATTCATTTTCAGAGTTGATCTATTAAAAGATAGCAGCAGTTAAAAGTTCATTATACATGAACATTCTACCAAGAAGCTGCTAAGGCTAACCGATATTCTAGTTGGCAGCTCGATATACGCAGTGTATAAACTGTGGCTAATAAATCATTATGCTGTTTGTAACCAAATACATGTATATATAAAGAAAGAGCAAAATACATAATTGCTTTAGTGCCGCTACTTTTGAATAGATGGCACTGAATTAACTCAAACAATACCCTGCCCCATGGCTAGGTCCAAAGAAATTTATATATAAAGAAATAGCAAAATATATAATTACTTTAGTGCCGCTACGTTTACATAGGAGGCGCTGAATTAACTAAAACAACACCTTGCCCCATGGCTAGGTCGATATAGGATAAGGCTTTCAATTAATTTATTAACCAAAAATATTAAATTAACTACATACGTCAAATTTTAATACATTACCATGTTACTAGTAGACTTATTACATAATTTTAAAGTCAAATGTTTGACGTAATAAAAGCATTTAATTCACATTTTTATGTCGGAAAAGAAATTTTCATAGAGGAAAATAGTATTTTTTTGCTGCATTTGTATAATTTTTGAGAATTGAGGGATTGGTAAATGCATATTTTTTTTTCATAAAAAAATACACATGAATTAAGTGCAATATTGTGCTCTTAAACATCTAGATGAATATTGATTTAAAAAATTAAGGTATAATATGCACTTAAAATATATATTTTTCATAGTTTTTGGCAAATATTTATTTATGTTACAAAGAAAATAGAAAATCAATAATACTCTACTGCATATTGTAGCACAATATGGCTAATGGAGACTAGCTCTGCAGCAAAATATGCCTAATGGAGAGAATGCACCTTCTGATGGGTCATCTATTGACAAATAATTACAACTCATGTTCTTTCTTAAACAAATTAATTTCTTTGCTGTGTTCTCTCCATTATGCATATTGTCCTACAAACACACTTTAATATTTTAAAGAAAGAACATTCGTTGCAACTATTTATCAATACGTGGCGCATCAGAAAGTGCAGAGCTAGTCCCCATTAGCCAGTAACAAAATCGAGTATTTACCAAAAACTATGCTTTAAAATGTGTTTTTGGTGCAGTCGAAATAGATTTTATTCGTTGCAACTATTTATCAATACGTGGCGCATCAGAAAGTGCAGAGCTAGTCCCCATTAGCCAGTAACAAAATCAAGTATTTACCAAAAACTATGCTTTAAAATGTGTTTTAAAGTATAGTGGACTGGTTAAAAATAGTAGTGAAAATGAAAAGATGCCTCTAAATTGCCCATACAAATTTAGTACAATTTCATAGTAGCGACTGGTACATAATATATTTTCTCATTTTTTTCACCAGTCGCTTAGCAGTAAATATTTTGTATTCACCTCAAACTTTTTTTCACCACTAAAATTTTTTTTCACCACAAAAAATTTTTTCACCTAAAAAATTTGTTCACGTCTACAAACTTCTTTTCACATCTAAAAAAGTATTTCAACTCAAAAATTTTTTTCACCTACATAATTTTACTACAATTTTTTTTTTTATATTATTTGTGGGTGTGTCAAACGGTAGCAAAGTGACATGGTAAAAAATATTTTTTCTATGGTGAAAAAATTTTAAATTTTTATGTTTTATTTTGTTTTAAGTTTGCTTTAAGAAGCTTTCAAATTTTAAAACTTCAAAAATTTCTGTTCTTATGTCAAAAATTCTACTAGCCCTATGGGCTAGTAAAATTTTATTCACCTCAAAACTGTCAAAAATTTACCAAGAAGCATACTTTGCTACCATTTATCACACACCCTTTGTATCAAAAACAGTAGAGAACATATTTTAAGGATATTGGTGGAGGGTATTCAAAGATTTAGCACAGCCGAATTTAGCCTTTTTTACTTGTTATTTAATGATTTTGTTTTGTTACCGATTCTAAACAAATTTTTGATGTTTTGGCCTAAACATGACGAATGAATTTCAATAATTTTCTTTTTTTCGTGTGGTTTTTAATTAAAATTTTAATTTTTAATTATTTTGCACATATTTTATATACAAATTGTGTTTTTCAATATTATTAAGTGTTGGAAAGCGCGGTTTTTGTATTAAATTTTTCGCCTTTTAATTATAATGAGATCGATTAAAGGGAGAATAATGGAGACGACTAATTTGAAGATAAGTATCAAAAACACAAAAAAAAAAATAACTTAATATATAAATTTAAAATAAAATAAATACTAATTTAACAAAATTTTTAATTATTTTTAGTTTTTGGCAAATGGAAAAAAGAAAATTTCCGGACTTTACTTCTTCGCACCATGGGTATTTGCGATGAATAGGAAGGCCAATTTATATATTTTTGATAATAATGTTTACTATAATGTTATGTTTTTTCTCTATATATTTTTTTGTTTAATAAAACATTTTTCATCATTGTTCTTTTTGTTTGCTGTGATATTGGTGAAAATTCAATTTTTAGTGTAGAAAATTTTGGTAGTTTAAGTTTCTTTAGATAATTTTTACTTTTTATTAGCCGGTTTTAGATTTGGAAATTAAACAAATTTTTATCGCCTTTTATGCTCATGATTATAGCCAGATTATTTTTAATGTTTAGCCAATATAATGTGTTTTTAGTCAATTTACACTAGGCTAGCCACTTATTTTTTTACAAATATCTTGCTAGATTATATTATTTTCTTTATAGGTTTTTTTTTAGCAAATTTTAGGTTTTATATTGGCCAAATTTCTGCGAAATAAATTCTATTTTAAGCCAGAATTTGTATAGGTTTTCAACACAGTTTTTATGTACAGTCTTTAAAAAAATTACAGCAAAATTTTCCCACTATTGGCTTTAAATTTGCACTGATTGGCTGTATATACCTATTTTTTTTATAGTTTTTCAAAGAATTTTTTCCCGATACGTGCACTATCCTAAATTTCCACTACACTTGCACTTTTTTAATGTGTTCTAAAGGTGGGTAAAGTTGCTTCAGATGGTAAGATGTCGGGTTTGCGATGAGGGTTTTACCGTTCCCAAAATGAAGATGTGTTGGTGACAGATCACAAAAGCCCCACTCAGACCAATTAGAAGAAAAAAAAATACCCTCTGAACAGGAAACGCAGTGTAGTGTGTCTGGCTAACAGCAGGTTCCGGAACAAAAAAAAAAACTTTTTGCTGATATCAACCAGGACTTCGTTTCTGTATCTGATGCGAGAAGTTTTCGCATCGAGGAATTCATGATCACCCCACTTTATGCAGGTACTTTATACAGATAAAATTGTTTGCATTTTTACTGGAAATTTTTAGAGCTTTTAACTTCTAAAGTTGTGGACACATTTAGTTTTGTAGAATAAAGCCCATTATTATCCTCTTTAGATTAATATATATTTTATTGTCTGTGACTAACCCTATAGAAAGCAGAACAAGGTTGCATTTTACATGTATTTTGCGAAAACTTTATCGATGCGAGAAATACAGAAACATGGCGCAGGTCTGTTAAAATAATTAAATGAGATTTCTGTTAAAATTTAGCAAAAAGATACAAAATTTGGAAAAAAATTAATGAGTTTAATAAATTCGTGTAGATTTTTATGAAATCACTATTACATATTTTTGCAAATGGGTTTTTAGACCCCAAATCTCTGCAGAAAATTTAATCTTCGGAAGACACTTTTATTCCTTTAAAAAAGATAAAAGCTTCGATGCCCAATCGTCTTGCAACTGCTCCCAGTGCAGCGTTCAGTTCGTCTGTACAAGTTACCGTCTACAATTTTAAATCTTTAGCTTTGTTCAAAAGTTCGTTATATGCAGTGAAATATTCGGATTGTTCTAAAACAGACAATTCTAAACGTTTTAGTGCAGACAAATCTTCAACGTTGGTACGAGAAAGAGCATCTGGAACTTCATTTTGACTACACTTACTATGCTCGATTTTAAACTGAAATTCTTGAAGCCTCAAAGCCCCGTTTGGTACATGAACCACTTAAACGAAGCATGATCGGTGATCACTGTGTAGATTAAGGCGATAGGAAACTCTTCACCCTTCGCAGTTTTCTGGACCAATACACTTTCTATTCTATTACTGGCATCACAGTGTATATAAAACGGCTGTGAAAAATCAGGAATGTGCCACACTGATGCGGCTGTCAAAATAGTTTTAAGTTCCTCAAGAGCTTTTTGAGCTTGGACTGACCAAGCGAACTTTCTGTTTGATTTTAACAAATTTGTTCAAGGAGTATTTACGGGAGCATATGTAGTTATGTATAAACTTTCAGTGCCAACCGGACATACCTAAAAATCTTTAACAGACCTTGGTGTCTACGTGTCCGACACGATCAACAAGTCATCCAGAGAAACAAACACTTCCTTTCTTAACGTCGCCGGTTACACCATACCCATTAATATAGAGACAGTCTGAGGCGCATTACAAAACCCAAAATTAATTACTTTGTAGTGATATAAGGGGCCACCGGGAACGATAAATGCCGTTTTATCCTTCGACGACTTGTCGAGCGGACTTTGCCAGAACAGGTCTTTTAAATCCAAACTGGTTTTATATTCCGCTTTCGGCATCCGACTTAAAATACCGTCAATTTTGGTAACTTTTCTACAGCAGGTGACACCGGAAAATGACGTTGCTAAATCGGGGTATCATTGCAACACATCAATAGTGTGCGACATCACCTTCATCCGACCAAATCATTTTTTTAAATGACGGAAAAGAATTAATTACAACTCGATGACGTTGATTTTCCACGTTCGTTAACACACGTTGATCACAAATTTCCGAAATGGTTTTAGAAAATAATTTTAAATTTAATTCGGAAATAAGACCAGGTTGTAATAGATCAAACAAAATTAGAAAATTTATACCGATATGATTTTTGAGCTATAATAGGCTTTGAAACACCTCCTTACGAAAGACCTAAGAAACAAACATATGTTCCTGTACCTAACAAGCCACTAATATCGTTAGGTTTATCGTACATGCAACTTAGTAACATACGGCGTGTATGAGCAATAATCCCATATACTTTTCTTATTAAAAATTTCCGCACATTTTGCATAACGCTCAGCTAAGCGTTGATGAAACGGTAGGTGGGTGAGATTACCACTTATTGAAGAAGAAAAATCGGTATTGTTTATTGAAGTATTCGGTAGAACAGTATCTTTATTTGAAGAATCATTTATTGTTTTGGAATTTTCTGAAGAAATATTAGAATGTTTTAGAGATATATGTTAATAGATTCGGAATTTCGTAAATTATTATCAATATCGTTACTAATGAGAGTTGTTGTTGCATTTTTAAAATAATTTCCAAAAGATTTTGAATTGTTAACAAAATAATGGGGATTTACATTTGGTTTAAACGGATCCATACGGAAATCTTTATCATTATTAATAAAAGAATTCGATTTATTTTGTAATTTATTAATATTTGCAAGATTTGAATATTTATATTTAAAATGTTTAGAGATGTTTGAGCTCTGATCCGTAGATGGTTTGCGTGCACACTTTAGTGCACTCGATTTCGAGTTTATTGAAGCACACTAAGCGCAATTTCGTTTATAGGCTTTTGGATTACCAACCGTAACTAAATACACGCCTTTCCTCCGAATAATCATGGTATCTATGGCCCGTTTTATTTATTTATTTATTTATTTATTTATTTATGTATCAACACTCAGATGTTGCCTCCTATCAATGCAGTGCATTGTGATGATATCAGGAAAATACGTAATGAGGTGAAGAAAGAGGGAATAGTGTTTTTGAATATTAGACTTGAATTTCCCTATATTATAGTTGTCAGGTGAGACCTCTGCGGGGTGTTTATTCCACATACGACTAGTCCCACTTATAGACGAATTTTCCCTGTAATGTGTTGTGCGGTTCACTGGACAATCGACCACAGAGAGATGGGATCTACTGGAAAAGCGAGTATTCTGGACTAAAACCCAGGGCTGAGGGATTAGTTCACTTAACTGAGCAGAGCATATCCCATAGTAGTATCGATAGAACAGTGTCACACAGCCCACATTGTGATGATGCTCCAATGAAACAATTGAACTGAATATCCTACTGTCATTGATAAGCGCCGAAGCCCTTCAAATACGCCGAAGCCCTTCAGAAGCCGGTTCAAAACTTTAAAAATAGACCTTGAAGCACCTGCCCGTATATGGGAGTTATACTCAAATTTTGGCCGGCTTTAGGTGGTATAGACTGTAAGGAGATCGGATGGTGTGAAGTACTCTTGCACCGCTTTAAAAAACCTAAACACTTGCTTTTTTCGACACTTCAAAAATGTGTTTATACCAACGGATATCACATTGAATGCTCAAGCCCAGAACATCAAGAGTCTCCGATTCCTCAATATCGATACCCTCCCATTGGACAGATGACGCTGGAGACTCCACAATCCTATGAGTCATCATACAACATGTGTATTAAAATCCACCCTATTTGTACGATCCCACTCTGAAACTAACGAGAGGTCCCGTTTAAGTGCATCATTCATGATTTGCCTCCTGAATGACAAATGTTACTGTCATCAGCAAAAGGGTAGATAGGGTTGAAAGTAAAACCAAGAAGGCCATTAAGAAAGATAGAAGGAGAAAGAACGGAACCTTGCGGTACCCCTGAATTTAACTGAAACTCGTCGGATGAGATCCCGTCTATTACAACACGTATAGAGCGATCTCTGAGGAAGCTGGAAATAAATCGAGAGCAATCATTACCGACACCAAAAGCAATTAGTTTCGATAAAAGTGCGCCGTCCCATACACGGTCGAACGCTTTGGAAATATCTAAAGCAATAACCTACTACAACGCTCCGAGAGGAACGCTTCTACGAAAGCCATACTGTCGATCGCTCAAAAGTGAATTTGCTTCTAGATAATTCACAAGATGGTAATATAACATGCTTTCCATGACCTTCGACAGTGCGGAACATATTGCGATTGGGCGGTAATTTTTTGGGTTATTAGCCGCACCCTTCTTTGGGATTGGCTGCACATTGGCAACCTTCCAGCATGAGGGGAAGGTACCCGCACGGTAAGAATAGCTGTAGAGTTTCGCCAATGGACGGGCTGACGTCGAAGAGCACTGTTCTAGCAGCAGTGCTGTTATACCATCCAGCCCCAGAGACTTGTTTACATTGAGATTTTAAAGAACCTTTTTAACTGCACGAGCGCGGAAGAATATGTTAGGCAGAGTACACGATACTCCAGAGTACACGATACTCTTTCGTGATCGGGTAGTAGTTAATAGCTTTCCTGCAAGAATGAGTTTCCTACACAAATTTCAGCAAATTGGTTAGCTTTGTCAACAGGTTCAGTGAGTAATTAATCACCCTTTACAGGAGTTGGGATAGCTGAACAAGCATTATTCCTTACTCTTTTAACGAACGACCAAAAGCTCTTACTGCCCCGAGGGGCAGAAAGGACAAGGTTCCAATTTAAATGCAGGAAAAAATCGATGAGCTCAGCCCAACGAGCGTTCTCGTAAATAAAAACTGAACGTTTGGAAGCTGCCGACAGTGGCATGCCCAGGGCGGGGCCCGGGCCCCTCCCGAAATTATTTTCAAAACACAATTTTTTTACTGTGTTTAGTACACATATATACAAAATGGCTTGTATTTTTTGTTTCAAATTGATTTTCTTTGCAAGAATAATTGATTTTTTTGCAAGTCCAATTGGGTTTTATTAGATTTCAGGGAAATTAGCTGAAATTTGTGCATTTGCTTTGAAATCAGGGAAATTTGCTTAAATTTCCCTCAGTTACCGACCCTTGTAATATGTACAAAATTTTATTTGGCTGCTGCTTACGATGAAATCACTTTCCTCTATTATATATCATTTCACACTTGACTATGCAATCAAAAATGCACTTCTAATTTTTTAGAACTCGGTGAATTGCTATTGTATTTAAGGCCTTTTACCTTTTTTGGAACGTTTTCTAAAAATGGAGTAATTAAAGGTTCATTTACACGTCGACTTCCCTTATCTGCTATTACTCAGTATTTGGTTTAAATATCAGGTGTGAGCTGGCTAAATAAAATCTAAACTAAATACAGGTTTTCAAATATTTTCAAAGAAATTTAGAATTTATTTAGCTACCTCGCACAGGTCCTAAGTGGAATTATTTAGTTTATATATTTTCTTTTACAACAAAAAAATTCGTGTTTCCAATTGTATTACTTTTTTTAATTAAAAATCTGAGATTCAAATACCACATTAAGTTTTAATTTCAGAATTATGAGTTTATTTTTATATCAAAACATATGTATTTAAAATTGCAAATATTTAATTAACAACTTATTTTATATAGACTCAAAGTAGTTATTGTAATTAAAAAGTAAAAAATTTAAAAATGCTGACAGGTCTTGGAAATTCTTGGATTTACTCTTTTAAATGCAAACAACAATATTTGTCATACAAACATTTGAAATTTTTCTATTTGATTCAAAAGTTTTTGAAACAATCTAGTTGTTTTTGAAATGGTTGTCTTTGGATTTGAGTAAAAAATTGCTATTTCACGTTCCCATGATATCTGTACTGTTTTTTTATTTTTAAAAATTCGATGTAGTTCACGGTGACGTTGTGCCCAAAGAAATATGACCCCAATATTAAAATGTAATAAGCCCCATTTTTTGGGGCAAAATTTGATAATGAAAATTAACCCTAAATATATTATGAAAAATAACACCAAATAAATGTAAATTAGCCCCAAAAATTTAGTTTGGGGCATATTTTCAATTTTTATATTGAGGCTTAAATACATAATGCAAAATAAGAAGAAATGAAAAATGAACTCTAATATGATGAAATTAAAAATTACTCCAAAATATGCAAAGCAAAGAAATATTGTTTATGTACAGCATAATGCGCATTTATATTGTATGTTATCAATAACACCCGAATCTACTCCTTATAAACACTAAATTGAAATATTTTAAAGAATTAGAATCAAAATCAATTTAAATAAATCAAATATTTTAGTAATGCGCAACCACTGCCTTCCAAAATAGTTAACAAATTAAGTAAATTTCTGCTCTTTGTCCATGCGTGTGTCCTCCCAGACAGTTTTTTTAAATTTGCTGGTAACAATGGAAGAGCAATCAATTTCCGATATGCGGTTTTTGCAGCATTCGACATTTTTGTAAAATTTTAAAGCGAATAGTTTCCATGACATTGCGTCTTAGAGGTTGGCAATTTTGAGACCTCTTAGGAATTATATTTGTTCCTAATGTATGAAAAAATTTTCTCCAACTTCTACAACTATTAATATACAAAAAACAAAAAATCGCGTGATTTTTGGTAACAATTTTCTTCTTTGGCGCTAACTTCTACAACACTTAAAATAGTTTGTAAGTTAAAATAACAGAAAATGTCATTTACAAGAAATGATATTTCATTTAAAAACCGGTCTACCTAATTTTCATTAAAATTAAATGCCTTTTTTAATTATTTTTAAATGTTGATTAATCAACAGACACATCCGCAAGAAACAAATGATATTATCAGTTAAAATAAATGTCAAAATTTTACCTTCCAATTCCTTAAAAATAAATGTTTTTATCATTTATTTGAAATTGTTTCCCTTTTTGTATTTTTTGTTTTTTTTAATATACTCGTACAATACAAAATGTATGTATGCATAGCTATAGACACTTTTTGTGTGTATGCATGTGTGTTTATGAAGTTCTTGTAATTTCAATTGAAAAATTTTTAAATTTTTTTAAATAAAAAAACAAATTGAAATTTTTTGAATCATTTTTTTTTTGAAACAGACAGCAAACAAAATTTAACGGACACAAATAAACCACAAATTTCTATTTTGTGGGTAAATTTTTATTAAATATCAAACAAATGAAAAAAATAAATGAAACTGAAAAAAATCGGTAAATGATAGTAAATCATTTCAAATAAATGTATAAAAAAGTTAAAATATATATTTTTTTTCCTTTATTTTTAAATGGAATGGAAAACTTTTTTTTTAACTACAAACAGTAAGCTACATAATATTCTGAGTGAACCATTAATATATAAAACAGATTTACCCTAGCTTTACATGACTTCTGTCCGTAATTTCAAGCAATAGATACCTACAGTGTAGAAGAACAAAAATTTAAAATGCTTCAAATAGGTAAACAAATTTTTGTTTAGAAATAACCAGCTTTTAAACCAAATTTTTAGAAAATATATTCCCCCCGAAACAAAATCCTGGGCACGCCACTGACTGCCGACGAAACGTTACGAAGCTCGGAGAACCAGAACTAAGCGGAAACGGTGCAATGATCCAAATTACCGAGAGGTGCAAGAATCTGTACTTCATACTTTACAGGGTGTGAAGTAGGAAAAAAGTCGAGAGTATTCTGGTGTTCACCTTCAACGCGCTGAATGCGCGTTGGTTCACTCACTGGTTGCGCCAGGTGGTTGTGCGACGAAGAGCTCAGTGTAAAGGCCTTCGGGAGTTGTATGACTCGAATGGCGACGCCAAGAAAAAAAATTCGCCAGCAAGAACTAATTTACTATCCAGGCAATTCTCAAGTATTCTTGAAATTGAATCGGAAACGGCGTCGAAGCCGTTAAGAGTAGCCGCCCTTTCCATGTTTGCACTTCTATATAAGAACCCAAAGTGAATAATGTGTGACCTGATAACGAATTTCACCCATAATGAGTGAAATTGTGCATCATTACAGTTCAAAAGTTGCTGATACTAGTACACAGCATTGTTTTCAAGTAGAATGCAGTTCAAACAAATCAAAGAAATACTTAAAACTTCCTCATCATCAGAAGACTTTTTTCTTTCACTTGAAATTTCACTAATTTGCTTTCTGGGAACAAAAGGTTTCAAAGTATCTTGTTTTCTATATTTCATATTTTGACGAATTGTAAAATTGATGTCCACATTATAGGTATAGCTATTTGACATATCCCACAGTTCGGTAACTGTTCACCACCACTAGCGCCATTCTCAGTAGAATCGTCTTGACGCATTTTAAAAGTAAATTGAAAAATTCTAAACAAAAAAAATTAAACACTAAAATTTAAAAAAAAATGCAAAAGATCTCTTATTCAAGAGGAATTTATTTATTATTCAAGAGAATTTATAAGCAGAATCAAAAATGTAAACGAAAAACCAAACTTAAAAAAAAATAGTAGAATAAACTATATTTAGCCTAAAATGGTTACAACCTAAATCAAAAAAGTTCTGTAATTCACCTATTATTCAACAAATAAAAAATATGTATAAAATAATGTATTAAGCTGTAAGCAATAAAAAATTTAACTTAAGTTTTATATAAATCACCATAAAACAACCCAAAAAATAAAATATTTTTTTAAAACTAATAATTTTAAATTTTTAGCGAAAGAAAGGAGAAACTTTAATAAATATAATGATTTTGATGAAAAATAAATAAAATTTTGAAATTATTTCAAACGAAACAATAAAAAAAATCACAAAATTTTAGCTAAATTGCAAAAAATAGTTTACGAAAAATAATTATAAAAAAAATTATCAAAAAATCAGTACGATAGCTGTTCAATTTATTTGCGAGATTGACTAATAGGGTCGACAGATGATATGCAATAAATAAGTAATTCTAAATTTGAATAAGATTAAACGAAATATTAAGTGAAGCGTATTATTAATAATTATGTCGGTAAATATTAATTATACGTAAATGTGAAAAGAAATTAAAAGCATAAAAAGATATACAGTGGGACAGAAATTATTTAGACAGAATTCAATAGAAAAGATTTAAAAAATTTGACCAGGTTATATTGTTGAAAATATCCAAAAGATGTTAAAACGAAATTTATTAGAAATTTATTAGAAAGTATTTTACAAAAATAAATTTATAGAATACATTGGGGGAATAGAGTGGGCTACTGAGGCTTTTATAGTTCCATTTCAATTAAATTCATTTATTGAATAAAAAAAGTCATAATAATTAACATAACTTAAAGCGAAGACTACAATGAAGTGAGTTATAAAGTTTAAAAATATTTTAAACATTATTTTATAACCAAATACTATTTATCACCAAAAAAAAAAATTACTTTAAAATTGAAATCTTTACGGCAAAAGAAATTATTTAATTTCAAAAATATTGTGCGAAACTAAATAAAAATTTGTGTGCAAAAAAGGTAAATAAAAGAAAGCTGGACAAAAATAATGTAAGGACTTTATCCCGTTCGGATATCAAGGACAAATATAATAAAAATATATAAATTTAATTTGAACGTGCATATACTAATTAAAATTAATAAAAATTTTTATGATTTCCGAAATAAAATAAAAAAGCGAATTTAGAGCGAAATAATTTTTACCAAAATTAACCGAAAATAAGGAAAAAAATTTCAATAAAAAAATATTTTAAAACTCGATAGGGTTCGAACACACGACCTACGGAACTGAATATAGAGATACTCGGTATTTTCATCGACTGTTTTTCTTTATAACTTTAAAATGCAAAAAGATAATTAAATTTTGTTGTGATATTTGAAACAGCCATAACTTATTTTTTTTAAACACAAATAAAAATATTAATTTTTCCTTATTTTTCTGGCCAGGATTTAATATAATTATACTGAAAAATTATTCATTCATTTACAGGCATGCACCGGTTATTTTTCCCCGTTTCTTCTGTTTGTTTATTTTAAGGCATTACATAAGCAATACTATAGGAACGTTGAACACAAAACATCCAATTTTTTACCAACAAATGAGGTATTAAAACATTATTTTCTCTATTAAAGGCTTTTTTTAATTCAAAATAAAATTAAAAATTAATCAACAAACAACTAAATATTTCACTCAGTAGTTAACAGAGGGAATAATTAACAGTGATTGCTGATTTAAAATAGTAACTAATAATGTTTACATAAATAGGCTCCCACGATGAAAGTATTTTCATGTAAGCCACTGGATTATGTTTTGATGATCTCTGTTAAATTTTATAGTTATTTATATTTTGTAAATGGTAAAAGTTCATTTATAGTTCGAAATATGTTCTTATTATTTTTAAAAATTTTATTTTTTTTCACTACTCTTTATAAGCATTTTAATTCGAAAACCGTTTTACCCCAAAATTTTTCAGTTACTACTATTTGCTTTTCAAGTTATGTTGATCTTATTAAACAGATTTGACAATGACTCCAATAAATAAAACCTCTTTCAGCCCAATATACGATTTAATTGCATAAACTTCTTGCTTAATAAAAATATCTTAGCAAATTTTTCCAGACGTAAAATAAAACTTGCATATTTTTGCAATATCTAGTCAACTTTTTCCTTTTCCTTCTCAGAATTTTCTCAAAAATTTTTTTTTCAATTTTCAAACGTTTACTTCAGTTTTGTTTCAGTCTCTTTTTTTTTAATTTTCAATTTTTTCTTGTCAATTCTAGCAAGAAATCCAAAGCTTACTTTTTTTTTAATATTAAAAAAATAAAAAAATAAACTTTAATAATAAAACGGTACGTTTTCCAGGGATCGTAAAAACATCGTCCTCACAAAGCAGATTTAGTTCAATGTTCACCAGAAGAACTAAATCTGGAAAAAGGCGATCTAAATCCAAAATATGCAGCAGCCAAAATACTTATTTTAATTTACTTCCATATATCTTTGAGATGACAAACTGCGACGTTTTTACTATTACAATCCTCTAGCTCATAATACACTTGACCAACCTTCTTCCGTACTATCGCCTTAACCCCAGTTGGAGCAAGTTTTGCATTGAACTTCTTTGCTAGTGAGCTTTGCACAAAATTCTTCCGTATGACTTCTTCCCCGACTTCAAATTCTCTTTTCCGCGATCTTAAATTATAGATTCTCTCATTTTTCTCATAGAATCCCTTAAAATCGAAATTTCATCTTGGCGTTGTAACCTATTACCGGATTCTTTTAGCCATGAGTTATCATGATTTGGCCGAATACAACTTGATATGGTGTTCTCTCAGTACTTTGGTGTATACTATTCCGAAAAGCACAGTTAACGGTGCTTAAAACAATATCCCAATTTTGATGATTATCGCGTACATAAGAACGTAATGCCTCATTAACCGACCGGTTGACCCATTCGCTGGCATTAGCCTGAGGACTATATAAAGCCGTCATTAAATGTTTGACACCATTTCCTTCAAGAAATCGCTCAAACTCTCTACATCGGAACTGACAATGAAATATCTCTGATTTCAAGTAATCAATTATATTTTTCGACGTGAATTTCCGAAGTGGTTTGAGAAAGGTGAACTTTGAAAAATGATCTAGTATAATTAATATACCAATATTGCCCTTTTCGTACGTATCAATGGTCCTATCAGATCGATGTATAAGCGCTAAAAAGGTCTTTCCGTTTCTGCCATTTTGCCCATTGGTGGCCTTAAGATTGTTGTAGGAATTTTTGATGTTTTACATTTCTCACACTTGCCAATATAATTCTTCACGTCTACAGTGAGTTTAGGCCAAAAGAAATATCGACGTATACGTTCCAACGTTTTGGCTATACCCATATGTGCAGATGTTGGAATATCATGAGCAGCATACAAAATATCCTTTCTTAGATCGGTAGGAACCAATAATTTCCAAGTTTCTTCCTCTTCCTTATCACCTTTGGAAAACTCTGTTTTCTTATAAATATATTTTTCCCTTACTTTATAATCCGAAAACTTATCGTTTTTGAATTCTTTCCTCCATTATGTGTATTCCATCAAAAGCTTCTGAACTCAAATCAATGGAAGGTAAAATTTCCAATTCCATTTCAGCCACAACATTATCCTTCGCGGTATAAAAACTCACGAGATAAAGTATCCGGCACCACATTATCTTTCCCCTTTCTATGCTCGATCTTGAAATTAAAGCCCTGCAACTTCAGAGCCCATCTAGCCAAACGACCAGATAAATCTTTCTGTCCCATCAACCATTTGAGACTAGAATGATTCGTTATCACCCTAAATTCATGACCCTCTATGTATGCTCTAAACTTCTTAATCGCGAGAATAACTGCAAAACACTCCAGTTCCGTAACCGTATAGTTACGTTGGGCTCTATTTAACTTTTGAGACATAAACGCAATAGGTCTCTCATTACTCTCCTCATCGAATTGCGCTAAAACGGCACCTACACCATACGCACTCGCATCACACTGTACAATGAATGGCTTTTCAAAATCTGCATGAACTAATACTGGATCGGATGTTAGTTTAGTCTTAAGTGTCTCAAACGCCCTCTGAGCATCGTCATTCCACTTAAATGTTTTCTTTTTCGAAAGCAATTCCGTCAAATGAAATGTTAATGTAGCGTAGTCGTCGATGAACCGTCTATACAATCCGGTCATTCCTAAAAATTGCCTTAATTGTCGAATAGACTTTGGTACTGGAAACTCGGTTATGGCCCTAACTTTTCCGGGATCCACTTTCAACGATCCCCCATCGACTACATACCCTAAATACTGCACCTCTTTTATCGCAAAATAACTCTTCTTGACATTGATAGTCAAACCTGCTCTTTTGAGTTGGGTCGCTACTTTATTTAATTGTTCCAAATGTTCGTCAAAGTCTTTTGATATAATAAGTAAGTCATCAAGATAAACGAAAACATTGGACTTCAGATCATACGGTATAACAATGTCCATTAGTCAGCACATAGTTTGTGGTGCATTACACAATCCAAACGGCATTCTAGTAAACTGATATAGGGGCCGATTAGGGATTGTAAAGGCAGTCTTAGGTCTTGAAGATTCTTCCAGTTTTATTTGCCAAAAGGCATCTTTTAAATCCACCTTAGATATGAAATAAACTGGAGGAAGTCTAGAAATTAGTCCATCAATATGAGGTATTGGATATGCGTCCTTAACAGTCACATAATTCAACTTTCGGCTGTCCACACAAAATCTGACCTTCTCGGGTTTGACTATCAAAACTCCTGACGATGACCCAGGAGAACTCGGGCATTCTTCAATCACTCCCAAACTCAGCATCCTAACAATCTCCCCGCATAACATTCTTTCCCTAGCAGGAGATATGGGGTAGTAACGTTGTTTAATCGGGACTGCATCCCCGGTATCAATTTTATGTTCAATCAACGTTGTACAACCAAGGCCATCAAGTTCCGAATTTGGAAACGTATCAATAATCATATCCAATTTCCGTTTTTGTATATCCGTAAGAGGTATTTTATCCATTTCTACTTCAATACTATTAATTTCGTTAATCAATTTACTAGTTGCAATCTTAATTCCAAATCTGCTCCAAAAGTCAATTCCACAAATGACATCCTGCGTAATTGAGGGTATTACTAAAAATTCAAATTTGTTCGTTTGATTCTGAAAAGTTATATCTAAATATACAGTTCCTGCAATACTTTGTCGCTGTCCATCTGCTGTCCTTACACTACCACGGCATCTCGTAAATGCTGCGTCACTCGAAATTTCCCTTGCAAGTTGTCCACCAAAAACGCTTTTGTTAGCACCGCTGTCCAACAAAGCAAAATACAATTTACCACCTATGGTGAGATTCACGAAAGGTCTTGAGTCAGACTCCTTACAATTGTAGAAATCGTATATCTATTAAATGATTTTAATTTACGCCAATAATTACGCATCCTAACAGAACTACGATTGTTCTTACGACATTTCCCTAAAATTCGTATATTATCTTGATTTTTATTAGTCATAGCCGGTGAAGTAAATCCTGTTATCGAGTTAGTTGCGGAATTCTCTTTTTACGAGCTTAGTTTCTTCGTGGAACATTAGGATGTCCTCTCTTCTGAAAAAGGACATCCCTCTTGGAGTTTCCCTGGAGCTTACACTTTAAGCAATCAGGTTTATAGCTATCTTTTAGACCACAACCATAACAAAAGACTTTCCTTTCTTTCAAACAATCCTTATAAATATGGCCAATCTCATCACAATTCCAACAGGTTAGTGTTTTGTTAATGGCACAAATATCGACAGCCTCCAATTTTTGCTCCTTATCTAGTTGGTGTGCATCAAAATCCAATTCAGCTACTTGTCGCTTAACATTGGAACTCCTATATACGTTGTATCCTTTCATATCTGACATAAATTTTTCATATTTTCGAACCTCGCGTCTCAATTGCGAAATTTGAGTTATATCGACGTGTAGCAACTCAAGTCTAATCTCCGGTTTAAGATTACGTAGCACAGTTTCACAAAGTTCCTGATCAGTTATGGGAGATTTCAACCTATCGGCAATAGTAACCACTGAATCCAGATAATCATCAAATGATTCGTTCTGTCTCTGTTTACGTCCTCTAATATCATCGCGAATATCAAAATCTGAATAATCCGATTTATATTGTCTTCGAAGAGAAGCAGTTAAAGACATCCAATTGATCTGGTTATTACGTTGATGATATTTCCAAAACCACTCTAACGCTTTTCCCTCAAAAATACTATATGCATGATTGCATAATCCATTTAACGTATTGGAAGCCAAAATATTCACCCTATAAATGAATTCATCTATATCCATGTCGTCAGAACGAGCACTAAACTTAAGACGCCAATTGCGTATTATATTTAAAACCTTATCTGAATTACCATTTACATCACCTACAGTACGATTCACGGACTGGTTTTGAACCCGCTGAAATCCCATTTCCCTCGAATTTAACTGCTGAGATGTATGCTGTTCATCAGAATTCCGAGATCGTTGAACACCCGTAGAAATTTCAATATTCCTCAACAAATTTCCTATTTCATTCGAAATCTCACTACGAAAACTGGTAAGAGAATCCTCAATCAACAGTTGAATTCTGTTTTCACTTAATGAAATAACTGGGTCCCTAGGAAATTCCCCTCTTGGATCACCAGTATCATCAACCAGTGCGGCACGCTCCCTACGACCTCTCTTACGACCACCATTACCCAACGGTGGTTCCAACGTTCCACCTAATCCGATTCTAGATCTCGTCAAGGCAAGGGTCTTGCAACAGAAAGACTATCGACGTTCCCCTGTGCCTCAAACGTCGCATTTAAGTCGTTATCGTGGCCCACGACAGTTAAATCGTTACAACTACGTGTAACAGGCATATCAAAAAAATAAAAGTTAATAAAATAAAAAAGGAATAAATGATAAAAAAAGGAATATTAAATGCTAATATAGTATGAGAATCTCAAGAAAACGAAAATCTAACCTATATAAAAACTATCAAAAATGTAATCAATTAATCACAAAACTATTAATGAATATCGAAATTTTCACTACTCAGTACGGTAAAAGTTTTTTTATATTTTTATAACCAACATTGATAACGAAAGTTATCTATAAGCATCACAATAACAAAATAAATCAGTCGAATAGTAAATATCCAAAGTGTTGTTTCCGAAATTTAATTCATTCAACAAAGTCTTACCAAAAGAAATTACAATATCGACTGACACATTTATTTTTCGAGTGTATGAAATGAATCACAATTCACTCATTAGAAGGGTTATAAAAAGAAAGTAAGATGAGGTGAAAAGGATTAAAGAAGGAAAGTTGATGTTTCATAAAAATAAAAAAATCAGGTATAAAGTCTGGGTATGGTCCCGAGATGACCCAATAGCCAAAAGTCTCCAGCAAGAATACCCTTAAAGAAAATGAAAACAAATTATAGGGGAAATAATGAGTACACGAAATTAAATATAATGAGTATGGTCTCAAAATAATCCATGAACCAAAAGTATCTCAATTATATCAAAAGTGTGCAAAAGTTTAACCACCTATCTGAAAGAATATAAAATGAGTATGGTCACGAAATAATCCATAAACCAAAATTAACTAAAAAAAAATCTATTGACGATCAGTGATAATAATGGTGTCAAATCAATACCGTCGTATAGAATTCGCATATCCAAAATTTCTAAAATTTGAAATGGCATGAAATGATATCAATAACAAAAAAAAATTTGATAGTGTTAAAAATTAAACAAACGAAACACAAAGGAGAAGGAATGAAAATAAGTTAAAAAGGAGCATCAGCGTTAAGATGAAAACAAGAAAAACAAACCAAAGTATAAATTAGCAAATGATTCGTAAGTGCTGGTTGCTGCTGATTCCTTACGTTGGGCGCCATTAAATTTATGTAACGAATCCCACCTGACGGCCCTATCTTCTTGGGAAGATGGCTATCTTCTGGCCCCGGCCGTGCTCAATCTGGGGCTGGTTCTTTTTCCCTTGAAGACAAGTAAAGGATTGTAAACATAAAAGTAAAAAAGTAAGATAGCTCTTAGGGAAGAAAATAAAGGAAAATAGAAAAGACGTGGAATGAGAAGAAGGGGGAAGAAAAGGGAAATTGTGATGCGTTGTATCGACTATCGCTGAAAACTAGTCAGAACCCACCCTCCAATGATGGCAATGGAATATAATTTAGCCATCCCAAAGAGTTGTTGGTTTAAACTCCTACCATACCTTTCGTGAAATTAATGGTTAAGAAGATTTAAAATTACATATTTATCAATCAATATTTTTATTTAACATACGTTATAAAATCATAAAAAAATTTTAAATCTATAACAAAATTTGAAATGATATATGTTGTATAAATGAACGCTAAAGGAAAATTTTCATATCCGTTTAAATGATATCTAATGTAAAAGTATCAATGTAATAATAAATAAGCTTTAACAAAAATCTGTAGAGAAAAGTAAAAAGAAACTTATTTGCAGGATAGTAATTTAAATTATTTCAAAATATTTTAAATTCATAAGGTTTCCAATTTAAAATATTATTTAAAAGATATATTAACAATTTTCCATTAGGGTAAACAAATTAAATTTAAAAAAATGTTTTACTTTTTATGAAGGTATAACGGATAAAACTAATACATTTTTAGCTAATGTATTTCTGTGAGTGTAAACGGTGTAAAAATTATATTTTGAACTAATATTTTCCTGTGAGTGTGTTGTGGCGTGTTTTAATTAATTTTTTTATTACGATTTATTTGAACTTAACGGTTAGAATTATTACAAAATATTTATTTTGGTTGTTCAGTGTAAAGTAAGATTTAAAATTAAAGAAAGTGATATTAGGTAAAGTTTATTGCTAATTTTAAGGAATTATTTACTGAAAAATTAAATTAGCTTCAACTTTCATATATTTAGATATGAAAAGAAATAATTACCGTTTATATATTTTTCTTGGGTGTAAATTGCTTAATTGGAATAGAAAAAAAATCTTTGTTTAAAACTCACCAGAATTATGTTCCTTGTTGACTTCAGGCCTGATGTCTTGAGTTATACGAACACCTATTACGTTATTGAATTTTATATAAATGGAATTCGGATACAAAAAAAAAACTTGTAAAATTAGTACCTAAGTTATTGGCAAATTTCCACTTTTTTAAGAGTGTATGACCATTGGCATATGTATATTAGCATATGGACATAAGTGTAATGATGTATCTGGGTAAGTAAGAATTGAAGTTTGTACCACCGAAATATTTTCCCATAAATGTCCTTGAAATTACTCGTACTTAAAGCTGGTTTTCCTCATGTAGAAACGGAATTATCATTAAAAGTTTTCACGTATTTAATTTTATCAGACCGATTACTTTGTCACTAATAACTTTGTTTTCTTTTCCTTTCGATGATAAACTATGCCAGAAGATAAATCAAAAAGGTTCCATCAAAATTTCCAACTGGACTCTTGTTTTTGAAGCTATAAACACATTCCATAATAATAATAATAAATTGATGAACGTATGTATCCAATAATAATGTTGATGTCCTATTTTTTTTTTTTTACTGGGCTACGGATCTATTTTTCAAATTATGTTGATCTTATTAAACAGATTTGACAATGACTCCAAGAAATAAAACTTCTTTCAGCCCAATATACGATTTAACTGCATAAACTTCTTGATTAATAAAAATATCTTAGCAAATTTTTCCAGACGTAAAATAAAACTTGCATATTCTCAAATTATTACGTGTTTTTATTTTTGCAATATCTAGTCAACTTTTTCCTTTTCCTTCTCAGAATTTTCTTAAATATTTTTTTTCAATTTTCAAACGTTTACTTCAGTTTTGTTTCAATCTCTTTTTTTCAATTTTCAATTTTTTCTTGTCAATTCTAGCAAGAAAATCCAAAGCTTACTTTTTTTTAAATATTCAAAAAAAAAATAAACTTCAATAATAAAACGGTACGTTTTTCAGGGATCGTAAAAACATCGTCTTCACACAACCGATGTAGCAGGCAAAGGAAGGGGAACAGACAACGGTGATTCTGTTACGTCAATAGTCGCAGCCTCCATTGGTTCCTCGTAGTCGTCGAGAATAGCATAATCGAATAAAAAGGGTAATGCATCCATTTTCGAGGAAACAATGAAGATTAACGAATGCGAAGAAAATAAAAACAGTGTATACTCAAATGGTCATTACAACCAGTTTGGCGATGTGTCGTCGTACAACCCCGTTCGCAGTGCGTACGTCAACAACCCTAATATGACCGTCACTACCCGAATATAATTTAACGACACGGCCTAGCCTCAATGAAGTTGAGGGCAGCTGTTCGTGGCGAATCGTTTTCTTTCAATTCACGTTCCGGATTCTTTTATTTATAACGCTTGTGAAGGCTTATTAAGTACTCTTCTTTCCACCGATGACAAAGATTTTGAGACAGAGCTTTAATTTGTTTAAATGGGTTTACAATGCTAAGCGGAGATTCGTGTACAGCAGGCTCAGGCGGAGCCAGTAGCGGAGCGCCGATTAAAAAATGACCAGGAGTTAGCGCGACCATTTCGTGTGGATTCTCGGACATGGAACCAAGGAGAGAATTCAAGCAGGCTTCGATTCTTGCCAGAAGAGTGGAAAGTTCCTCAAATGTGTATTTAAAGTTCTGGGCTTCTTTTCAAAAATGAATTTTGAAACTTTTTACTCCAGCCTCCGAGAGTCCACCCATATGTGAAGCTCCGGCAGAAATAAAATGTCATGTAAGACCCTGAATAACATATGTAGAAGACGCGGAGGTCTGACTTTCCCTCCGAAAAGCCTTAAAGTTCTTTTCCCAATCACGAGAGGCACCCACAAAATCCGTGCCATTGTCAGAAAATATAGTGTTCGGGTAACCTCGTCGTAAAACAAATCTCTGAAAAGCTGCTAAAAAAGTAGCCGTAGAAAGGTCAGAAGTTGCCTCCAAATGAATGCTTTTGTAAAAAAGAAAAAAAAAAGATTCAAACATAACCCTTTGTTGTTCTGCCAGTTGAAGCAATGTTCGAATGGCCAAGCAAGGGGCGCAATTGACGCCAAAAGTTACTCTCTGCAACTCATACTCCTTAACGTTTTCCGTCGGAGAATCTCGAAACAAAATACGTTGAAATGGAGGGTGGGAGGGGTCAACCCTGATTTGCCTATACATCTGGGTAATATCGCAATTGAAAACAAATTTGAAAAGACGCCAACGAAGAATTAAAAGCACCAAATTCGACTGCAAAGTCGGACCAACATAAATGCAGTCGTTAAGACTATTCCCGGTTGAAGTTTTTTCGACGCATTAAAAACAACACGTAACTTCGTCGTCTTCCGTTCAGTTTTTATAATCGGGTGATGCGGTAGATAACAGCAAAAATTACTTGCCGAAGAAGCAGGAGAGACAAGTTTCATATGATCTAGTTCTAGATATTCGTTTACAATTTTGTCATACATTTTCTTAATGTCAGGTTTACGAAGAAGAGAAGCTTCCGTCCTAAGATATTGTTTTAGGATGTTAGGTCGTGACAGACCCAAAGACGATTGCTGAGGAAACTCAGGCTTAAATGAAAGAGTCACAATGTAGCTATCATAAGAGCCCTGACGAGTAGTTGTTTTATAATTCTCCTCACAAATTTTATCGAAAGTAGATAAGATTTTCCTCTTGGGGGTTTCCTCAAGTTCCCAAAACGAAGAAGATTTCTATTCAAACAATCTTCCTTAGAAAATTCTATTAGAGTAGAATGAATCCGAACTTGAGGTTGTGGATCAGGCACGGAACCAGTAATAATCCAGCCGAAAACAGTATTTTGCGCAACCAAAGAATCTAAAAAATCGACAGGAGGTTCCTTTACAACAATTCTGGAGTTAACCTTAGCTCCTTACAAGATATCAACAGGTCGGCTATCGTGAAAATTTATATCAGCCAAAGGAAGATTAGGCAAATGGTCACGAAAATGTAAAGGAATTGGAAGTGAGGGCAAATCGCCCGATATGTTTGGTAAAATTAAAGCCAGAGCCTCTACGACGACGGTAGAATCCAGAAGAGAATCAATTCTTAACGAACAAAGTTCTTTCGAAGTGCAAGCATTGCTGTGATTAGTACCACTAACTTTCAAGTTCGTAGAATGCGTCGAAAGACTTAAACGATCCTTGAACCGTTCAGTAATCAAAAAATTTTCAGCGCACGGATCGATAAGAACACGAGCTGGGTAGGTAACACCATGATGAATTAAATTCACGATAGCTGTTCCTAAAAGCACAGAGCCATTCAGAGATGAATGAAACACCTGTTTATTTGTAGGAACTATAGGATTTCTACAAGAAGAAGTAGATTGGATAGTATCATCCGCGGTGGTGCTGGCTTGAGCAAAGGTCGCAGCCGTAGTAGCACCCGAATTCAAATTACCATTACCCGAAGTAAATTTATTTACTATTGAATTTTCGGTCGTAGAAAAATCACGATGAAGCAGAGTGTGATGTCGTTTGTTGCACTTAGAACAAGTATGCAAGCTTTTACAATTTTTTACCTCGTGTTTACGAGATAAGCCATTTATATAACAACAAAACTCTTTGACCGTCGAAAATCGATCAGATACAGAAAGTTTCTTAAATCGCGAGCAAAGGTGTAAGAAATGTGTTTGCTTTTTACACAAAACACAAGAAGAATTATTCGAGGACGAAGAAGAAGCAGAAGACGAAGAAGCGGTAGTAGTAAAATGTGCCCACACCTTTAATTCTGCAGACTTGCTAGCCAGATGGGCATTCTAAAGACCCCGAGAGCACTCCAAGGTACTTCTTCGGTCACTAAGGATTTTAAACCCTCGCTTGTCTCCCGTTCCAAATACGGAAGAGCAAAAAGCTTCATTAATTCCCGCCAGGCTTCATCAAAGCCCTGATTAGTAAGCGGACCTCCCGAAACAATTGTACGCGCGTCGCCTTCAGTTACCGAAATTAACTGCTATAATCTTTCTATATTGCTTATGCGAGAGCAATTTATATACATCGCCGTAAAAAGATCGCAAAAAGTTGTCCAAGGACTAAAATCACCCTTAAAAATTGGGATTTTACAGGTTGGTTGAAAAGTTCCTGCGCTCACCAAGAGATGGCACTGCTAGCTCCAAACTTTTTTTTTCTCAAGTTGGTATAACTGTCATGAGAACACATGCAAAGTTGCAAGTCATTCTGTCAATTCTTTCTTTGTTTACAGCCATTTGAAGTTGACGTTTCATTGATTTTTTTTAATATGGAAAAAATTTAATATCGTGCAGTCATTAGATTTGTCACCACTCTGCCGGTCTTACACTATTGCTAATAGAGGCTTACCAGATTGTTGGCCGTGCTGGCATGCTGGCGTTGTGCTCGGCTAAAGCTCGCCGGATGGGGGGGATCTTCGCCAAACGCTCTGGATGTTGGCATGGACAACAAAAAAAAAATCATCTTCATGCCAGGCTGATTTTTATATTTATATCTACATGTGGACCCGAAGCAAAGACTATTGACCTGTAAAAAATTTCAAAAGAAGAAGAAATAAACGCACTAAAATAGACCCACCACCCAGAATACCCAGGCACCCTTCTGCCCCTATTACACACATCGACGAACGCTAAAATCCGGATAAGCTGCTCGGTGTTAGGCAACTTGTGTCGGCCCTCCCACTTGAAATCCTGGTGGATTTCACCATGTCAACCTGTGGCCTTACGATCAGGTTGACCCTTTCGCCTCTCCACTTACCTCCGCTACCCTACTATCACTTTAAAGAAATAAATTATTCACACATCTTTGTATTTTTTCTAAAACGTTATAAAAAGCTGCATTTTTTATTTAAAATTAAAAAGCTTAAATATGAAAATGAAAAAAAAGCATAAAAAATTTAGAAATTAAATAAACAAATGAAAAATAAATTATTAAAATGACATAAAATTTTGGAAATTAAAATTTAAAAAAAATTAAATTATAATTTGTGGAAATAAAATCAAAATTTAAAAAGCATAATGAAAATTTAACGTAAACTTAAGCGAAAGAAACAAAATTAAAAAAAGCAAAAAATTAAAGTTGCAAAAAGTTAGAAAAAATATAAATGCATCAAAAGAAAAATGGAAATTATACAGTAAAAAAATTTAAATGGCGATTGTGCTGTATATACGTATACTTCGCCAAAATGGCCGACGAAAACTTTTTTATGGTGCCGTGCCGTTAGGCAATATACCACTATCTTTTTATCCCCAACTTCTTCCAGGTTATTTCCTCTGCGCCTTTTATTTCTTTAGGATGTCAGTCCGTATGTTTCCGGGTTGGTGACGTAAGTACGCGTTTTATTTTTCTTCACTTTTCCTTTTTAGATTTTTTAAACTTGCCCTCTTTGCTCAAAATTTCTCGGAAAAACCGCGAGGACCTAGGCCTGAGCTCATCCTACTCCTAATTTTTTTGCAAACCTACAATTTTCCGGCACAACAAAAAAACTAAAAATTCTAAGTTACCGTATAGTCCGTCTGTACGTCCGCAGTAAAACCTGTATGTCCTATCCTAAAAAAACTTATAAAGAAGAGAAAAAATACCTGGCCGATTCCGTTCGGTGATAGAGATGATGATGACGATGCGGCAACGTAGCTGATGGTGGTGCGGCAGTATGCGGCGACAAGAAAATGGCCGATAATGCCAATGGCCGAAATCCCCAAAAAAAATCGGTGGTGCAAATCGCCAAGAAAACCAAAATTGCAGGACCAGGCAGTGCGGCAAAATTGAAATATTTATTTTCCAAATTCACTTTCACTATCAATTTTAAGTTTTTCCTTTTATTTAAATTTCATATATTGTAGCTTTTTCTTATCAGTTTTTCTGTTCAGTGCAGCTGCCTGGTTTTTTCTCTCCTTTTTTCTGTCTACCGGAAAAAGCATCTCATTTTCATCGCGTTTCATGCCATGGTAATTTCACTCAATTCATTGCAGTTTGTCAGCTGATTTCGGGCTATCACTCATTTCTGCTTCTTCTTCCCATAACGGACGAAACTAAGTTGAGTGATTAACCCTCTGCGAGCCGACGTGACAAACCCAGCCATCCTGCCTTACCAATTGTAACAAGGATGGAAGGGAACTGATCCTTTTCACCTTTCCAGATCATACGACAATTTTGGTACGGTGTAAATGGTATAGAAATCAATCGATCCATCTGGCAGCACTTTATTTAAAAAATCGTGTAAAATCGGTCACCGGTAAAAACGACCAGTCTGGCAGCATCTACACTCTTTCCAATTAATAAAAACGTGAAGAAGACGCTTTTGGGTATGCCCAAAAGAAAAAAATAAAAAAAATAAAATAAAGTGCCAACAAGAAAAACCAAGAAGGAAGGAAGACCTGTTCGCAGCACCCCACCCAAAGGATATCCGAAGGTAAGTAAAAAAATGTAATTTATGGTAAAATAAAAATGATCGGAAGCTGCCCAAAAAAAAAAGAAAATCCAAGGCAATCGCGTTTTTTTCCAGACGGCGGCGGGTAATATTTTTTTTTTACCGGCGGCTCAAAAAAAATAAATAACTTTAAACAAGAACGTATTTCTAAAAATTTTAAACAGTGTTTCCAAAAAAGGTATATAATTCCCAAGAGTATGTTTCTCTCTCCCGAACTTTCTAGTACTCTCCTAGAACACGAACACAGTTTGGCGGTGCTGCCATATAACCAATTTTAAATATTTTTTTGCCGTTATTTTTTGGGATGCTAGAGATCTTTCTGATTACTTTATAAAAAATATGTTTTCTTATTTTATTCATGTATTTTTTCCAGATTTTTCATATTAAAAATATAATATTTGCTCAATATACTATTTATTTATGATAAAATTAGACATGTCTAATAAAGTAAAAAAACAACCAACATTTGCAATTGTGTTAAGAAATAGTTACGAACTCAAACATAACATTGTGACGTGAAAAGTATTAAAGTGTGTACACACATTGAACAACTCTGTCTAGTCATATCCATTACTTCCCATTTCTATGGAAAAAGCATATAATAAAGATAATAACTATGCTATTAATTGTTGCAACATATAACTAAAAACATATAAAAAAAATGCAATCATTTGAAAAAAGTTGTTTCCATGAAAAACTGGTAAACAGTTAAGAATCCCAAAAACTGAGATACAAAATTACACTGTTTATGTGGCAGTACTGCATACACTAAATTTAATGTTTCTCAACACTAGCAACTTGAAAATGTTGCCCTCTCATTTAAAAATGTTGCCGCTGAACTGTGTACTATGTTAAATTTCTGGTAGAGCGGGAAAAATACTCTAGAAAATTATATACATTTTGGTGTTTCCAACTAATTCTAAGCAAAATTTGCTAAAATTGTATTCATAAACGACTTTTAGCTTAGAATACCTTTTTCTTTTACACTTTGTGTAAAAAAACAAACGAATTTAAAACTGGTTCGACCCTATTTCATAATGACATGTTTGATTTGTGTTTATTTTCATTCCAACTACTTTTGCAAAAAAAAAAAAAAATTATCATTTAAACAAATGAATTTATTAGTTTTTGTTTCATAAATAATGAACATTCTATATTTGATCAAACGAATTGGTAAGAACCAATTTTATTTGAAAAGAAAAGTGATATTTTCAATTGCATTTTGCCCCCAATAGAAAGTATGGCAAAAATTTAAAACAAATCGTTAGACGAAAATTTCCAAAAAGAGCATCGATCCGTTTCCAAATTCGCATAAAGAGTTTAAGCAGAAATAAAACTGTTTTGAATTTATTGAACGTGGACTTGTGGTGTGTTGTTTTATCCAAACCAAGAAAATAAAACCGGTTGTTTGAATACTCTCTTATCTACAATAAAATCATTACCTATGTAACGCTTTCACTGGACATTTGTTTTGACTCTTTTTCTCCCTTTTTTATTTAATAAACAAGTTTTTATAAATGTTTTTTTTTTTTTTTTTAAAAACAAAAAGAAAATTCCTAGAAACGAGAACCGTACGGTTTAGCAAACATTGATTTGCATCATCACGATTATTGTGAAATAAAAAAAAACACAGTGTTGCCATCCTCAAGGCAAAAACATTAAATCGTTTTTTTCCTATATAAAATACTGATTTGAGTACGAATTTTTAAATAACTTTTTTTTTTCCCAGGTTTAAAATGCATTTGAAACTTGGATTAAGTTTCTCTTTTCTTTTTTTTATGAGTACCGCGGTAAAGGCTATGGAACACGTAGGTGATATCGTGTTTCCAACCTAAGTAGTATCGGTGAGTATGATTCCAATCCTTACATATATCTCAACTTTCACTAACTCATTTAGACTTTTCCTTTCTTTATCGCCGGTAACACTACCCGGAACTGGTTTACAACTGACTGGAATGGCTATCGCGTATATTATGAAATTAAAACTTGTGAAAAGTGTAATATCAGAAAAACTTAAAAAACTACAAAATTTCTAAATATATATATTGTTTTGACATGGCTCAACAAAAAATTCACGTTTTCAAAGATTTCAAATTGCTAGAGCCTAAATGACAAAACTATTTTATTAACTTTTGAATTCAATGCCTTTGCTTACTTAATAAATCTACTTCTTTCTTAACCTATCCTTAAATTTAGAACTTAAACTGATATTATGCTTTTCGCAAGAATTCATGGCTTGTTTTACTAATTCATTTTTTTTTCCTATATCTAGATATCTGTTCCAGAAATTCATAATGGTAACTATTGATGAAACTACTCCTGATTCGACGCTAATCCCAACCTAAGTCTTCAACAGTTTAAGTGAGTTTCAATAATAATCTGTTAACTATACTCTATTCCCTATTTGCTTATCTATTTTACTTAATTTACATTACATCTTATTTATTCATTCATTTATATATTCGTTTATTTCCTATTAAAATGTATTCGGATGGTATTCATATTCGTATACAAACATATATATATATATATATATTCATTGCCCATACTTTGAAGTCATCTGTATATACACCCAAAAAAGTCCCTATAAAATGCGCTGTAACCAGTAAAATGTCTTCAGTGTAAACAGTAGAATAACGAAAAGTTTAAGGACAGTCCCCAAAGTAACAAAATGTCTTCATAGTAACTTGTGCAACGAAAAACCGTCCCCGCAACATGCACCGTGCACATATATATATATATATATATATATATATATGTGCACAGCACATGTTGCGGGACGGGTTTTCGTTCCACAAGTTACTATGAAGACATTTTGTTACTTTGGGGACTGTCCTTAAACTTTTCGATATTCTAGTGTTTACTCTGAAGACATTTTACTGGATACAGCGCATTTTATAGGGACTTTTTTGGCTGTATATACAGATGGCTTCAAAGTATTGGCAATGCATATATATATATATATATATATATATATATATATATCTATATATATATGCATTTCACATACTTTGAAGACATCTGTATATACAGCCAAAAAAGTCCCTATAATATGCGCCGTATCCAGTAAAATGTCTTCAGTGTAAACAGTAGAATAATTAAAAGTTTGAGGACGGTCCCCAAAGTACCAAAATGTCTTCATAGTAACTTGTGGAACGAAAACCGGTCCCCGCAACATGCGCTGTGCACATATATATATATATACATATACATATTACTAAAGTTTGGAACGTGTTTCTTAATCACACTCTGACGAACTTGTGGGTTATGTAAATACTGCCTTGAAACAACGTTTCCATTGCAGACGTTACTACCCTCTTTTTCGGATTTGTAAATTATGTAAATACTGCATTGAAACAATGCTTTCACTGCAGACATTACAACCTTTTCGGTTTCTTAGACCAAGCGTTTTCAAATTTTGAAACGTTTGTTTCAAGAAACTCCTGAGACTACGTTGACAGATTCTGTGCGAAATGCGAAATGAAAAGCATTTATTTTCTTTAGCGAAGTACACATTTATTGAATATGAACACATATCATAGCTACACATGTAACTGTGGGATGAAAAACTTCTTTTAAACCTGATCCAACTTGCTGTAAGACGGACTCAGATCATGTTATTGAACCAGGTGACTAACAACTTCTAGCCCTTAATGGCACAGTTCCCCAGGGTCGCAATGAAGTTGCACCAATGGCCTCAATAACGGTTACAAACGTAACCTGCTAGAAACGGTAGCATCTGTTGGTCAGTTAAAGAAAACGTTCATATTCCTATGAATAAAATATCACTTGTGACTTAAAACTTCGCTTAAGAAAATTTGTGCTTTTCATTCAAACGAAATCCGTGAACTGTCTTTACTAGAAATAATTCACGATAAATGAAAAAACACAATCTATATATATATATATATATATATATATATATATGTGCACGGCGCATGTTGCGGGGACGGGTTTTCGTTCCACAAGTTACTACGAAGACATTTTGTTACTTTGGGGACTGTCCTTAAACTTTTCGTTATTCTAGTGTTTACTCTGAAGACATTTTACTGGACACAGCGCATTTTATAGGGACTTTTTTGGCTGTTTATACAGATGTCTTCAAAGTATGGGCAATGCATATATATATATATATATATATATATATATGTGCATGGCGCATGATGCGGGGACGGGTTTTCCTTCCACAAGTTACTATGAAGACATTTTGATACTTTGGGGACTGTCCTTAAACTTTTCGTTAATCTACTGTTTACACTGAAGACATTTTACTGGATACAGCGCATATTACAGGGACTTTTTTGGCTGTATATACAGATGTCTTCAAAGTATGTGAAATGCATATATATATATATATATATATATATATGCATTTCACATACTTTGAAGACATCTGTATATACAGCCAAAAAAGACCCCGTAATATGAGCTGTATCCAGTAAAATGTCTTCAGTGTAAACAGTAGAATAATGAAAAGTTTGTGGACAGTCCCCAAAGTAACAAAATGTCTTCATAGTAACTTGTGGAACGAAAACCCGTCCCCATAACATGCGCTATGCACATATATATATATATATATATATATATATATATATATATATATATATATATATATGTGCACAGCATATGTTGCGGGGACGGGTTTTCGTTCCACAAGTTACTATGAAGACATTTTGTTACTTTGGGGACTGTCCTTAAACTTTTCGTTATTTTACTGTTTACACTGAAGACATTTTACTGGACACTGCGCATTTTATAGGGACATTTTTGGCTGTATATACAGATGTCTTCAAAGTATGGGCAATGCATATATATATATATATATATATATATATATATATATATGCATTGCCCATACTTTGAAGACATCTGTATATACAGCCAAAAAAGTCCCTATAAAATGCGCTGTGTCCAGTAAAATGTCTTCAGAGTAAACACTAGCATAACGAAAAGTTTAAGGACAGTCCCCAAAGTAACAAAATGTCTTCATAGTAACTTGTGGAACGAAAACCCGTCCCCGCAATATGTGCTGTGCATATATATATATATATATATATGCATTGCGCATTCTTTGAAGACATCTGTATATACAGCTAAAAACGTCCCTATAATATGCTCTGTATCCAGTAAAATGTCTTCAGTTTATACAGTAGATAAATGAGAAGTTTGAGGACGGTCCTCAAAGTAACAAAATGTCTTCGTAGTAACTTGAGGAACGAAAAACCGTCCCCGCAACATGAGCTGTGCACATATATATATATTAGGGCGGGTCGATTTATTTTTCGACAATTTCCCTATGATTTCCGTATTCTATGGGTTATTTCATGAAAATTTTCCGAAGAAACCATACCTCTATCGTTAAAATCGAGTCCCCTACTTTTTGTTGGTAGGTTTTTTCCCAAATTGACGTTCGTATGAAATATTACCTACACGTTCACATCCATAACTCAAAAACTATCGATCGGGTTTAATCGCCAGTAGGCGCGTTGGAAAGGTGAGCTCATTTTGATAAATTTACAAAAAAAAATCTCCAACATTGGTCCAACGGTTCAAAAGTTACGGGCATTTTTGTCCAAATTTTGGAGCCTTTTTCCATTTTTTTCATGATTTTGTCCAAGAATATTACTTTCATGGCCATTTTTTTGGCTCAATCCATTATTTAATTCAATTTACAATTAAAAACGAAGAGTTTAAGCCCAAATTTATCGAATTCGGTTAATTAATTCATGCGATATTGCTAAAACAAAATAACACATAAAACCAACTTTTTGATTTTTTTTCCCTTTTTATTTTTGTTCTCTTTTTTGGGTTTGCATACGATTTATAAAGAATAATTCTTCGCTGACGTCATTTTGACAACAACAAATACACAGCAATTCTAATTGGACGAAACAATCAGCTGTAGTTGGCGGGGTGGGGATTCCAGTGTATGCTAGTTTTGTTTGAGCGTCATTTCAGTGAAGTGTTACTTGAAATAACTAACAAATAATCAAACTATTTTGAAATTTAGAAAAGATTTAAAGGTAAGTGTAAAAACATTGCTAACTATTATAGTTAATAGTTATATTATTATTCTATGAAAAACATATATAATTCTTTTAGTGACGGTTTAAAAAATGGATTCAGAGCCTGGTTCATCGCAAAATCCAACAGATACCCAACGCAGTAGTTTGTAACATTTGGTCTCTCATGATGTTTTTTCTTTTGGCGTGGGCTGTGAATTACCTGATATTAATCTGTCAACTAAACGAGATATATTGAAGTACTATTTTTTCTTGGCCGAACGTTCAAAAGCCCAAAGCAAAATGTTTTCGTATAAAAGATTTACTCCCCAAGTAGCAGACAGATTGTTAGAATTTTGGAATCAACTTAATATTGAACTTATACTCAAAGGTAGCATCATTAGAAAATTGAATAATTTGCTTGACGCATATAGTAATGCAGATAAACAACGAGTAAAACGCGCAACAGAATTAAAAAAATTCGTAGAATCAACAAACCAATTATTCAACATTGGAAAATGTAAATGCAACTTGAAAGAAAACGACTGCTCATGTGGATCTATCCCAGAAAACTTAAAAGATTTCATGCGCGATCAATATAATGACAGAATACAAACGATACCGGAACACGATAGTGGAAGTGAAGAGACGATACCAACGACTATACCAACAATCCCAGTGAGCAACGATCCTACATACGAACCACATTATGACGAAATGGAAGTTGATGTGAGAGGAGGTTCAGAATTAGTTCTACCACCACAAACATACACTCCCAGATACAATACTAAAAACTATGCAATGATGTGTGACAGATTTGGTGTGCATGATAGAATGGGATCAGCATTGGCAACAGCTCTGATGGAAGACCTGGGCGTAAAAGATGCTCATGGCAATCTTGTCATCATGGATAAAAGTAAACTTCGTAGAGAAAGAGAAAAATGGAGACAAGACGCACTTCGTAAGCGGTATGATGGCTCGAATTTGATATCATTTTCATTCAACGGCAGGAAAAATGATGCTCTAACTGTAGAAAAAATTGATGAGAAGTTGCATCCAAGGATGGTTAAAGAACCTCATCTAGTTGTTTTGAGGGAACCAAATTCTCAATTGATAGGCTACACAAAACTAGAAAGTGAAACTGCGGCAAGCAAAGTCAACAAATTGATCGAATTCTTCCAAGAAAAACAATTGTCTCTCGATTCATTAATTGCCATATGCGCTGATGGTGAACCAACAAATACTGACGTACACGGTGGAATTTTGCGACTATTCGAAAAACAGTTAAAGAGACCACTGCACTGGTTTGTGTGTCTTCTGCACTTTAACGAGCTTCCGTTTAGACATTTGTTTGACACTTTAGACAAATCAACCACCACTGGACCACGATCAACTACCGGAAAGTTGAGCTCGAATTTGATATCATTTTCATTCGACGGCAGGAAAAATGATGCTCTAACTGTAGAAAAAATTGATGAGAAGTTGCATCCAAGGATGGTTAAAGAACCTCATCTAGTTGTTTTGAGGGAACCAAATTCTCAATTGATAGGCTACAGAAACTGCGGCAAGCAAAGTCAACAAATTGATCGAATTCTTCCAAGAAAAACAATTGTCTCTCGATTCATTAATTGCCATATGCGCTGATGGTGAACCAACAAATACTGACGTACACGGTGGAATTTTGCGACTATTCGAAAAACAGTTAAAGAGACCACTGCACTGGTTTGTGTGTCTTCTGCACTTTAACGAGCTTCCGTTTAGACATTTGTTTGACACTTTAGACAAATCAACCACCACTGGACCACGATCAACTACCGGAAAGTTGAGCTCAAAAATTGCTGATTGTGAAAATCTTCCGGTATGTAATTTTTATAGCTAATTCTTTACCATTTTTTATTCTATTTTTTAGCTTTTATGTTTTCTTTTCAGGTGGTAACCGATTTTGAGGAAATCGCTTTGGAAAATATGCCTCCTGGTGATTTAAATCCAGAAGAATTATCTACTGATTCGAGGTACTTGATGTTAATGGCCAATGCAATTTCTAATGGTGTGGTTTCTGCGGATTTATCTCACATAAAACCAGGGCCAATTGCACATTCTCGTTGGCTGACCAAAGCCAATAGATTATTACGGTTGTATGTGACAACTAATAATCCAACTGAAAATTTAAAAATTCTGGCTAACTATATAATAAAAGCATACACGCCAATGTATTTCAATGTTAAGTATTATAGCTCTGCCGCATATGGTAGTACATTACTTTTTAAATTTATTACTAGGACACGATTTTTACCACGAAATTTACTTGGAGTTGTAAATACAGTAATTCAAGATAATCCATATTTTGCACACTCAGAAAATATCTTGCTATCTATGTTGTTTGATGATAGAATGGAAAAACGAAACATTGCTATAAAGAAGATTTTACATTACCGAAGAGATATTGTCGACCCAACGGAACTTAGAGTTTATAAAAAATCTCTTATAAACTTTAATTGTACGGAATATAAAAATATGATTGATTTAAATGACGATACCATTTTATTCGAACCACCGTTTACGCAAAGTTATTCGTATGAAAATTTGGAGGGATATTTAAATTACGAAGTGCCACCGTTCGATGATCCACAAATTCCTTAACACATTCAAGGAACGGAAAGACATGTCCAATTGCTGGCTGCCACTGCTAAACGAGTTGCAGGAAAGAATGTAGAAGGCGCTATGGCGACGACATTAGAGAGCCGTACGAAAACACCCAGACTTGAAAGCAAACAAGACTTTCAGAAAAAATAATGTTTTTTTTCACATTTTGTCTTCTACTACACTCAAATTGAATATTTTTTTTTGATAATAGGTTGATAGATACTTTATTATCTCTTAATTTGAATTTTTGTAGAAAAAAAAAATAAAAAGGGAAAAAAAATCAAAAAGTTGGTTTTATGTGTTATTTTGTTTTAGCAATATCGCATGAATTAATCAACCGAATTCGATAAATTTGGGCTTAAACTCTTCGTTTTGAATTGTAAATTGAATTAAATAATGGATTGAGCCAAAAAAATGGCCATGAAAGTAATATTCTTGGACAAAATCATGAAAAAAATGGAAAAAGGCTCCAAAATTTGGACAAAAATGCCCGTAACTTTTGAACCGCCTACTGGCGATTAAACCCGATCGATAGTTTTTGAGTTATGCATGTTAACGTGTAGGTAATATTTCATACGAACGTCAATTTGGGAAAAAATCTACCAACAAAAAGTAGGGGACTCGATTTTAACGATAGAGGTATGGTTCCTTCGGCAAATTTTCATGGAATAACCCATAGAATACGGAAATCATAGGGAAATTGGTGAATTTTTTCACTCCCTACAAATCGACCCGCCCTAATATATATATATATATATATATATATATATATATATATATATATATATATATATATATATATATAAATATATATATATATATATATATTCATTGTGCATACTTTGAAGACATCTGTATATACAGCCAAAAAAGTCCCTATAATATGCCCTGTATCCAGTAAAATGTCTTCAGTCTATGTAGTAGATTAATGTAAAGTTTGAGGTCAGTCTCCAAAGAATCAAAACCGTCCCCGCAACATACGCTGTGCATATATATATATATATATATATATATATATATATATATATATATATATATATATATATATATATATATATATATATATATATATATATATATATATATATATATATATATATATGTAACGTATATCAATATTAACAAAATCCATAAAATACTTATTTTATCGCATTATATTTATCGTATCATTATTACTATTTATTATTATTTTCATTTATTTATTTAACTATTCATAACTTGTACTTCGGTTACGGTGAGATCATATAAAAGCTATCAATTTATTATTACATGTACCTTTTACTTTGTGTTGGGTCTTCGAATTCTAAAACCTTTCACTGTTTTAAATCTTTGGCGTGGAAAATCCCTAATGATTTGCCTTTTAGGTCTTCTATCTCATATAAACTATTCCCTACCGGGCGTACAATACGGCATTTAAAGAATCTTTTCGCCAATTTGGCATTGAAATTGTTTTTAAAATCACTCTGTTGAAAGCTACGGCGATAAACTTATTGCCCTGGGACAAACTTTACGTTCCGGCTCCTAATATTGTAGGTCTTTTCGTTCTTTAAATGTGCCTTATGCAGACTTTCGCGAATTTTAGTTCGCACCAAATCGAGTTGAATCGATTTAGGCATAATATTATTTTCAGGATCACTTAAAATCCTAAGTTTTCGAGCTAATTTATAGGCCTCAGCATGGCATATCATATTCATTCCGAATAATGCAAAATACGGCGTGACTCCAGTCGCGTTGTGCACGGAAGACCTAAGTGAACATTCGATCTCCGACAGGTATTTGTCCCAGTCTCTGTGATCTCCGTCGATATACGCACGTATTGCAGCCAAAATTGATTGATTCACTCTTTCGGATGCATTAGCCTGGGGTGAATGAGTGGCTGTTCTCATATGCCTAATGCCAAACCTATTTATTGCCTCCGCAACAAATTGCTTTCCATTGTCCGAAACTATTACCTCCGGCGTACCGAATTTGTGGAAAACCTCCGCGATTAAAAATTTTACTACATTTTTAGCACTGGCCTTTGCCACGGCTTTTAGCAAAACAAATTTTGACAAATGGTCTAAAACAATAAAAATAAAACAGTTACCAGACTTCGATCTAGGATACGGACCCAAGAAGTCTATATATACGCGCTGAAAAGGTCTTTCTATTACACATTCGCTGCCCATTGGCGGCCTAAGAGTAGTATTAGCCGGCTTTGTCTCCTTGCATGTTTGACAATTTTGGACAAATTTTCGAATATGGGAGTTTTGATTAGGCCAGTAGAAAAATTCTCTAACTCTGCGTAGAGTTTTATGAAAACCTCCGTGCGCGGATTGAGGTGGCTCATGGGCCTTTCGAATTATATCTTCAGCGAGTGCCAAAGGCACCCACAACTTCCAACAGAAATCTTCATTCAGAGGTAGACCATCGTATGGCAACATTCTCTTGTAGACAAAATCGTCAATTACCTTAACGTCAGGTAATTTCTCAGCATTTTTTCGCACTGCTGCAACTAAATCGAGGATTATCCTCGGACTTAAAACTTTCTGAATTTAAATCAATAAAACCATTTATCTCAGCTGACACTTCCTCCATATCATACCTAGAAAGGGTATCAGGTACTACATTTTGTTTCCCCTGCCGGTGTTCTATAGAAAAATCGAATGCTTGAAGGTGTAAACTCCAGCGTGCTAAACGACCACTAAGTTCCTTGTGGGACATTAACCACTTAAGGCTACTATGGTCTGTTATAACCGTAAACGGAAGCAATTCGATATATGGCCTAAATTTTTTAATCGCCATCACGACTGCCGGTGCAGGTGATAGTTTTTGTGAAAAATATGCTATAGGGTGCTCCTCATCGGAGTCATCCTTTTGAAATAATACTGCCCCTATACCGATATCCGAGGCATCGCATTGCACGTAAAAGTGCCTTGAAAAGTCAGGGTGGGTAATAACAGGACTGGTGGTTAGTGCCGATTTCAAACGTTCGAAAGCGACCTTAGCCTCCTCAGAGAACTTAAAAACTTTACACTTTTTTAGTGTTTCAAAAATTGGAGCTGCAATGGTGGCATAATCGGGTATAAATCTTCTATACCAACCAGTAGCACCCATGAAACTTCCGACCTGTTTTACAGTTTTTGGAAAATCATACTTCAAAATGGTGGCGATCTTTTCTGGATCAGGTTTAAGCTGTCCGTTACCTACAATGTAACCGAGGTATCGCAATTCGCGAAAACAAAATTTCGATTTTGCTACGTTTATGGTTAGCCTTGCATTTTCTAAACAAATCGAGACACGTTTCAGCAACTCCAAGTGAGTCTTAAAATCTGGCGACACTACCAATAGATCGTCTAGATAGACAAAAACTCTATCACGTAGCGCCGAGGGGATCACCTTATCCATCAAACGGCAAAGCCTTTGAGCTGCATTGCACAACCCAAAAGGCATTACCGTAAAATGGTAAAGCGGTCTTCCAGGCACCGTGAAGGCAGTTTTTTCTCGGCTAGACTGATCTAAAGGTATTTGCCAAAAAGCGTCTTTTAGATCAACACTAGAAATAAAAAACGTGTCTCCCAAGCGACTGAGCAGACCTTCGATATGCGGGAGCGGATATGCATCCTTGACCGTAAGCGCATTGAGCTTGCGAGCATCCAAACACAACCGGTTCTTTTCGCCCTTTCGGACTAGGGTGACCGGATGGCTCCAAGGACTCTGGCTGGGCTCAATAACACCTAGGTCAAGCATCCTATCTAGCTCAGCATACATCAACTTCTGCACAGCCGGGGAGACCGGATAATGCCTGTCCTTCACTGGAGTTGCATCTTGTGTATCGATGGTGTGAATCTCGAGATGCGTTTTTCCCAGACCTTTCGTGGTATAACACGGAAACTTGGCCACTATCTCCTCTAGTTGAAATTGTTCACTCGGAGAAAGCAAATGCACTTTAACGTCAGCGCTGCCTTGATCGGCTTCATCACAAAGACTAATGCCGTTGGTGGTTAGGCTATCAATACGCAATAAATTAAAAGATCTTACAAAATCTGCGCCTAAATAGAATTCCCTATTTAACGTTGGGACTAAATAAAATGTTGTGTGGTGTTTGATTTTATTAAATTCAATATTAGCCCTTACTCGACCAATGATTTTATGTAGCGTGCCGTCGGCGCACAGTGCTTTGTCCGCATATAGTGAATCGGCAAAATTAGAGGAGTTGTCGCAGAAACTTGAAATTTGGTATGCTGGCTCAGAATATCTAAATTAAGAAAAATTTGAAGTTTCGAAAAAATCGGCCCAAGGACACGCCTACTTCCGATACATCCTTAAATTTAAAAGTTTAATTCCAGCTACTATTATGAGCGGAATGAAGCAAAAATTGGTAAATCTCTGTTAAATTATGTCATTTAGCTAAGTGCTTAATTTTGTTTCATTCGGAGCAAGGACATAACAACCTCCCATATATCCTTTTTCTTAAAATCTACATTTTGGCTACATTAATGATAAGAATACAGTAAGAATTCGGAATAGTTTATGAAATTATACTTTTTTACTCTGTGACAATTTTCGTTTCATTCGGTGCAAGGACATTACTACCTCCCATATATCCTTTTCCTCAAAAACTGAATTTTAGCTACATTAATGATCAGAATGCACTAAAAACGGATAATAAGTTTTAAAAAGATACTTTTTAGATCTCTGAAGATTTTTTTTTATTCGGTACAAGTACTTGACTTTCTCCCACATGTCCTTTTTCTCAAAAACTAAGTTTTTCCCAATTTTGCCATTTATTAATACAGATATATACTTCTGGGATTTTATTTTTTTACACAGATATCCAAAAAGCAACTATACACAATATTAAATACAATTTACCATTATCGAAAAATATAACTTTACAATTATAAAATAAATTTTACAAAATGGCTTCATTATGTATATACATATGTA
This sequence comes from Eustalomyia histrio, assembly GCA_949748255.1. Taxonomy (NCBI): domain Eukaryota; kingdom Metazoa; phylum Arthropoda; class Insecta; order Diptera; family Anthomyiidae; genus Eustalomyia; species Eustalomyia histrio. Next base: position 151,547,935 of record OX456523.1, read on the forward strand.
TAGAGAAAATATGTCAAAAATTGATAATTTTAAAAAGGGCTACACTTATTCCTTCAAATTTTGTAAAATAACTTCAAAATAATGTTAAATTTGTTTAAGAACGATAGCAATCGTTTTCAATGCAATTTTATAATTTTTTGGAAATGCACTCTACATGAAGCATTGTTCGAATTGATACATTTTTTTAAAATGTTTGCAAGTTTCGATTGTGTGAAAAAATGTCTAAACTATTCTTTGCTTTAAAAACATGTTATTCGACCAATAAATGTGGTCCAATTCGGATAAAACTAGGTACAAGAGATTTTATCCGATTCGGAAAAAATTTCCAAATTATAGACTTAGAAAAGCCGAAATAAAAAGTTGTGTAATTTTATATAATTTTTTTTTTATACTCAATCAAAGATAATAAATTTTTTCAAACAAATGCGGTAAAAATCACAAATTTAGCCATTTTTACAAAAGCCAATATTTTGAATTTTTGTGAAAAACCGGCACTTTTTTTTTAATAATATGTTAGATAATATTATAGACTTACAAAAACCGAAATAAAAAATTATTTAATTTTATGTAATTTTTTTTATACTCAATCAAAGATATACTCAATCAAAGATAATACATCACAAATTTAGCCATTTTTACAAAAGCCAATATTTTGATTTTTTGTTAAAAACCGGCACTTTTTTTTAATAATATGTTAGATAATATTATAGACTTACAAAAACCGAAATAAAAAATTATTTAATTTTATATAATTTTTTTTTATACTCAATCAAAGATAATACATTTTTTCAAACAAATGCGGTAAAAATTACAAATTTAGCCATTTTTACAAAAGCCAATATTTTGATTTTTTGTGAAAAACCGGCACTTTTTTTTTAATAATATCTTAGATAATATTATAGACTTACAAAAACCGAAATAAAAAATTATTTAATTTTATATAATTTTTTTTTATACTCAATCAAAAATAATACATTTTTTCAAACAAATGCGGTAAAAATCACAAATTTAGCCATTTTTACAAAAGCCAATATTTTGATTTTTTGTGAAAAACCGGCACTTTTTTTAATAATATCTTAGATAATATTATAGACTTACAAAAACCGAAATAAAAAGTTATTTAATTTTATATAATTTTTTTTTATACTCAATCAAAGATAATACATTTTTTCAAACAAATGCGGTAAAAATCACAAATTTAGCCATTTTTAGAAAAGCCAATATTTTGATTTTTTGTGAAAAACCTGCACTTTTTTTTAATAATATGTTAGATAATATTATAGACTTACAAAAACCAAAATAAAAAATTATTTAATTTTATATAATTTTTTTTTATACTCAATCAAAGATAATACATTTTTTCAAACAAATGCGGTAAAAATCACAAATTTAGCCATTTTTACAAAAGCCAATATTTCGATTTTTTGTGAAAAACCGGCACTTTTTTTTTAATAATATCTTAGATAATATTATAGACTTACAAAAACCGAAATAAAAAATTATTTAATTTTATATAATTTTTTTTATACTCAATCAAAGATAATACATTTTTTCAAACAAATGCGGTAAAAATCACAAATTTAGCCATTTTTACAAAAGCCAATATTTTGATTTTTTGTGAAAAACCGGCACTTTTTTTTTAATAATATGTTAGATAATATTATAGACTTACAAAAACCGAAATAAAAAATTATTTAATTTTATATAATTTTTTTTTATACTCCATTAAACTTAAGAAATTTTTCCATATTCCTAGTATGTTCTTTTAATTCATTGGGAGCTAAAAGAATAGTTTGTAAGTAGACTATTCAAAATTTTCATCCGATTCGAATGAAATTTGGTACATGATGATTGTGACTAATTCTTTTTACTGATATTTGTACATATATCCAATTTGCTGAAAATTGGTCAATATTCAATCATATAAGTCAAAAAAATGCGGTAAAAATCACAAATTAAGCTATTTTTACAAAAGCCAATATTTTGATTTTTTGTGAAAAACCGGCACTTTTTTTTTAATAATATGTTAGATAATATTATAGACTTACAAAAACCGAAATAAAAAATTATTTAATTTTATATAATTTTTTTTTATACTCCATCAAACTTAAGAAATTTTCGAATTTTCACCAAAAAAAAACCTATTTTTTGGAGTTGTAAAAAATATTTGTTTTCAAATATATATTAAATAGTGTATTAAAGGTTTACTACAAATATATCTAAGTATTCAAAAAATAAAACTTTAAATCAGTATTTAAAAAAATATATTTTTGAGAATTATTTTCGTGAAACAACTGAAAACAATATTTTTTGTTCAGTAATTTTTGCTTAATATTTTCAAACTTTGGCGCCCTCTACTGACGGCGAAAGCAATCAGACTAAATTTTTTTTTGCATATTTATTTCAGTTAACTTCTTGTCTTTCAAAAAATGTACTTTTAAGAACAATTTGAGCCCATGCTTAATTTTTGATTTTTGCCTATGGGACAAAGCACTGTGCGGCGGTCCCTATTGTGGTTGCATACGGGTGTACTACAAGCTGAGCTTTTTCAACGAAATTTAGACAATTTTTGCCTAGACATGTCACGGTCGCGCCACTGTCGATTAAACCCTCGATTACCTGACCATTAATATCTAATCTACCTTTTCTTATTCTACTTGAGACCTCGCCAAATATTCTATTCTTAGCCTCGTTATATTCTCTTACTCGTACATGTAATGGTTTTAGCTCTCTTAGCCTTGCTACTACTGCTATTTTTTTGTTTTTTGTCTTATTTTCTAAAATTTTGATTTGCCCACTCTGGCCATCAAATACTAAATTATTATTATTACTGTTAACTGGGTCTAGACCGGTGTCGACCTCGCCTGCCCAGTTCGAGACGAGTGTCTTGCCTGGTTTCCCTGGCACTTTGGACATTCGGGCGTTATAACATTTTCCCTACCCCACCGATAGCAAAAAATCTTTCGAGGAACCACCTCACAATCGATAAAACTGTGACCGACTTGTCTGCAGTTCCAGCAGGTGTATTTACCGTTTGCGCTTATCGCATCTACCTCCCACTCAGATATTGGCATTTCATCCTCGTACGCCAGCTCATGGACTACTCGTTGTGGCATATTAGCTCTTTGTTGATAGGCCTGTCGTTGACTTTGCAACAAAATTTCAGCTCGCTTTACCTCTTCACAAAATTTAGCTAAGCTCGCAGTCTTTATTGGGAAAATTAATTGAGCTAGCGCTGGCTTTAAATTACTCCTCATTATTTCGACCAAATCCTGCTCGGAATATGGGGAGCTCAGACTGTTACGCAACTTAACTACGGCATTATAAAATTCCTCAAACGTTTCATGAGGCAGTTGGCGACGATCCATGATCTTCTTTTGCTTTTGGAACTCGCTCTCCATTCTTCGATAACGAGCTAAAAATGCTGCGTGTAGGTCGCTCCACTTTTCTATTTGCACTAACCGCCGGTGACTCCAATACCAGTCTCGGGCTTGGCCTGCCAACAGGTGATGGAAATTATGCAGGATATCGTCATCCGTGCAGTTATAATCTCGCTTTAACGTATTCACGCGGAAAATGAAGTCCTCCGCATCGATTTTGTCTGAGCCGTCAAAACTTTAATTCCATTTCGCAACGTCTACTTTACGTTGCGACATCCAGGGGTAAACTGGTGCGTGCATATTGTAGTTTGACGGTGGTGGCCAAAATTGCGGCTGCGTGAAATCATACGGTGGTAAAAAGCCACGATGTTGTGGTTGTGTATAAGCTTGTTGCGGCTGCGGTTGCGTATAAGCCGGTTGTGGTTGAGCATAAGCCGGTTGCGGCTGTGCTTGTGTATAAGCCAATTGCGGCTGTGATGTGGGTGGTCTAACGTTAGGTGGTTGCTGATCTAAGTAGCCCTGACGCGGCTGACCAGAAAACTGATGTTGTTCTAAAAATTGTTGGTGCAGCACATCACTGTATTGCTGTGGTTGCCATTGCTGGCCTGGAATTGGCGTATTTATTGGCCCAATGTTTGCCAGTGGTGGAACACCTACTGTATTGGGAGCTCTCCAAACTGGCGAAGCTGCTGATGGTGGTGGTGCCCTTGGCTGTATAGCCGACCAGGGAGTAGTTGGGTCATCAAGGGAGTGAGCGCGACTCATCGCCTCCCTTTTTCTTCTGCTTTCTCTACTAGCTATCTCTATCATTTCGCGCACGGTCGCTGCATTACGGACATTCATACTGTCTTGCTGAGGCATCTGTTGCTGTTGCACTTCAGCTCGTGCATTTCGAGCAGTAAGGCTGCTATACTCTGGCGATGCGATTGAGATTGACAGATCCAAATTGTTTGCCCCGAGCGAACGATCATGTGCCATTGCCATAAACTCTTGTACTGCAGGTGATACTGAAACCCTTGTGGTCGTCGCTGTGGTAGTTACCATAGCTGCCGATAGCGAAGCCATCGTGGTCACTGGTGGTAGAGGTATCCCCGTATAAATATGCGGTAAACTAACTGCTGATAATTGTGACGAGCCAGTCGTAATCGACTGAATCGCACCAGTCGTTAACGTGTTGGTGGTGGTGGTTACTAATTGATTAAACATGCTCGAATTACTTATATCGGTACCTTCCGCTAAACGTCTTAATCTTTCAGAGCGAGTCAGAACCATTCCCAGCCTGAATAAAAAAACTCTAGATATAATAACTTAGGGGTTTTTCCCAAATTTAAAAAAAAAATAATAATACCAAAAAAGGTATATAAAGTAAAAGGTAAAAAGGTGTATTTAAACCAAAAATCTCAAAACCGAAATGAAAAAACTAAAAAAAAAAATTAAATTTTTAACTAAAAATGTATATAAAAACTAATATATGCTATCATTAAGCCATATATGTTCCGCGAGCAAACTTTGTAAAATATATATATGCTTATACTCACGTTTGAAATAAAAGGCAAAACCCAAACGTTTAAAGTTTTGTATGCCAACCAAAAAATAAAAAAAAAAAAAATATATAAAAATATAACCAAAAAGTTAAAAGAAATTTTATTTAAGTATGTTAGGTATAAAAAAAATAAACTAAAAAAACAAATTCGGCAAAAAATTCTATAAAAATGTCTCAGAAGAAATAAATATCATGAAATCAAAAGTGATAGTGTTTTCAGGTAGCTTAGGTTCGTGGAGTAAAAATATCTTGCATCTGACGCAAGACATGACCCGGTCTTTTAGGTTTTCTCTGTGTGTAACAGGGTGTAAAAGGTTTTCGACTAACAATTTATAAAGGTTTCAGGTGTTCCTGGTCATTCTGGTGGATTAAATAAAAATGAAAAGAAGGAACCAGAATCAGATAAAAAAACGCTGAAATTAACAGAGCTGCAGCTGATATCTGGGGTTCTATTGCCCCTATACTGTCAGGACTAGCTCTCCTATTCCAGCCGACGCTGGTATAAAATCCCACAACATGGGTGTTTATTCTGAAACTGATTGTGGTCTATAAAAACTAAAATAAAAAAATTGAATTGAAAAAGTTATCTTCAAAGTAACTACACCTGCATTAAAACGTCGCAACACGAATGAAGCTTTGAAGCTGGATCACACGGGACTTACGCAAAATATAGGTGAGGTTGCTTTTCAGAATTACTATCAAAAACTACGTTAAAAAATTAAAACTGAACTATTCTTTTTATCTAGATTTCGTTATTGTCGTGCAGAGTAGCTACTCGCCGAGGTCTCTTGGCCTTAGTCAGATGGGACTTACCCTCACGGAAACAACTGAATCTAGCTAAAAAGCTAAAAATAAAAAAAAATTTAACACCAATATTTGCTTCGGGCCCCACGTTACGGGCGCCATTTTTGTTGTCACCACTCTGCCGGTCTTACACTATTGCTAATAGAGGCTTACCAGATTGTTGGCCGTGCTGGCATGCTGGCGTTGTGCTCGGCTAAAGCTCGCCGGATGGGGGGGATCTTCGCCAAACGCTCTGGATGTTGGCATGGACAACAAAAAAAATATCATCTTCATGCCAGGCTGATTTTTATATTTATATCTACATGTGGACCCGAAGCAAAGACTATTGACCTGTAAAAAATTTCAAAAGAAGAAGAAATAAACGCACTAAAATAGACCCACCACCCAGAATACCCAGGCACCCTTCTGCCCCTATTACACACATCGACGAACGCTAAAATCCGGATAAGCTGCTCGGTGTTAGGCAACTTGTGGCGGCCCTCCCACTTGAAATCCTGGTGGATTTCACCATGTCAACCTGGGGCCTTAGGATCAGGTTGACCCTTTCGCCTCTCCACTTACCTCCGCCACCCTACTATCACTTTAAAGAAATAAATTATTAACACATCTTTGTATTTTTTCTAAAACGTTATAAAAAGCTGCATTTTTTATTTAAAATTAAAAAGCTTAAATATGAAAATGAAAAAAAAGCATAAAAAATTTAGAAATTAAATAAACAAATGAAAAATAAATTATTAAAATGAAATAAAATTTTGGAAATTAAAATTTAAAAAAAATTAAATTATAATTTGTGGAAATAAAATCAAAATTTAAAAAGCATAATGAAAATTTAACGTAAACTTAAGCGAAAGAAACAAAATTAAAAAAAGCAAAAAATTAAAGTTGCAAAAAGTTAGAAAAAATATAAATGCATCAAAAGAAAAATGGAAATTATACAGTAAAAAAATTTAAATGGCGATTGTGCTGTGTATACGTATACTTCGCCAAAATGGCCGACGAAAACTTTTTTATGGTGCCGTGCCGTTAGGCAATATACCACTATCTTTTTATCCCCAACTTCTTCCAGGTTATTTCCTCTGCGCCTTTTATTTCTTTAGGATGTCAGTCCGTATGTGTCCGGGTTGGTGACGTAAGTACGCGTTTTATTTTTCTTCACTTTTCCTTTTTAGATTTTTTAAACTTGCCCTCTTTGCTCAAAATTTCTCGGAAAAACCGCGAGGACCTAGGCCTGAGCTCATCCTACTCCTAATTTTTTTGCAAACCTACAATTTTCCGGCACAACAAAAAAACTAAAAATTCTAAGTTACCGTATAGTCCGTCTGTACGTCCGCAGTAAAACCTGTATGTCCTATCCTAAAAAAACTTATAAAGAAGAGAAAAAATACCTGGCCGATTCCGTTCGGTGATAGAGATGATGATGACGATGCGGCAACGTAGCTGATGGTGGTGCGGCAGTATGCGGCGACAAGAAAATGGCCGATAATGCCAATGGCCGAAATCCCCAAAAAAATCGGTGGTGCAAATCGCCAAGAAAACCAAAATTGCAGGACCAGGCAGTGCGGCAAAATTGAAATATTTATTTTCCAAATTCACTTTCACTATCAATTTTCAGTTTTTCCTTTTATTTAAATTTCATATATTGTAGCTTTTTCTTATCAGTTTTTTTTTATGAATTTTTATATTTGCCCTTCTGTTCAGTGCAGCTGCCTGGTTTTTTCTCTCCTTTTTTCTGTCTACCGGAAAAAGCATCACATTTTCATCGCGTTTCATGCCATGGTAATTTCACTCAATTCATTGCAGTTTGTCAGCTGATTTCGGGCTATCACTCATTTCTGCTTCTTCTTCCCATAACGGACGAAACTAAGTTGAGTGATTAACCCTATGCGAGCCGACGTGACAGATTCTTTGTTTTGAAGGGTTTAAAAGCAAAGGAAATTTATGAACAATTGTTAGAAATTAATTAATTAAAGAATTACGTATGAAAAAACTGTTTGGAAAGTTAGTGCCGCACACATTAACAATTCAACAAAAACTGGATCGAAAACAAATTTCTCAGTAATTTGGAGCGTTTTAAGCCGAATAAAACCGACTTCTTTATAACTATGGATGAGACTTGGATCTACCACCATGATCCTAAATTGAAACAAGAACGTTTACAGTGGACTGAAGCTGGTTGTTCAGCTCCAAAGCAGGTGAAGTCACAACGATCAGCAAAGAAGGTTATGGCATCAGTTTTTTGGGATGCAAAAGGAATTTTGTTGATTGATTATCTTCAGAAAGGTAAAACAATCAACTCTGAATATTATTGCAGCCTTTTGGATCAGCTGGATGAAAAAATTCGTGAGAAACCTGGTTTAAAGAAAAAAATAATTTTTCATCAAGACAATGCACCTGCTCAAAGTGTTTTGACGATGGCTAAATTCAAAGAATTAAAATACGAATTGCTTGAACATCCACCGTATTCACCAGATTTGGCTCCCAGTGACTACTATCTCTTCAGATATCTCAAACAATTCCTTCGTGGAAAGCATTTTTCGTCGAATGAAGAGGCCATAGCAGCCGTAGACGGTTATTTTGCAGAGCTTCCGGAGAACAATTATAAGGATGGGATTAAATTATTGGAAGATCATTGGAACAAGTGTATTGAGCTTCTAGGAGATTATATTGAATAAAAAAATATATTTCGTAACAAAAACAGTATTCTTTCATTTCGAGCGCAGAAACTTTTCAACCAACCTGTACACGCCAGAAGCTGTAAGTTATGACCGGAATGATTAGCCGTCGGTTTTTCAGCAAAGACCACATCGTTAGGCTTTGGCAGTGCCAAATCATGTAACAGAGTGTTAATTGACGAAAGACAATTAACGTATGCGCGATATGTAGACTGATATTTCGCCGCGGTCTCGTCTATATCTTCCGGTTCCTTCGATTTCGAGTTTTCCAAAAATGTGCGACAAGCCTCGAATGTGGATTTAACTTTTTCCCACAAAGATATGGTTTTCCCCGTTAAGCGAATTGAATTCAGCGCCGAATTTAAGAAGACCATCCGATGCTCTTTTAAAAAGATATTGTGGGTTCACAGGCATTTTTACTTATAGATTTTTTTTTTCATATTTCATATTATTTATTGAATCTTCACTTTTAAAAACTGTGAACTAACAATAATTATCCAAATCTTAAAACTAAATATTAATTGTTAAGTCCAGCCAGTGCCAGACTGATGTTATGTGGTTCAACTGGGACCATTATTTCCCCTTATTATTAGCGGACCAGATCCGCAGTGTCCCTCCTCCTAAGACGCTGGTGGCCGTGATTATTAGTTAAGTTACGGGCTAGTATGTTGGGGTGTGTTTCCAGTTTTGTTAAATAGCGTTGACAGTGTCCAATAATTTCATCTTTGACCAGGGGTACATTCAGGTCTTTATGTATGTTGTAATTCCTAACATACCAGGGTGCTTTCGTGATCGTCCTCAAGAATTTATTTTGCATTCTTTGAATTTTCCCTATATTGGACGCAGAGGCAGTACCCCAGAGCTGAATTCCGTAGCACCATATGGGTTTCATGATCGAATTGTAAATGAGTAATTTGCAGTCCAGGCCTAGTTTAGAGTTTTTGCCAGTAAGCCAAGCGAGTTGAGCAGTTTTTAGCCTCATCTGAGTTATTTTCGCATCTATATGATTTTTCCACGTGAGTCGACGGTCAAGGTGAATACCGAGATATTTCACACATATGTGTTGGGGTATATATACAGATTATTAATTTTAATGGGTGGACACGTCTCTTTTCTCAGTGTGAAAGTAATGTGGATACATTTCTGTTCATTCACCTTAATTTTCCACTTATCCAACCAAGCTTCCAATTGTGAAATGTGAGTCTGTAACATTCTAGACGCTATTTTTGAGTCATCGTGGACGCTTAAGATTGCAGTATCGTCAGCGAAAGTCGAAGTGTGGGTATTAATATCTAATGGCATGTCTGAAGTATAAATGATATATAACAGAGGACCCAAAATGCTACCTTGTGGAACTCCGGCTTGTATATCTTGAGGAGAAACTTTTTTCAGCAAGAGTGAATTTTCGATTTGTTATATAGCTTTTGAGTAGCTTGTGAGTATTTGTTGGTAACAAAAGTTTTATTTTAAACAGTAGACCTTCATGCCAAACCTTATCGAAAGCCTGCGAAACATCGATAAAAAGGGCAGAGCAGTATTTTTTCTCCTCGAACGTTTTTCTAACAACAGTAACTAGCCTGTGGGCTTGCTCAATGGTGCTGTGTTTTCTCCTGAAGCCAAATTGGTGTGATGGAATACAGTTGTTTTGTTCCACATAAACAGTTATCTTTTCCATTAGGATTTTCTCGAACAGCTTTGACAAATTAGATAATAGGCTTATAGGCCTATACGATTCCACTTTTGTGTGATCTTTGCCTGGCTTGGGTATCATTTTAACGAGTGAAACTTTCCATTCTGGGGGATAGTATTCAAGGCGTATAATAGCATTAAAAATAAAGAGAATTATCTTTAATGCTATACGGGGTAACTCCAAGAGCATCCTGTTACCGATTCCATCGATACCCGGAGCTTTTCTGGGGTTTAGTTCAAAAATAGCCTTTTCGACCTCTTTCATCTCAAACGTTAATCGGGTAGCTGCTCGGTGCTGGGGTAAAATCGGTGGCAACTCTGTTACAGAACTTCTTATATTTGGCGTAAATACTTTTCTTAAATGTTCTACAAACAGATCTCCTTTTTCAGTATCATTTCTAGCCCAACCTCCGTCTGATTTTCTCAAAGGAGGCTTACATAAGACAGGTCTTTTTAAATTTTTCGTTGCACGCCATAATGAGTAATCAGTTCTTGATGTTGGATCTAAATTTTCAAGATATCTGTTTAATGAAGCAGTTCTCTTATGTTCAAGTAGCTTTCTTAATTTTTTAGTGCATTCTTTCAAAATAGTTAAGAGGAAAAGAAGCCCAAAATCGGCTAAAACAGCTCCCTATCCTAAGCTTAGTAGAGGTGAAATAAATGTCACTCAATCCCAAAACCGTTTTGCCATACTGGAAAGCGAAGATAATGATGCCCCGGTGATACCTAAACCACAAAGACCTCCCCCTATCTATCTAAGAGAGCAAAATTCAAATGAATTTGTAAAAACCCTAGTCAGCCTTATTGGGGAAAACTCTTTTTATATTGTGTCAATAAAAAATGGCAAAATTGTTGAAACTAAGATTCAAGTTCAATGTGAATCCAATTTCAGAAAATTAGTATCATTTCTTGAATCCAGAATTTTTATACTTACCAGTTGAAGAGCAGCAAAGGTCTTCAGATAGTGATTTAGGGTATTGAATCATACAATGACCCACTTGAAGTAAAGAAGGCACTCGAAATCAACGGCTTTAAAGTTAAGTCCGTTGTTAATATTAGAAACCGGGATAAGCTCCCCCAACCCCTTTTCCGAGTTGAATTAGAGCCTGGCGATATCAAGTTGAAGAAAAATGAAACACACCCTATTTATCAACTTAGGTACTTGCTACACTATAGAGTTACAGTTGAAGCACCACATAAGCGACGAGGACCTGCTCAGTGTACGAACTGCCAGGAGTATGGTCACACTAGGTCTTATTGTAGACTACATGCAGTTTGCGTAGTGTGCGGTGAGCTGCATAGCACAGCTGACTGCACCAAACCAAAGACAGTAAATACTGAAAAGAAATGTAGCAATTGCGGTAACCCCCATACTGCTAATTACAGAGGTTGTGAGGTATTTAAAATTAAAAAACTCAAATTTAAACAGAACCCGAAACCCCCGAATGAAATCACAGTTAGAACCGGAATTTTATATTCCACAATACCCACAAATTATCACCAACAGTGCTTTATACTCTGAAGTTCTAAGAGGACAACCACAGCCCCCAAAAACTCCACAAGCCGCACAAGTCAATCCAAATGCTCCACTTTCTCAATCTGAACCCCAGATACAAAATTTCAGCAGACTTGAAGCATCCATTGAATCCCTGGTTCAAACTGTTACTAACTTTACAAACTCAATGAGTAATATGATGCAAGAGATGATGAGAAATCAGTCTATTTTGATGCAAGCTTTGTTAACTAAACCATGAACAGTTTGAAAATATGTTACTGGAATGCTAACGGCATATGCCAACATAAAGAAGAGCTCGAGTATTTTCTCATAAATCAGCAAATTGACGTAATGCTTATTTCTGAGACCCATTTAACCCTGAGAAGTTCATTTTCAATTCGCGGGTACACAATGTATGGTACTAAGGACCCAAGAGGCAGGTCATGTGGAGGATCAGCTATTCTCATTAAATCTAGATTAAAACATTTTCTTATGTGTGATCTTTGCGAAAATTATCTTCAGGCAACTACTATATGTTTTGAAGAATTCGATAAGGACTTAGTGATTTCGTCAATTTATTCTCCCCTCAAATTCTCCATAACGGAGGATCAGTACACAGGCTTTTTCGAATCATTAGGACCGCGTTTTCTGGCAGCTGGAGACTATAATGCAAAGCATACATTCTGGGGGTCACGGCTTGTTACCCCTAAGGACCGTGTTTTGTTTAATACAATTTCTAAGCTGGGTATGCATGTGATCTCTAGTGGAGAACCCACGTACTGGCCAACGGATCGTCGAAAAATACCCGATCTGATAGACTTTGGAATAACAATGTCTATTGCGAGAGAATTGGTCCATGTAGAACCATTATTAGATCTCTCATCTGATCACACACCTACAGTTGTTACTATTTTAAACCCCCGAGGAATTGTACCCCCCTCTGGTGACTTAGCACTGACAGGCAAAAGAACAGATTGGTTAAAGTATAAAAAATTTATCAGTACACATTGCTCGGAAAACATACCGCTAAGAACACCGGAAGATATCGACCTCTCGATTCAAAATTTTGAACTAAATCTCAAACTTGCTGCTCAACTTGCTACTAAACCCCCCCGACACAAGAGACAAAATATTATTTTGTCTGCCGATGTCGAACGACTCTTAAATGAAAAAAGAAGAGCTCGAAGAGAGTAGCAACAGCACAGATCTCCTCAACTTAAGGAACTTATAGATTAACAAACAAATTTAAAACCAGGAAAAATATCTCTAATGAGCAAAAATTCCGCAATAGTAATAATCGAAAAAATTAAGAAAAGTATTAAATTTATCAAAATAGTTTATAAATTTGACCGAAAAAAATCTAAATTTTACTTGTTCAACTTAAACACACAAACGATTTATGTTGGGACTGTTTTATGCATGGTTTTCACTATGTCATTTTTACTGTCAATTTGTCCAAATTATTGGCAATTGTATGAAAACGGGTTGTTATATGGTGTCATCTGAGTTTGCAGTCAGTTATGCACACGAACTGCCGTCAAAAGATATGGCAGCATTTTTTATCAAAAATAAAATTGACAGCAAGTTGTAAATTTTTTTTTGTTTGACGATCGCAAAGTTGTTATTTTTTTTTTTTGCTGGAAAAATTAATTGCAGTGGCTATAGCCATTTGTTTCTTTTTTATCATTTTTAAATTTTTTCCATTCTTTATTGACCACAAATTAATTTTTTCTAATCAGCTATTCGCTCGCCTCATCATATTTGACCTTTGTAATAAAAACGGCGTGTCAGTCAACTGACACCAAAATTTGACATGTCTTTGACAGGCTCTGCTTTATCGACTTATTGCCAGTTTTTAAGATGTAATGAAAACGCATATGACACAAAATGACGAGAATTCATTTGAGTCAGTTTTTGTTGTCATTTCATATGACATAATGAAAACCAGGCATTAGTTTACTGACAAACAACAATAGTAATATAAGGGGTACGTATGTATGTATATACGTATAACACACTGTTAGCACATTGGTATGCAGAAAAAAATGTGTACAAATAAGAAAGCAAAAAAAAAACACACTGATCGTTGCTATGTATGTAATAATTGCAATATATATTTAAAATATTTTATACACTTTTTATTTAAATTATTCACGTATGAATTTAATATTTTCTTTAAATTTTAATTAACTTCAATTTAATTAAAACACAATTTTATTAAAAAAAAAAATTGTATGTAAACAAAACGCACTGTTGTAAACAAAGTACCAATGAAAACAAGTGTAATGACAAATTGTCAAACACGGGTACTGTATTAAGAAATTTCGCGAAGGGTTGTACGATCAATCACAATAGTCTTTAATAAAAAAAGTATTTAAATTTAGTACTTTTTCTATGTTAAATAAATTAATTTTTTTTATATTAAAACTTATTCACGCGATTTTCACCATTAAAAAACACTATTTTCACAATAAAAAAGCTCCCAAATATATGAACTATACGCACCTTTTCTATTGTAGAATTTTTTTTTCAATTTAATTACGTATGTAGTTTGTGGTGGTTGCAAAAAAACCAATATGGAAGACTCCTGCATGCAAAAGGGATAACCAAGTAGAACTTTTTTACTTTCCGATCCGGCTCGAATGGACCAAATGTTTGCCGTAGATGCGGGGAAAGAAAATAAAAAAAAAAGTTAATAAAGAGACAAATTCTCAATCCTTTATTAAATATAAGGTTACCTTTTACAAAGTACAGCTGGAGTATGTAGCACGCCGTGCAGTATGTAAAGCCAAAACGTTACAGACAAAATATAGCTAGTACAAAAACTAGCAGAGAAAGAGAAGGTGACAGACAATGCCAAATAAACCGAAAGCGGTTCTATGAGTTAGATTTGGTGTAACTCAAACTAAAGATTAACCCTGGTTGGCCAGTCGGTACCGAAGTGGTACCGCCTTTTAAAATAATAAATTTAAGAGTTTTGAATTAAACAATATTTTTTTTTTTTTTTTTAACTTACTTTTTTCCCTAAATTTCAAAAACGGTGTTTAAACAACTTATCGGCGATTATCAGCAAAAGAATGCGTTTTGTTTTTGCATAGCCCTTTTTATATGATGAAAAAGTTGGAAAATTGTGAGAAACTTTGGAAAAATCACGCTAGTTAAGCGGACACATATTCCTATACAAGGCAACAAATACATTGAACCACTAACAGGTTTTTAGGTTTTGCTAGTTTAGCTGACTTTCGAATTTTATGGCCTCATGTATATTTTGGCTAAAACTTTATTTTTCCGAAGAATGTGCAATTATTCTTACGACTATATCTCGGAAACCAATTGTAATTTTGTTTTCCTGTTTTCGGCACAATTGTTGATATGGTTTAGACTAGGAAAAAAAGTGTAAAACAAACTTACTCGAAAAAACTGCAACAAGTGCCTCAAAATTGCTAAAATGTCCAAAAAATGTTTTTTATCTTTTTTTCACCATTTTTGATCCATTCAGTAAAGTAAACTTCATTTTCCCTATAATACAATTCATAATTCCTCAAAACATTATAATACTGGAAATTGATTTTTGAGCACTTATGTACATCAGTTTTTTACACGAAAACTAAAATTTTTAACTCCTATCTCGTAAACCATCCACAAAGATCTGTCTTTTTAACTGTATTTCCATCAAAATAAAAAATATACTAATTTTCCAGCTGTATTTTGCATCGAAAATTCAAGAAATGTAAAACATATTGTTTAGGTAATGAATAAAAACAGCTTATTTCAAATTTGTATTTTTTAATTTGTTCAGTGTATCATCTGTTACATTTATTTTTGTTATCGTTAAAATCACTGATCTAACTCTCTTGTCTCAAATTGCTAAACGGTTCTTAAAGCTGTATCAATTTTGTCTGATCTGAAAAAACTGTATGCATTTTTTGTCTTGCTTATAGTAGCTATATACATTAGGGCGACAATGAAATATATGGGAAAATTTTTTTTCCAGAATTTTAAACAAAAATGTGAAGATTCTTTTGCCACTTGGTCTAAAACTTACTTGCTGAAAATTTGAGCCAAATCGGAAACTCTATTCTGAAATATTATGAGTAAATTTAACCCTTTTGTGCAACGGGGTCAAAACTACACATTTGCTTAAATTAGCTATAAATCCAATATTTAAAAAAAGTGTAAAATATTATTTCTAAAAACGAAAAACAGAAATTTTAAAACCAATATTTAAAAAATATATATTTATGTGAATGTTTTTCGTATAGAAGCAAAAGCACTATATTGTAATTAGAATAAAAATATGTTTTTAATAAAAAAAGTAAGGCAACTTGAAAGGTCTTTTTCGGTAAGTTTGATTAAATGTAATCATTTCTTAAATTATTTAAATTCGCATGCTTCGTATATTGTTGTCGATAGTTTTGAACAACCTAAAAAGAAACACAATAATTATTTAAATGTAAATTAGTTAAATTTAAATATAACTTACTTTGAATAAATATTGTCGCTGCTGTTCATCTTTTGTGATAATCTTCAACAAGCTTAATACCTCGTTCGGCGCAGTCATTAACAACCTTTAGTTTTTGAATAATAAATTTTCCTTTTCTATAATCTTCACAATCTTTCCAGCTACTTGGGTCTTTTTGTAAAAAATCCATTGAAATTTGGAATCTCTTCAAAACATTTTTCGTATTTTTGGATATAAGTTTAATCAAAATTGATGAATTATCTTTAGCGAAGAAAGTATTAAGATTTTCTTTTTTAATTAAAAACTTTTTCAAAATGTCTTCTTCCTCAAGGTTTTCTTCTTCCATAAAAGTCAAAATTTTTTAGCCATTTTGTTTTTTGTTTCAAAGTCTATTCTATCATCGAATAAACTGAATGCTACGCATTTTTCATTAAGGTAATATAGATGATTAATAAACTTTGTTATGGCTCTATCAGCAATTTGTGCATTTATTTTTTTATAATCTTCTAAATTTCTCAAAAATAATATGTCGTTTAAGAGAGCTTTATCTGAATTGAACCAGAAAAATGCATAGCACTTTATAACAAAACCTGCAACTTCAACTAGACCATTTATTTCAAATTCTGTGATTTCTGGGAATTGATTGCGAAACATCAATATCTTAAGGCAATATATTCCCTTATCCATCCATCTAGCTAAATGAAGAGCACCGGGTTTAAAAAATTTTATGCCACTAGGAGGACTTCCACCCAGAAATATGATAATCAATTCCAGGAACTCTTTGTAGTTATTTCGTGGAAAGTCCTCTTTAACTTTTATATTTGCAAAATCTAAAATTTTAGCGCAATCATCACCTACTATTCCTTTTATTCGAGGTATTGCTAATCCCGTCATATACTCATCCTTTTTTACATTCGACCATTGTTTTTTGAATTTTTTAAATAAGCTGACTTCTGGGCCAGTCGAAAAACAAATTTTTGTTTCATTGAAAACAGCTGCTAAAATTATTTCAAACACATGGTGTGTGCATCCTAGGAACAAAATGTCTCTACGTATTTTTTTTCTAATATATTGCAGGCCCCTTTAAATTTGCCAGTGTTTGAGGCGGTTGTGTCAAAGACAAATGCCTCGATTCTATTCAAAACTTGATACTCTTCTAATAAATCATATACTGCAGATGCTATTTCAACGCCAGTTCCAGCCGGTATATCAGGAATATTAATTATTTGTTCAAAATCGGGAGCGATTGCAATTATTGACAGTCGGTCTTCGTTTTTTCCTGATATGCCAGATAACAGTTTTGTATCCCAGTGTATCGTTAGTGGCTGAGTATTGGATTGAAGTTTTAACCCGATTCGAGTACTATTTGCTTTTCTAAATGCATCCCTTTGTTGATGAATAGACGTGCGGTTAATAACATACTCTGATGAGTTTAATCCAACTGCATCCAAAACTGCAATAAGCATGTGAACAGTATCTCTAGAGCTTAAATTTAATTTATCTAAAACTGCAGCAAGTCTGGGCGTTAAAATTTCTTTAGATGGCCTTTTTGTGTTTAAAGTATTTTCTCTTGTGAACTATTCAAAGTATCAGGACAGCTCCTGGTCATTGGGTCTATTATATGATCATTAGCTTCCGTAGATTCACCGTTTTCTGACTCATCTGAACTTGTTATATATGTAGTAAATCCTATAATTTTTTTATATGATTATAAAAAAAAATCAACAATTTTTTAAATATTTTAGGTGGAAATAATGATTTTAGTATAGAGCAATTCCATATGAAAGCGATCACCTTTTGGACGACCCCTCTCCGATTTTAAAATAAATAGTCTCAATCGATTGCCCAGCAAAAAATAATGTACCTACATATTTTTTTATTTTTTTTTATAGTGACTGGTTTAGTGGTGGTGTACACCACTGTCATGTGACAAAATTGAAGAATTCTTCATAAGGGACATCATTGAAAAACTACTAAAGCGATCGCAACGAGTGATAGCTCGTTGGAAAGGTATTGAATCAGGCTTTAATTGAAAATTTACCTTTTTTCCCATGAAAATTAAATTTTCCCATGAAAATTAAATTTTCCGATTTTCCACAGAAGCTCCTAAATTTTCCGGCTAATTTTATTTTTTTTGGATTCCTCATAATTTTTGCTTTAAGAATCAGCAATAAAAAAATGGGCCCCGACTCCTTGTTTGGACAGGAGAAGAGCATTTAAGAGACCACCTTGTTCTCATTGTTTTTATATTTTTTATAATTGAATTATTTTTAATTATTTAACATTATTTTATTTTATTATTAAAAATACATTTTAAAAATTATTTTACAGTTAAAAATACATTTATGAAGAAAAAATCAATTTTTTTTAAGAGCCCCAAGTTGAGTGTGTAGTGAATATGGTCTGCCTGCCTTCACAAGATCGGCCATAAATCCATGGATAATAGCAGCAGTGGCATGTAATGGCACACCAAACCCGACTGAGGCTACAGGTCATAAAATGTTTTGTAAATTTTTTAAATTACCAGGTAATAAATATTTCGCCTAAAATGACGCGTGCAGAAACAAGTCATAAAACACGGATTTTCCATATATATGGCGAAATATTTATTACCTGGTAATTTAAAAAATTTACAAAACATTTTATGACCTGTGGTCGGCTTATTGGCAGTAACCAATTAAGTCCCTCTTTAAAAAACATTTTATGACCAGTAGTTCACGCAAAATTTTCCTATTAAAGAAAAGCAAATATCGCTTATTTTTTTACCTAATTTTTACCAAAAAATAAATATAAATACTTCACACACTCTGAGTCAAATTTCAATTGAATACTAAACCTGAAAGTGTTAAAGTGTTTTTTTTTGTAAAGTAAAGAGTGAAGCTGTAAAGACAATTTAAAGTAAAATGAATAAATTTTGCTGCAATCCGTTTAACAAGAGTGGACATCGTTCGAAAAAGATAAAAGTATTAAAATTAACTGGTGTTTCGAAGCGATACATGAATGAATTAAATATACAATACGGTGAAGAAGCACAATTCATTTGCCCCAAGTGTAAAATCGATTTCTCTCAACAAGCAAATGCATTGAAACAAATGCAACCACAATCCGAGAGTGAAATGACAATTGAACAAAATGTTTCATCTGATAGTGAGGCAGACATTCCGATGGTCAACATGTCTTTAAGTCCTTTGAATGAGGCTATTACCACTTTAGGTGAAACGCCTATTAGAAAAAGAAAGTTGCGAAGTGAAAAATACAGGAAAGATAAAAAAGGCAAGGTTATGAGTGCAATCGCGACAATATTTGATGAAGGCTCTGATAACGAACGCAGTCAAGCAGATGACGTTGATGACGGCAAACAAATGA
This sequence comes from Eustalomyia histrio, assembly GCA_949748255.1. Lineage (NCBI taxonomy): Eukaryota > Metazoa > Arthropoda > Insecta > Diptera > Anthomyiidae > Eustalomyia > Eustalomyia histrio. Next base: position 151,567,346 of record OX456523.1, read on the forward strand.
TTGAGCAGTTGAAAAGAAAATTCAATTTAGCGACCACTTTTCCGGAGAAATATCTCATTTTATCTGTGCTGCCTCAATCATGGTCTATACGCAAGATTTCTGAACAGTTTCAAACATCTTTTTACATCGCAAGAAGAAGCAAAGAATTAGTTCGACAGAAGGGCATATTGGCGACTCCCACCAAGAAATTTGGCTCAAGGACCCTCAGCGAAGCAACGGTGAAATTGATTCAAGATTTTTACTGCAATGATAACAACAGCCGCGCCTGCCCAGGTACACGTGACTATGTTATCACACGTGAAGATGGAGAAAAAGTACACAAGCAGCGCAGATTATTATTATGTAATCTATCCGAAGCATACCATCAGTTCAAAGAGAAATACCCAGCAGAAAAAGTGGGATTTTCTAAGTTTGCCATCCTACGACCAAAAGAATGCGTGCTGGCATTAGACAGGCACGGAACGCATTCAGTCTGCGTTTGCATGTTTCATCAAAACATCAAATTAATGTTCTTTCCATGCAAGAAATTGAAAGTATTTCACGGTGAAATTGAAACATATAGGGACCTCCTGTCGAAGTCGTTGTGCGCATACCCCACGGAAAATTGTCATCTGTCCAAATGCGACAATTGTCCGAATATTGACGAGCTAGAGCAATATTTGGCGGAAAAGTTTGAACAGCTATTAATTCAGGAGGTGCATTTCAAACAGTGGATAATTGCAGCGGCAGATGTTCCCTTGAGACCGTGGTAAAGCAGATTCCGGAATTCATCGAGGAATTCGGATTCAAGTTGAATGAACTGAAGGCGCACCATTTCATATCCGAGATGCAATCGAAATTTCTAAAGGAAAGTAAGGAGAAATTAGCCCAAAATGAATTCATTGTGATAAGCGACTTTGCCGAGAATTACACTTTTCTCGTTCAGGATGAAATTCAGGCTTATCACTGGGCAAACGACCAGTGCACGGGGCATCCTTTTTGCATTTATTTCAAAAACGAAGATAACGAACTACAGACCGTAAGCCTTGTTGTTGTCGCGGAGAGTTTAGCTCATAATTATGTGTCCGTTTATTTATTTCAAATGAAACTGTTTGAATTCTTAAGTTCAAAATTCGATGCAATCGACAAAGTAACGTTTTTCTCAGACGGCGCGGCTTCTCAGTACAAGAATAAAAACAATTTTTACAATCTTTGCATAATTGAAGAAGAACAAAACTGCAAGGTCGAGTGGCACTTTTTTGCGACGTCCCACGGTAAGGGCCCATACGATGCGTTAGGGGAAATCCTAAAACGCATGGCGACTAAGGCAAGTTTGCAAAGGCCATATACTGACCAGATCTTAAATGTACAACATTTGTTTTCGTGGATTCAAAGCAAGGAAATTGCCATTAACACAGTTTTATGCACTCAAAAAGAACACGATGACATGGAGCGACGACTTCAAAACAGATATAATAATGTCAAAACTATAACTGGAACGCAAAAGTTTCATTGCTTCATACCAAATATTTCTGATATGTCAATTAATGTAAAGCGGTACTCTTCGTCTGCCGACGTGCTAAATTTAAAGTTACTTTAATTTTATAATGATGCCAAGACAATTGAAATTTTTAATAAATATTGTAATTAAGTATAAGCAGCAAAATAAGAAAGATTTTTTCTTCAAAAATGTATTTTTAACTGTAAAATAATTTTTAAAATGTATTTTTAATAATAAAATAAAATAATGTTAAATAATTAAAAATAATTCAATTATAAAAAATATAAAAACAATGAGAACAAGGTGGTCTCTTAAATGCTCTTCTCCTGTCCAAACAAGGAGTCGGGGCCCATTTTTTTATTGCTGATTCTTAAAGCAAAAATTATGAGGAATCCAAAAAAAATAAAATTAGCCGGAAAATTTAGGAGCTTCTGTGGAAAATCGGAAAATTTAATTTTCATGGGAAAATTTAATTTTCATGGGGAAAAAGGTAAATTTCTGAGAAAAATTAGGAAAATTTTATTTTATAAATCGGAGAGGGTCGTCCAAAAATTTGCCAATTTTGATCGTTTTCATATGGAATTGCTCTATATTAAACCCATTACATAATAGAATGCTTTGCTGCGTTTGTAAAAGTTTCACAGATTTATAAATAATAGTTAATTACTATAAAAATTACCTTTTGATGTTGAAGGAGCCTCTTGATACATTTTTTTTTTAGTTTCTTCCCGCTGCTTCCGGGTTTCACGTCTTTCTTCAGTTTTCTTTAATTTTGCATCAACTCCCACCATGCAACCTTCTCGTCCCTTTTCTCTCTGCTTCAACAAAAACAATTTATCCTCCTCGATTTTCATTAACTTAAGTGCATCGGGATGTGCGATGTCAAACAAATCATCGAGTGCATCTTTCCATTGGTCTCTCTTTTTCTTATAAATTTCGGATGTTCTGCTTTTCCGTCTATTCAATTCCCTCCACTCCTCGTACAAGCGAGTTAATTTCTTCTCTGCATTTTGAATTGACATAGTAGGAATCCGAGCTTTTTCCCAAAAAGTAAAACACTCCTTTACCACCAGTCGTACACTGTCTTTAATTTTTAATTTCACAGTTCTTAAATTATAAAATATAACTCTGAGGCAATCCCCTATTGATGGAAGTTTACTCTCAGTTAATTGACTTTTTTCAAAACCGATGAGATAAATTTCATCTCTTAATAAAGGCATTGTTTAAACCATTTTTTTTTTTTTTGCAAAATACCACTTTGCACTGTTAACTCGAGCGTTTAACGCGTCAAACTGATTAAAATAATAAAGCTTTGCAATTATTTGTAATTTCTTGTAAAAAAAAATAGATCTAGTATGCCTTGACTTTTTTGTTTTAAATACGTTTAATTTAAATATTATCGCTTTGTATCTACACTAACTGATAAAATCATGTTTTACAGGGGTTGAGGTCTGCACTAACAGGTTACATACAGGGCGGTTCATATATATTTTTATATCGTAATGAAAACAAAACCTTTCAAATATGTAGTTTTGACAATAGTAGCTAAAAAGCTAATATTTCTATTAAAAATATTTTTCGTTTTTCAGGATAAATATATCACCTTTTTTAAATGTTGTATTTAAAGCTAAGAAAAGTGGTTGTTTTGACCCCCGTAGCAAAAATGGGTTAAGTTTTCTGAAAATATTTCAGAATACTTGTAAAAAGATCTAGAACATCCAATTTCTCAACAATTTTAATAAATATACGTAAAAAAACGATAATTTTTTATCAATTATAGTTAAATATATAGAATTTCCCAAAATTTTAACTTTGACCTCAAAGGTGGACGGCATAGAGTTACCCGATTCGGCTAATATTTTCAGCATGGAAGTTCAACACTATGTGGCACATTAATCCCATTGGATTTCGGTATAATTCATATCGAAAAGCTATTTTTTTAGCTCCAATATAGGCGAACACACTATATTTCCCAAAATTTGAACTTTGACCTCAAAGGTGCACGGGATAGAGTTATTCGATTTGGCTCAAATTTTCAGAAAATGAGTTTTAGACCAAGTGGCAAAAGAATCTTCACATTTATCATCAAAAATCCAAAGTTGATTTTTCATTGTCACCCTAATATACATACATCACTGTTTGTTCAATAAAAATATAAAATTTTTGTTGTTCAACTTAAAAGTCGTGTTTTTAATTCGAAAAACAAAATACAAAAATTTGCAATATATACGTGTAAAAAGTTATACGTCAACACATATCAAAATGCAAATAAAAACATGAGTTATTCAATATCCCTTGAAGTTCTTTTCGTTGGTGGTTCAGGTCCATAATCTGAATCATCATCATCTGATCTCGATAGCACATTCAATGGCATATCTCTTACGGTGTGTCCGGTGGTTGTTGTCGGCACGTTCGTGAATCTTTCGTTTTTCATTAATTTTTTGAATATCCGCCAGTAGCCAGCGTAAAGGCAAGTGTCCTCTTCGTCGATGAAACCAATTCAAAATAGTGCTACAACAATTACTGCACACTGTATTAGGCATGAAATATTCACCACTTGGATGTTACGTATATGTGCACTTGTTATTTTCTATATTAAAGAGTTTAATATTTTTTCCAATTCAATTGTTATTCACTCAAAACAATGTCTTATTGTCTTGTCACATTAATGACAGAGACCCAAGCCGAACGCCGCTTTTGAACAGAATTAAGCATTTAAATTTAATAATTGCAGAACGGAATGCCAATGGCGACGTGAAATTTTTTTAAAAATATGTAAGTGACAATGGTAATAGTGACAACTCTTAATAAGACTACTATTTGGTTGGGGAAATTCTAAAGCAGCAAAGATGACTAACATGACAAAGTTTTTAGTTCGAGAACTTGCTATTCGGAGGAAAATGTTTTGTTATTGGAAATTTTGTTTAATACAAAAATTTTTATGGTGGCCAGCTTTCAAAAAAAAGTCCTGGTGTTTAGTACAAAAAACATGTCCAGTTAACTGTATAAATGGTCATAAAATTAAAAATTATTTTTTATCACGTCTGCAGACGTTTAAAAAATGTCCAGCAGGCTGCACATGAGGACCGAAGAGGTTAATAGATATAGAGGTTAAATGTGGATTTAGCATTTAACCTAAATCGTTGTTAATAGCTGTCACTCTAAAATATTTTTTAACCTTTATTTATAAAATTATAATTAAATGTTATGTCGTCTGAAAGTCTCACAAATTTCCTTCAAAATAAAGGCTTAACCTCTGTTATATCGTGTTCCTTCTTTGAGATATCTTAACCTAAAATGTTTAAAACCCGGTTTTTCACTATGAATGCAAAAAAATTTTGATTACATTTTAAACAGTTCTCATTGTCAAGAAAAATACATTTTTAACATAAAAAATTGGTTTCTTAAATACATCCTCTGAGATTATTTGTAGTTATATATAGTAGTATTAAGGTTGAATATAACAAAGATTCATGATAAATAGAATTATTAGTTTTTACGTAAGAGGTCGGAGATAATGATTTTTAATATTAAAATAATTTTAATATTTTTCATAACTATTTGATAATAATTGTTTTCTTTACTTGTTTTTGCTTTATTACATTAAAAATAGAAATAATAACACAAAAATACACATGGAGATTTTAATTTATTCACTTTTATATGCATCGTTAAACGATACTTCCTCCTCAAAAGCATCAACAGATAATAATGAAAGAATTTTTTTTGTTATCAAACCTCGAACTCGAAAGGGAGTGTGACGCAAACTTGCAACAAAAGGATCTGAAGAAATTAAGATTCGACTGAAAAGATCTGTATTTGTGTCTATTCTCGATGTTTTTCTCGTAATCAACTCTCTAAATTTCCTTGTGTCCTTGTTTCTTGAGCTTCTTCTGACAGCTGTGTTATAGGAAGAATGCAATACCTTATTATGTCTTTTTAATGAAAAAGGATTTTATGGACGCTAACTGGCATATTGTACCAAGGGTATTCGTTTAAGTATAAATTTCGTGTGACAACAATAAAACTTTCAAAAGCATCTTCATCAATAGGGTAACCACTACCTAAAGTCTCCAAAATAATATGAAACCGTTTAATTAATTCTTTATTGACACCAGTGATTTCTGAACTCTTTTCTGCTACTCTAAAGAACCGTCTAGCAGTATTGCCGTCATTCGTATTACCTTCTTGTTGTGTTGGCATGTCTACAAGCAACCCCATCTCATTTTGAAATCTCTGTTTAAATTTTTTTCTTCAGACACTTTTGCTTTATTTTCCGGTCCTCGAGCTTGCCAAATCATTATAGGAAGCTTATATGCTATAAGTAATACACACTCCATAAAACGGATCCATGAATGTAGCGGAAACATTCCAAAGGTAAAAGATCGTTCATCGACAATTTTGTTTAAAATCACAGAAGGTTTATTTAGTTCACTCGGTTTCGCTCCACATATGAAGAAGAAGTTACAGATGATAAAAAGTGGAAAGTAAAATCAACAAGAAAACTTTGTTCGCCATTTGTGATGAGTTGGAGACAAATTTCTAATTTCTTGCTGTACTAAATTAACTCAGTGGACTCTTTGGCAAAAACAAACTTGATTGGACGGCAGTATCTTGTAGATTAAGGAGCAGGATTTTGCCATACAATTATTTTTCTTTGTGTAGAACTAAAATTCATTTGAATAGGAACAATTGAAATACTAAATAAACTTTCATCTGTATGGCCCTTTCGAGGAAAACTTCTGTTTATACTGTTTTTGCTGAGCCCCATCGCATCCCCATTTTATTAAAATATTTAGACGATTTTCATCAGTTTTCAGTTCATCAATACCGAGTAAAACCTCTTTTTGAGCCAAAGCCTTTCAATAGTATGGTTCACTAATGACTGGAGTGAACTTTTTGCATGCATCCCACTGATTTCTTTTTCAGCTGGATAACATTTTTTCTTAGCTTTTTGAACATTAGTGTAGGAGGAAAAAGATTTTTGCGTTGATTTTTAGCCGAATAACATCTCATTGATGTTTCGACAAATTAGCATCAACCATTAAAGATAAAGCTTCATCGGGAGAAAGGCCCCCTAAAGGCACAGGCTCAGAGCTAAATCTCTTACACATTTTTTTCACTTCCGTACCTTCCGACAGATCTTTTACAAGTCTGACTGAATCTCGCTTTCCAATTTTGCGAAATACCTGCTTACTAGCTTTAATAATTTCTCGATGGTCAGTTGAATCTAAAAGACTGTATATTTCGATTTTTCACTGCAGCCATTAAAGTTTTTCGGTTTTCTTCCACAACTTTTCGGTTGTACACTTTCAGGCAATACATACGGTTCATCAAGTCTAACTAAATTTGGTGTTAAGACACGGTCACGATGTCTCTCACTTTTTATCCATTTTTCAGCTAGCTTAAAACAAATAATATTTATATTAGCCTTAAGATTTGTTTTCACGTCTTCTGGTATATCTTGATGACCATATCTAACCATTATGAATGTCAATAAGACGCCGACGATGTATTTTGGATGTTTTTACACATTCTTCAAAAATTTTCTTTCGCGAAAGAGAGGTCATACTGGAAAAGTGAAAAAAAAAATTATGGCGGTCTCAAAAATGCGTAAGATGTTTTTGATTTACTTTAAAGTGAACACTTGAAATATTAAACCAAATATAGTCTTACATCGGAATAAACAGCTTTAACTCTACTTAAAAAAAAGAAATAGTTTAATTTTTGCACTTTCTGAACTTTTCACAAAAACAATTTTTTTAATACTTACAACGGAAATAATTAAATGAAAATTGTTAAACTTTTCTTTTTAAATAGAGCTTAAAAACAATAAAAAAAATTATAACTATGAAATCACCGTATCCTTTGTGTCATAAACCAGTCACACAAAAAATACGCTTCTCTTTGAAATCTGAATGACTTTAAAGCTTACTTTTTCCTAATCAGAGCTAAAAACAAAAAAAAAAAACAAAACATGAATTACAGTTACCTATTGTATTGAGAAGCTCATTTAAGGATCAAAAGGAATGTTTTTACAGGAAAAGAATTTTAAACAGAAAATTAGATTATTTTGTAAATTAATATTTTTTTGAGGGACAGATACATTTCTTCAGAACGGACAAGAAAAAATTTTTTAATTATTTTAAATAAATATGAGCAGAGAAAACAAAACAAAAAGGAAAATTCAATGTATTTAAAGCCAAAAAAAAAAAAATATATTGGTAAAAGGCACAAAACAAGCAAATGTAAAAAGTTGGGGAAAACATTATTTTTGTTAAAAACCAAAAAAATTAGTAGAAAAAATATTTCTTTTTCAAAAACCTAAAAATCCTAAAAACTAGAAAATCCAAAAAAGCAAATGTGATTAAAAAAAATAAAAACAGCAAAACAAGCAAATTTGTCTTTTCTGCATAGAAGATCATCATACGATTAAATAATAATATGAAAAACATCTTAACGAAAAACAATTTTAGCTTTTCAAGTTTCCAGCTACATAACCACCGAAATAAGAGAACTTATTAAAGAAAAAAGAAGACTTCGAAAGGTATGGAAAAGAACAAGGCACCCTATGGATAAATGTAACTTTAACCGAGCTGCATACTATGTAAGAAAGCGTCTAAGTGAATTAAAAAATGTGTATGTTGGCAACTTTTTAAATAATCTAAATCCAGAAAACAACTATGAATATAATTTGTAGAAAGAACCAAAATATCTTAAAGGAGCCCAAACAAAAAATATTCCTTTTAAAGATTTAAATAATTCCTGGTGCAGATCAGATAAAAACTAAGCTGATACCTTCAAAGCCTTTCTTTTACTTTTTGCAACTTAACAGACTCAATAGAAATAAGTAATTTTCTTGACATGAGTTTACCTATATAAAGCTTTACCGTTTGCGAGATTAAAAGGGAAGTAATGAATCTAAACACAAGGAAGTCACCTGGGTATGATAATATTAATTACAAAGCAATAATATCATTACGGCAAAAAGGACTAATTTTTTTAACAACATTATTTAACTCTGTGTTCAGGCTAACCCTATATCCTATTCAATGGATAGGGATACTATTCCGTTTTCTTGCCCTTCTGCTTTGGATTTTCCAAAAGTCACGCCTTTGCTGTTATCTACACTGTAGAGGGAGCCTGCGTACCAAACTTCAACTTTCTTGTTTCAGCTGTTTGGGCAGGCCGTTCAGGGGAGACCTTTCCCCTTTCCCAATGAAATTTACAAAAATGCCTCTTGGGTGGATGTCTACGCCGGAGGGGGAACCTATGTACCAAATTGCCCTAAGGTGGAACCAATCTACCAAATTTCAACTTCCCAGCTCTAGCAGTTTTAACAGGCCGTCAAGGGGGAGAATTTTACTCTTTTATGCCCCTCCCCTTTGGATTTTCCAAAAACCAAGCCTTAGCTATTATCTACACTGAGAAGGAGTCTGCATACCAAATATCAAGTTCGTAGATCCAACGGTTTGAGCAGTCCGTAAAGGGGGAGACTTTTCGCCCTTTAAACTCCCATTTTTACAATATCACTGGCCACAACTCTAAAATGTACCTTATCAAGGAGTTAGCACTTACTCCCAGGAAGGCATATTTCAAATTTCAGGTTTCTAGCTAAAGGGGTTTGAGCAGGCCGTAAAAGGAGAGTTTTTCCCCCTCCCCGAAGGAATTTCCAAAAATACCATCTTAGCGAATGTCTACCCGGAGGGGGAACCTACACACCAAATTTCAGCCACCTAGCTCTTGCGATTTGGGCTGGGAGATGTTGAATGAGTGAGTCAGTCAGTCAGTCAGTAAAGTTATTCCTTTATATATAGAGATGTATTATGAAGCATTTTACTTAATATCTAAAAAAAAATAAAAATAGTATATTTTTTTTGCTAAGTTCAATGGAACTTAAAAATATAAAAAAGTACATATCTTTTAGGCTCTCACATCCACCACCGGAGCCCATTTTGTTCCGAAATAGGGTCAAACAAATTGGCCTTGATTGATGTTGGTAACTATAACATACCAACACTTATTACGGGTGATCTCAACAGCTGGCACCAAAACTGGGCGTCTACTAGAAATAACAAGAGGGGTAACATCTTGGAAAAAATTATGAACAATTATAATTTTATATTATTAAATGACAAATCCCCCACCCGTTTTCCCACCCTTAACTCACTGACTCACATTGACTTACCTTTTTGTTCACCTGAACTGCATATCCATTCTAAATCGACTATTGAACAAGATTTATGGGGAAGTGATAATTTTCCAATGATTTCATCGCTCTTTACAACCAATGTGTAAACCACGTTTAAACCCGAAAAGCAGACTGGGGTCTCTTTACCAGAAAATGCATTTAATATGGAGCTACTAGACAAATCGATACAATTATTAACAGGGAAGCAGTGAATATAAAAAAGATAATCTAACAATCCGGAAATGAATTTATTCCTAAACCAAAACCACATAAATTACGCATACCACTTCCATGGTGGAGTCAACAGCTTGAACATTTGAAAGCGAAAAAATAGGTTGTGGTATATATTCAGAAGGGATATTAGTAATGAAAACATGATTAGATATAAGCGAGCAAACTCTCAACGAAGGAAGGAAATTATAACGTCTGAACGCAAATCTTTTCGTGATTTTACATCGGAAATTAATCCGTATATATCCTCTAAGAAAATTTGGAATAACATCAGAAGACTGTGTGGCTATAAAACAACATTTTTGATACATTCAATTGGTAATAAGTTAGGCCAATACTGGTCCGAAAATTCATCTGATCGAAAATTTCCAGTTAAGTTCCAAGATATCAAGTCTAATTTCATAGAACGATTAGTAAATATTAATCCAAACAAATAGGCAAAGATTATAAAAGAGAATATCACTAATATTGAATTTAATTCCACTTTTAACAGACTCAAGGGGAGTTGGCAGAATTTCTTACAATATGGTCAGAAACTCTCCTAATATTGTAAATAACAGAAATCCCCCAACAATACAAAACAAGTGTAGTAAATCATATAGGCCAATATCACTAAATTCATGTATTGGAAAAACTTTAAACATAATTATTGCTAATCGAATTTGGTGGCTTATAACTTCCAAAAATCTTAATATTAACCAAATGGGATTCAAGATAGGAAAATCCACTACTGACACTCTCCTTTATTTTAAACATTCGGCTGCTAGTAGCCTAGCTTCAAAGAATCACCTGACCATAGTTTCACTAGATTTTGAAAAAGCATATGATAAAATAGGAATACATACTCTAATTTTAATATTCAATTTTTTTAAGGTAAAGATCTTTTTTTTTATAAAATTTCTTATTTTATTTTCGATATTTCGCTAACAATTTGTTAGCATCTTCAGGAAAACAAAATTTTAATAATTATAAAAAAGTTGACAAACAAAATATTTAACATTTAAATAAAAAAAAAATATTTAACATTTAAATATAAAAAATTGTTTACATTTAAATATAAAAAATATTTAACATTTAAATATAAGTTTTTAAAAAATTAAATTAACATTTAAACAAATAGAAGTGGTAATTTTATAAACAACATTTTCCTGCTAAAGCTCGTAAAAAATATTTTCATATTGGTTTAATACTTTGGTTTATGAAATTGAACATAATAAATGTTGTTTATAAAATAAAATAACATTATGAAATTAAATTATTATAGTTATTAAAAACATATCTATACATTTAAGTTTCCTAATTTTTTACTAAATTAATATCTATAATTCTGAGCTAAATTTTCTGTGTCAGCTTTAAAGATCATTCTCTGTGTCAAAGGTGTATTAATGATTTCTAACATTTCTAACATATAACGTTTTTTATAATTTTTTTTTTTTGTTCTTAATATTGAAACATTTTCAAAGTTAGGATGGCGATTTTATATAGAACAACGAGATGACAATGCGGTTTTTACCGAATTAATATTTCTATGTTTTTGGTCTGATTTATGTCCTGAAATCCTGGTCTTTAATTTATTCTTTGTCGTTCCTATATATACCTTATCACAATTTTCCTGATCATTACCCTGACAAGGTATCTTGTAAACTAAATTTGACATATGCCACTTATCAATTCTATCTTTAGTTTTACTAAATAATTTCCCTAATGTATTAAAATTACGATAAGCTATTCCATATTTCCCTTTATCAAAGATGTTAGATCTCGCCAATCTCTTTGATAATACAGGGACATATGTCAAAGATTTAAAAATTCGTGGTTCAGTTATGTATGTTCCATTTCGTGTCATCCTATTTCTATAATCTATAAAATAACTCAGTTGGAAAACCATTATCTGGTAATATATCTCTGATCTCTATAATGTTTCCTCTATGAAATTCTACATCACTTATTGTCAATACTCTCTCTATAAAATTCTTAGCTGTGTTCATGATAATGTTCCTACTATGTTTAGAGTAATAATTAATTATTCTCCCTGATGCAGTTGGTTTCTGATACCATTATTAATCTGTTGCCTCTCTTAATTCTCAATGTATCCAAATATGGGAGTATCGAATTACATTCTCTCTCCATTGTAAATTTTATGTTTTGATCAAAACAATTTAATGTTGTAAGCATGTTGTTAACTGCTAATTTTGGAATGATACAAAATAAGTCATTTACATACTTCGTCATTATCCTTGGTTTTACACTTAATTTCTCTATAGACTCATCTAGCAATTTCTCCATTATTATATCCGCAATAATTGGAAGTCACATTTTTTGAATATATATATTCCTATTGTTCTGAAAATATCTATTGTCCTCTACACAAAATTTGAAAATACGTAAAAATAAACATTTTTCCATCTTTGTATGTTGCATTATTACGTCCCACTTTTCTTCTATAGTACTCATTGTTAAATCAACTGGTATACTAGGAAATAGTGAAACAACATCAAATGAAACTAAAATCTCATCATTTTCTATTTGTTGTCCTCTAATTCTATCTTTAAATTGTAAAGAATTCTTAATATTGTATCTAGAAAATTTCTTTATCTCTTTAAGAATATTTACATAATTCGTAAAAGGGTGAAATAATAAAGGAACAAATAGGTCTTAATGGAAAATCTTCCTTGTGAATCTTCGGTAGTCCATATAACCTAGGTGCGATAGCAATGTAAGTCTTTAATCTATTTTTCTCATTACTCATCAAAATTATTTTCTTAAATAATTCTTCAACCAAACTGTTATTTATCCTTTGTAATCTACCTGTAGGATTCTTATTTACTAATTTATACTTTGTACTATCACTTAAAAATTATTAATTCACAAATCATAATCTTGTTTATACATAGCATATTTAAATGTTAAATATTTTTTATATTTAAATGTTAAATATTTTTTGTTTGTCAACTTTTTTATAATTATTAAAATTTTGTTTTCCTGAAGATGTTAACAAATTGTTAGCGAAATATCGAAAATAAAATAAGAAATTTTATAAAAAAGATCTTTAGCTTAAAAAAATTTAATACTAAAATAAGATCGAATAAAGTTATATAATTTTCAAATAAAATGAGCACGTCTCAACAACAATCAAGAATTGGCTACAATATTTTAAAGAAAAATCAAGATGTTAGGAATCTTATTAACCAGATGAAATCAGTGAGGAATAAAATTGTGAATGCTAAATCAAGTTTAACATTTTTAATAAAATGCAGAAATGCAGGAATTTTCACGAAGTTCATAGTAAATTCAACAAAGAATATCTCCAATATTTTCAACCAGGATAAACTAAAGGGAATTCAACAAACAATATTTAAGTATAAACAGGATCTTCACATGAAAATTTTGAAAGTAATCATTAAAGAGAAACATGAATTGCTAAAGCATTTTCAAAGGGAGAGAGAAGTGATTATAAGAACTTTGGAGAGGTATCTTAATTCGGTAGAGATGACTAAACTTTTCATATGCGAAGAACGTTTGTCGATGTTATGTAATGAGAAGGTAAAGGCAAGACATATTAAGAAATTTAAGACACTTAGGGATCAACAGGTAAAGGAATTAGGATTACATTACATTTAAAAGTTCAAAATAATAAAATAAAATAACAATGATATTTTCAGTCATATCAGCAAATATCATTGTTAACGTTCCAACACAAGCTCGGATGAAATATCAACGTGTTAAAGAGCACCGTTGTTTACGTTCACATGCTGACATTGCGTCTAGACAAACTGAAGCAACAAAGCAGTTTCCACATACAAGCCAATATCCAATTGCAACACCTTGGCAGAATAACGTTGTGCAGAATAGTATAAATTAGGGTAGCTAATAAGGAATTGTGCTTTTTGTTAATTCTTGATTCAAATAAAGAAGTACTGTTGAGCTAAACACTTAACAGTCAATATTTTTTTAAATAAAAATTGCTTCTGCAGTTTAATTGGCGCCCGAGCGAGCAGGGACCCGTGAGTTCCTACGAATTACAAAAGTCAAGCCTTAACGCGGCTGCTTAGAAGATAACGAAAAGGGGTGTACGTATGTCACTGCCCGTTAAGCCCGAAAACAAAATCAGTTTTTTAGTTAAGGAAAATTAACTCGTAGAAATTAAGCATTAAAAGTGAACACTAAGACAAAAATAAAAAAATCTTTAAAATAAAAATAAATAAATAAACGTTGAAAAATTTTACCAAAGGTAAAAAATAAATAAGTGAAATAAATAAATATTGAAAAACTTTTAATAAAACGGTTAATTAGAGAAATAATAAAAACAAATTTAAGAAAAAAATTTTTTCTTTAATAAAACAGTGAATATTAATAAAAAATTTATCAATGTGAACATTAAAATTAATAAAACTTTAAATAAATTAAAGTGAGAACATTGCATAAAAAGGAATTAAGTTCGATAAATATGATTGGACATTAAAACTAAAAGGACAATAATACGAAGTGAAAAGAAGAACTATACGAAATATTTTAAATTTTAAAACAAGTACAGAACAATTACTAAAACAAACAAAGTGTGTCAGCTATATCAACTGCATCAAACAACAATTAATTATCAAATAATTCAAAGAAGGCGTATCAACTAAATTAATTTATACTGTTATTAATGTAAGAATTATTTTTAAGTCATCTTAAGTAATAAAAAGCAAAAAGTGAAACCTTGTTAATAATTATATTAAATATTTTAAATATTCCAACTTTCCCTTTGACTCGAAATGCCAGAGGATACTATTGAAGAAATAACAGAAAGACTATCTAGAACTTTAACTATGTCGCAAAATAGTCCGTCCGGTTTAACAAATACCCCTCAGGGATTGACTAATCTACAAATACAACAGATAAGACAATTGATTAGTGAAACTACTAGTACACCACAAGTTTCTCTTCTAGATGAAGGTAGGGATCATCCAATCAGTACGGTGACTGACAGATTGGAGGAACTAGACAAAGTTCCAGACATTGTGAGGTCCATACGAGAATTTTCTGGTCGACCAGGAGAACTCAACTCTTGGCGTAAATCCGTAGACAAGGTGTTAGAACTTTTTAAATCTCTTAGCGGAACAGCTCGCTATTATGCGATTCTGCATACAATTAGGACTAAGATCGTCGGAGATGCGGACACCGCATTGGAGTCCTATAGGACCCCATTAGACTGACCAAGAATAAGAAAATGTCTGAATATGCATTATATTGGTACGTTGGAGTACCAAATGACCGTATTCTGCCAAGGTACGAAATCCATTACAGAATTTTCAGGCATATCAACGTCCTCAATATCCGGCACCACAGCAAAATGTTCCGAGGCAAAATCCTCCGGAACCCATGGAAATAGATCGTTGCTTGCAAACGAGACCCCATTATAACCCGTCCTATAAGAGGCCCGCCGAAAACTCAATCCAAGCTCCCATGAATAAAATACAAAGGAATTTCCACTTAAGTACACAACACACCACTGAACAATATTACATGCCTGAACAATACCCTGTGCATGAACAATATTACGGAAACCAACCTTTAGAGGATAACGAAATAAATGGTGTTTATGGTATGTCCGACAACATTAAGGACTATCTTCAACATTGCCCAGAGGAATATAGGGAAAAAACTGATGACCAGGATCGAAATCCTTCTGATATTACCTTAGTAGTGAATTTTTTAGATTAAACTGTTCCTCCTTACCCTATTTTCAGGCAAAAGCGAGGAACGGAAAAATACTGACATTCTTATTGGACACTGGTAGCAACAAAAACTATATAAAACCTGACTTAGTACAGAATCCGAAACAGAACAAAAATTTGTTTAATGCAAAATCCGTAAATGGGGATATAGAAATAACTCAACATGCTTTTATTGATATTTTCGGAATCGACAGTAACCCAATAATATTCTTTCTACTACCATGATTGCATTCATTTGATGGAATAATGGGAAATGACAGCTTAAAGGAACTTTCTGCTGTCATTCATACAGCCGAAAATTATTTCGCTGTTAAGGGAGGAAAGAAAATTCCAATCAAACAACATGTTTCTTAAGATGTGAATAATCTTGAATTAAGGACGCAACACATGTCCAGCCATCAAAAACTGTCATTAGAAAACATTGTAAAACAACATAGTTGTCTTTTCACAGATCCTGACGAAAAGTTAACGTATACTACGGTAGTATTGGGCGAAATTCGTACGGAGAATACGTCACCAAAATTGCAAAAAGTTATCCTTATCCAATGGCTTTGAAAGACGCCGTTGAGGAAGAAATTAACCGCCTTTTAGGCGATGGGATTATAAAACCATCCCGTTCCCCTTACAATTCTCCTATATGGATAGTTCCGAAAAAAGAGGACATTTCGGGGAAAAGAAAATATAGATTAGTAGTGGATTTTAGGCGATTAAATGCGGTTACGATCGCAGATAAATACCCAATTCCGGAGATAAACGATGTTTTGTCCAACTTAGGTGGGAATGAATATTTTACGGTACTAGATCTCAAGAGTGGGTTTTACCAAATACCTCTGAGAGAAAAGGATAGGGAGAAAACAGCCTTCTCAGTAAACAATGGAAGGTATGAATACACTAGATAACCATTTGGGCTGAAAAACGCCCCAGCAATTTTTCAAAGAGCACTCGATGATATATTGAGAGAATATATCGGAAAAATATGCTATGTCTATGTGGATGACATCATTATATTTAGTAAAGATGAAAAAACTCATCTAGAGCACGTAAAAAAAAATATTTAGGACATTGGAATTGGATAACATGAAAACTCAGTTAGATAAATGCGAATTCTTCAAGCATGAGGTAGAATTCTTAGGATTTATAGTATCGAAACAGGGCATAAAAAATAACCACAAAAAGGTTGACTCTATTTTGAAATTTTCTTATCCGAACACGCTCAAGGAATTACGTTCGTTCCTTGGACTATCCGGATATTATAGAAGATTTATCAGAGGCTACGCAGATATTGCAAAGCCATTGACATCTCTTTTGAGAGGAGAAGATGGGCGAGTCACAAAATTGGCTTCAAGTAGAACAAAAATCGAGCTAGACAAATCCGCTAAAGCTGCTTTCCATCTGTTAAAAAATGCATTAGCTTCCCGAGAATTTTTACTCTCATATCCAAATTTCGGAAAAGATTTTCATTTGACTACAGATGCTTCCAACTTCGCAATTAAAGCAGTATTAAGTCAAGAGGAAAGACCTATTTCGTTTATATCTAGAACCTTGAACAGAACAGAAGAGCACTATGCCACAAATGAAAAGGATATGTTGGCAATCATATGGGGATTAAGTTCTCTAAGGAATTACCTATATGGCTCAAGGAAGGTGATCATCTACACAGATCATCAACCTTTAACTTATGCCCTTAGTAATAATAGAAATAATTCAAAAATGAAAAGATTGAAATGCATATTGGAAGAATACAACTATGAACTGAGGTATAAACCCGGACGAACAAATGTAATAGCTGACGCCCTATCTAGAGCTCCAGCGGAGCTGAATTCCATTAATGTCCAGGTAAATTCTCTAACCCCAACTCAACATAGGGCGGAAAATTCATCGGAAAATTTAATACCTAACGTTGAAACTCCAATAAATGTTTTTAAGAACCAACTGTTCAAAAACATTGATGATATGTCATCATATGAATTCAAGATAGTATTCCCAGGAATACACCGTCATGTTATTAGAAATTTTAAAGAAATATTTGAATCCATCAGTGATTAATGGAATAAAAGCCCCAGAACCAATAATGGGAAAAATACAAGTTATATATCCTGATCGTTTTGCAAATTATAAATGTCGTTTTACCCAACTAGTTGTTGAGGATATTATTTCAGATAATGACCAAGAAAACATAATAATAGAAACACACAATAGAGCGCACCGTAGCGAGAAGGAAAATAGGAATAAGATAAAAAGAAGGGTAAGATAAAAAGAATCTTAAAAATTTGTTCAAATTGTAAAAAAAAGTAAATACGAAAGACACCCAAATACACCGGAGTTGAAGGAAACTCCCATACCAACCTATCCTGGACATACGGTACACGTAGACATTTTTTCTACTGACAAAAAGTTAGTTTTAACTTCAATTGACAAATTTTCCAAGTATGCGAAAGTCAGGATACTCAATGGAAGATCAATAGAAGATGTCCGAAGACCTCTTAGGGCACTCTTATTTTCGTATGGCGTTCCGAAGTATGTGGTCATGGACTACGAACCCTCCTTAAAATCTGCATCTATATTATTCATGATGAAAGATGATTTGGGAATAAACGTGTTCACTACTCCTTCATATAGGAGTGAAGCAAACGGGCAAGTCGAACGTTTCCACTCCACATTGGTGGAGATCATGAGATGTTTAAGGAATGAGGAGACTTCTAGGAATTTTGAGGAGTTGCTTGAAAATTCCGTGAATGAATACAACCACACATTGCATTCTACAATCAATAGGAAACCAGTCGACTTATATTTCGGACGTGCCGTCGATTTTTCTCCACAGAATTACGAAATTACAAGGTTATCGAATATTGAAAGGCTGAAAAGTAAGCAGGAAAAGGATTTAGCTTATCACAACAAGAGGAAAAAAACAATTAAAGAATATCTATCAGGACAACTTATCTATGTGAAGACAAATAAAAGATTGGGAATAAAATTAGGCGATGGTTCAATGTCATTACAGAAAGTGGCAGGAAAATTCATAAAAGCCACATTCGCAATTAAATTTTTTTTTTGTTTAGTTTCAGATTATTTGTTGAAAGTGCCCTAGGGGACTTTAATATTCTTTATTATTCTAATTCAAGATTGATAACAATTCAGACTGTAATCGCAAGGAGACAAAATGGTACATTTAAGGTTATACATTCTATTGACCTCGATCAATATCGAACTTTATCGGATAATATCGAATTCGCCTTGAATGCTAATTATTATACGTAACCATGCGCTCCGTCCGTTCTTGACACAGCGAGTCCTTGACATAAAAAGTCTTCTTATAAGCCTAAGTCCGAGTATAAGGAAAAGATCAATCGATTTTATAGGCAGCGTATGGAAATGGGTCGCCGGGACTCCAGATAGTCATCTTGAACCAGAAACTTAGAAATGTCATGGAAAACAATAACCGACAGATGATCATTAATGACTTGACTATTAACACAATACAAGAAATTTCTAATATGACGAACGAAATATCGAAAATAAAAAATGAAGATTGGAATTATAAACTAGGAGAAATATTGCAAAACAAATTAGTTTTTATAGAAAAAGAATTACAGAACATTGAGTATGCCATACAATGGGCAAAAGTAAATAAAGTGAATTCATTTATTTTTTCAAAAACAGAAATAGAAAATTTAAATATTTTTTTGGAAAATAATAATATACCAATATTTAACGTAGATAAATTATTATCCTTTGCAGATGTAAAAATAGTAACAAATAATAAAGAAATGTTGTATATTTTAAGCATTCCAATAACTAACGATAATATCTGTAAAATCTTAATTGCAAAACCAGATAAAATTGGCAATATGATGGACAAGATCGAAATCAATAAAATTTTCGAATGTAATAAAAATTTGTTTGCCATAAAAAATGATTGTAAAAGTTTCAATGACATGAATATTTGTAATAAAGATAAGTTGGTAGAATTAAGAGAAAGTAATTGTATAACTAGCTTAATTAAAAACAGAGTAGGGTACTGCACACAAATAAACAACGAACACATCCCCACTATAGAATAAATTGGAGGCGATCTACTGTTGCTGAACCAGTACAATGGAAAACTCAAGGTGAATGAAGAAGAACAGCTGTAAAATCTTAATTGCAAAACCAGTTAAAATTGGCAATATGATGGACAAGATCGAATTAAATAAAATTTTCGAATGTAATAAAAATTTGTTTGCCATAAAAAATGATTGTAAAAGTTTCAATGACATGAATATTTGTAATAAAAATAAGTTGGTAGAATTAATAGAAAGTAATTGTATAACTAGCTTAATTAAAAACAGAGTAGGGAACTGCACACAAATAAACAACGAACACATCCCCACTATAGAAGAAATTGGAGGCGATCTACTGTTGCTGAACCAGTACAATGAAAAACTCAAGGTGAATGAAGAAGAATTAGCTCTAAACGGAATGTACCTCATTAAATACCACAATACAACAATCCAAGTTAATGGTCAGAAGTTCTATTCAAAAGAAATAACTGGAAATAAACCCCTTCCAGCTTTTTCGCAACCAAGATCAATAAGTTTCAAAACCAAAGAAGTTTTATCCCTTGAAAGACTCAGCAGAATACATATCGGAAACATTAAGAGACTAGAATTATTAGAAGATAAGAATAAAATACTCTTCACATCAACAAGCCTGCTGTTAATCTGCATTCTTAGCGCTATTGGTTGGACAGTTATCCGACTATGTAAAAATAAAGATACCAGAGGAAAGGAGGTTCCACCAAAGCAAGCAGCTATAATTACAAATTCACAGATCAAACCTTACCAGAGGTTAAAGCTGCTATCGAGAAAAAAAAACCTGCAGCATTTACGACGTACGCGCGTTCTGAACAATCGGGACGATTGTATTTAAAGGGGGAGGAGTTAACACAAAATACATTTAAAAGTTCAAAATAATAAAATAACAATGATATTTTCAGTCATATCAGCAAATATCATTGCTAACGTTCCAACACTAGCTCGGATTAAATATCAACGTGTGAAAGAGCAACGTTTTTTACGTTCACATGCTGACATTGCGTCTAGATAAACTGAAGCAACACAGCAGTTTCCACACACAAGCCAATATCAAATTGCAACACATTGGCAGAATAACGTTGCGCATATATATATATATATATATATGTGCACAGAGAATGTTGCGGGGACGGGTTTTCGTTCCACAAGTTACTATGAAGACATTTTGTTTCTTTGGGGACCGTCCTCAAACTTTTAATTAATATACTGTATACACTAAAGACATTTTACTGGATACAGCGCATATTATAGAGACTTTTTTGGCTGTATATACAGATGTCTTCAAAGTATTTGAAATGCATATATATATATATATATATATATATATATATATATATATATATATATATATATATATATATATATATATATATATATATATATATATATATATATATATATATATATATGCATTGCCCATACTTTGAAGACATCTGTATATACAGCCAAAAAAGTCCCTTTAATATGCGCTGTATCCAGTAAAATGTCTTCAGTGTAAACAGTAGATTAATTAAAAGTATGAGGACGGTCCCCAAAGTAACAAAATGTCTTCATAGTAACTTGTGGTACGAAAAACCGTCCCCGCAACATGCACTGTGCACATATATATATATATATATATATATATATATATATATATATATATATATATATATATGCATTTCACATACTTTGAAGACATCTGTATATACAGCCAAAAAAGTCCCTGTAATATGCGCTGTATCCAGTAAAATGTCTTCAGTGTAAACAGTAGATTAACGAAAAGTTTAAGGACAGTCCCCAAAGTATCAAAATGTCTTCATAGTAACTTGTGGAACGAAAACCCGTCCCCGCATCATGCGCCATGCACATATATATATATATATATATATATATATGTGCACACATATATAGATATATATATATATATATATATATATATATATATATATATATATATATATATATATATATATATATGCATTTCTCATACTTTGAAGACATTTGTATATACAGGCAAAAAAGTCCCTATAATATGAGCTGTATCCAGTAAAATGTCTTAAGTTTATACAGTATATTAATAAAAAGTTTGAGGACGGTCTCCAAAGTAACAAAATGTCTTCATAGTAACTTGTGGAACGAAAAACCGTCCCCGCAACATGCGCTGTGCATATATATATATATATATCTATATGTATATATGTGCATAGCGCATGTTACGGGGACGGGTTTTCGTTCCACAAGTTACTATTAAGACATTTTGTTACTTTGGGGACTGTCCACAAACTTTTCATTATTCTACTGTTTACACTGAAGACATTTTACTGGATACAGCTCATATTACGGGGTCTTTTTTGGCTGTATATACAGATGTCTTCAAAGTATGTCAAATGCAAATGCAGTATATATATATATATGTGCACAGCGCATGTTGTGGGGACGGGATTTCGTTCCACAAGTTACTATGAAGACATTTTGTTAGTTTGGGGACTGTCCACAAACTTTTCATTATTCTACTGTTTACACTGAAGACATTTTACTCGATACAGAGCATATTATAGGGACTTTTTTGGCTGTATATACAGATGTCTTCAAAGTATGTAAAATGCATATATATATATATATATATATATATATATATATATATATATATATATATATATATATATATGTGCATAGCGCATGTTGCGGGGACGGGTTTTCGTTCCACAAGTTACTATGAAGACATTTTGTTACTTTGGGGACTGTCCACAAACTTTTCATTATTCTACTGTTTACACTGAAGACATTTTACTGGATAGAGAGCATATTATAGGGACTTTTTTGGCTGTATATACAGATGTCTTCAAAGTATGCAAAATGAATATATATATATATGTGCACAGCACATGTTGCGGGGACGGTTTTTCGTTCCACAAGTTACTATGAAGACATTTTGGTACTTTGGGGACTGTCCTTAAACTTTTCGTTGTTTTACTGTTTACACTGAAGACATTTTACTGGATACAGCGCATATAATAGGGACTTTTTTAGCTGTATATACAGATGTCTTCAAAGTATGGGTAATGCATATATATATATATATATATATATATATATATTGTGCATACTTTGAAGACATCTGTATATACAGCCAGAAAAGACTCTATAATATGCCCTGTATCCAGTAAAATGTCTTCAGTGTATATAGTAGATTATTGTAAAGTTTGAGGTCAGTCTCCAAAGAATCAAAATGTCTTCATAGTAAACTGTGAAACGAAAAACCGTCCCCGCAACATACGCTGTGCACATATATATATATATATATATATATATATATATATATATATATATATATATATATATATATATATATATATATATATATATATATATATAGATATATATATATATGTGCACAGCGCATGCTGCGGGGACGGGTTTTCGTTCCACAAGTTACTATGAAGACATTTTGTTACTTTGGGGACATGCGCTATGCACATATATATATATATATATATATATATATATATATATATATATATTCATTGTGAATACTTTGACGACATCTGTATATACAGCCAAAAAAGTCCTTATAATATGCGATGTGTCCAGTAAAATGTCTTCAGAGTACACACTAGAATAATGAAAAGTTTAAGGACAGTCCCCAAAGTAACAAAATGTCTTCATAGTAACTTGTGGAACGAAAAACCGTCCTCGCAACATGCGCTGTGCACATATATATATATATATATATATATTCATTGTGCATACTTTGAAGACATCTGTATATACAGCCAAAAATGTCCCTATAATATGCGCTGTATCCAGTAAAATGTCTTCAGTGTATACAGTAGGTTAATGTAATGTTTGAGATCAGTCTCCAAAGAATCAAAATGTCTTCATAGTAACCTGTGAAATGAAAAACCGTCCCCGCAACATGCACTGTGCACATATATATATATATATATATCTGTATATACAGCCAAAAAAGACCCTATAACATGCGCCGTATCCAGTAAAATGTCTTCAGTGTAAACAGTAGAATAATTAAAAGTTTGAGGACGGTCCCCAAAGTACCAAACTGTCTTCATAGTAACCTGTGAAACGAAAACCCGACCCCGCAACAAGCGCTGTGCACATATATATATATATATATATATATATATATATATGCATTGCCCGTACTTTGAAGACATCTGTATATACAGCCAAAAAAGTCCCTATAAAATGCGCTGTGTCCAGAAAAATGTCTTCAGAGTAAACACTACAATAATGAAAAGTTTAAGGACAGTCCCCAAAGTAACAAAATGTCTTCATAGTAACTTGTGGAACGAAAACCCGTCCCCGCAGCATGCGCTGTGCACATATATATATATATATATATATATATATATATATATATGTGCACAGCGCATGCTGCGGGGACGGGTTTTCGTTCCACAAGTTACTATGAAGACATTTTGTTACTTTGGGGACTGTCCTTAAACTTTTCGTTATTCCACTGTTTACACTGAAGACATTTTACTGGATACAGCGCATATTATATATATACAGCGCATATGAATATATATATATATATATATATATATATATATATATATATATATATATATATATATATATATATATATATGCATTGCCCATACTTTGAAGACATCTGTATATACAGCCAAAAAAGTCCCTATAAAATGCGCTTTGTCCAGTAAAATGTCTTCAGAGTAAACACTAGAATAATGAAAAGTTTAAGGACCGTCCCCAAAGTAACAAAATGTCTTCATAGTAACTTGTGGAACGAAAACCCGTCCCCGCAATATGTGCTGTGCATATATATATATATATATATATATATATATATATATTCATTGCATATACTTTGAAGACATCAATGAATATATATATATATATATATATATATATATATATATATATATATATATATATATATATATGTGCACACAAAGTTTGAGGACCGTCCCCAAAGTACCAAAATGTCTTCATAGTAACTTGTGGAACGAAAACCAGTCCCCGCAATATGTGCTGTGCACATATATATATATGTATATATAATGTTTTCATAGTAACTTGTGGAACGAAAAACCGTCCCCGCAATATGTGCTGTGCACATATATATATATATGTATATATATATATATATGTGCACAGCGCATGTTGCGGGGACTGGTTTTCGTTCCACAAGTTACTATGAAGACATTTTGGTACTTTGGGGACGGTCCTCAAACTTTTAGTTATTCTACTGTTTACATTGAAGACATTTAACTGGATACGGCGCATATTATAGGGCCTTTTTTGGCTGTATATACAGATGTCTTCAAAGTATGCGAAATGAATATATATATATATATATATATATATATATATATATATATATATATATATATATATATATATATATATATATTCATTGCATATACTTTGAAGACATCAGTATATACAGCCAAAAAAGTCCCTATTATATGGGCTGTATCCAGTAAAATGTCTTCAGTGTAAACAGTAGAATAACGAAAAGTTTAAGGACAGTCCCCAAAGTAACAAAATGTCTTCATAGTAACTTGTGGAACGAAAAACCGTCCCCGCAACATGTGCTGTGCACATATATATATATATATATACATATATATATATATGTGCACAGCACATATTGCGGGGACGGTTTTTCGTTCCACAAGTTACTATGAAAACATTATATATACATATATATATATGTGCACAGCACATATTGCGGGGACGGTTTTTCGTTCCACAAGTTACTATGAAGACATTTTGATACTTTGGGGACTGTCCTTAAACTTTTCGTTATTCTACTGTTTACACTGAAGACATTTTTCTGGACACTGCGCATTTTGTAGGGTCTTTTTCGGCTGTATATACAGATGTCCTCAAAATATGGGCAATGCATATATATATATATATATATATGTGCACAGCACATATTGCGGGGACGGGTTTTCGTTCCACAAGTTACTATGAAGACATTTTGTTACTTTGGGGACTGTCCTTAAACTTTTCATTATGCTAGTGTTTACTCTGAAGACATTTTACTGGACACAGCGCATTTTATAGGGACTTTTTTGGCTGTATATACAGATGTCTTCAAAGTATGGGCAATGCATATATATATATATATATATATGTATATATATATATATATATATATATACATATATATATATATATATATATATATATATATATATATATATGCACAGCACATATTGCGGGGACGGGTTTTCGGTCCACAAGTTACTATGAAGACATTTTGTTACTTTGGGGACTGTCCTTAAACTTTTCATTATTCTAGTGTTTACTCTGAAGACATTTTACTGGACACAGCGCATTTTATAGGGACTTTTTTGGCTGTATATACAGATGTCTTCAAAGTATGGGCAATGCATATATATATATATATATATATATATATATATATATATATATATATATATTCATTATGCATACTTTGAAGACATCTGTATATACAGCCAAAATAGTCCCTATAATATGCGCTGTATCCAGTAAAATGTCTTCAGTGTAAACAGTAGAATAATGAAAAGTTTAAGGACAGTCCCCAAAGTAACAAAATGTCTTCATAGTAACTTGTGGAACGAAAACCCGTCCCCGCAACATGCGCTATGCACATATATATATATATATATATATATGCATTGCCCATACTTTGAAGACATCTGTATATACAGCCAAAAAAGTCCCTATAATATGCTCTGTATGCAGTAAAATGTCTTCAATGTAAACAGTAGAATAATGACAACTTTGTGGACAGTCCCCAAAGTAACAAAATGTCTTCATAGTAACTTGTGGAACGAAAACCCGTCCCCGCAATATGTGCTGTGCACATATATGTATATATATATTCATTTTGCATACTTTGAAGACATCTGTATATACAGCCAAAAAAGTCCCTATAATATGCCCTGTATCCAGTAAAATGTCTTCAGTGTAAACAGTAGAATAATGAAAAGTTTGTGGACAGTCCCCAAAGTAACAAAATGTCTTAATAGTAACTTGTGGAACGAAATCCCGTCCCCACAACATGCGCTGTGCACATATATATATATATATATATATATATATATATATATATGCATTTCACATACTTTGAAGACATCTGTATATACAGCCAAAAAAGTCCCTATAAAATGCGCTGTGTCCAGTAAAATGTCTTCAGAGTAAACACTAGCATAATGAAAAGTTTAAGGACAGTCCCCAAAGTAACAAAATGTCTTCATAGTAACTTGTGGAACGAAAACCCGTCCCCGCAATATGTGCTGTGCACATATATATATATATATATATATATATATGTATGCATTTCACATACTTTGAAGACATCTGTATATACAGCCAAAAAAGACCCCGTAATATGAGCTGTATCCAGTAAAATGTCTTCAGTGTAAACAGTAGAATAATGAAAAGTTTGTGGACAGTCCCCAAAGTAACAAAATGTCTTCATAGTAACTTGTGGAACGAAAAACTGTCCCCGCAACATGTGCTGTGCACATATATATATATATATGTGTATGCAGTAAAATTAAGACATTTTACTGCATACAGCGCATATTATAGGGACTTTTTTGGCTGTATATACAGATGTCTTCAAAGTATGGGCAATGAATATATATATATATATATATATATATATATATATATATATATACATATGTGCACGGAGCATGTTGCGAGGACGGTTTTTCGTTCCACAGGTTACTATGAAGACATTTTGTTACTTTGAAGACTGTCCTTAAACTTTTCGTTATTCTACTGTTTACACTCAAGACATTTTACTGGATACAGCACATATTATAGGGACTTTTCTGGCTGTCTTCAAAGTATGGGCAATGAATATATATATATGTATATACAGATGTCTTCAAAGTATGGGCAATGAATATATATGCATTTCACATACTTTGAAGACATCTGTATATACAGCCAAAAAAGTCCCTATAATATGCGCTGTATCCAGTAAAATGTCTTCAGTATATATAGTAGATTAATGTAAAGTTTGAGGTCAGTCTCCAAAGAATCAAAATGTCTTCATAGTAACCTGTGAAACGAAAAACCGTCCCCGCAACATGCGCTGTGCACACATATATATATATACATATATATATATATATATATATATATATATATATATATGCATTGCCCATACTTTGAAGACATCTGTATATACAGCCAAAAAAGTCCCTACAAAATGCGCTGTGTCCAGTAAAATGTCTTCGGAGTAAACACTAGAATAATGAAAAGTTTAAGGACAGTCCCCAAAGTAACAAAATTGCCAGTAGGCGCGTTGGAAAGGTGAGCTCATTTTGATAAATTTACAAAAAAAAATCTCCAACATTGGTCCAACGGTTCAAAAGTTACGGGCATTTTTGTCCAAATTTTGGAGCCTTTTTCCATTTTTTTTATGATTTTGTCCAAGAATATTACTTTCATGGCCATTTTTTTGGCTCAATCCATTATTTAATTCAATTTTCAATTCAAAACGAAGAGTTTAAGCCCAAATTTATCGAATTCGGTTGATTAATTCATGCGATATTGCTAAAACAAAATAACACATAAAACCAACTTTTTTATTTTCTTCCCTTTTTATTTTTTTTTCTACAAAAATTCAAATTAAGAGATAATAAAGTATCTATCAACCTATTATAAAAAAAAAATATTCAATTTGAGTGTAGTAAAAGACAAAATGTGAAAAAAAACATTATTTTTTCTGAAAGTCTTGTTTGCTTTCAAGTCTGGGTGTTTTCGTACGGCTCTCTAATGTCGTCGCCATAGCGCCTTCTACATTCTTTCCTGCAACTCGTTTAGCAGTGGCAGCCAGCAATTGGACATGTCTTTCCGTTCCTTGAATGTGTAAAGGAATTTGTGGATCATCGAACGGTGGCACTTCGTAATTTAAATATCCTTTCAAATGTTCATACGAATAACTTTGCGTAAACGGTGGTTCGAATAAAATGGTATCGTCATTTAAATCAATCATATTTGTATATTCCGTACAATTAAAGTTTATAAGAGATTTTTTATAAACTCTAAGTTCCGTTGGGTCGACAATATCTCTTCGGTAATGTAAAATCTTCTTTATAGCAATGTTTCGTTTTTCCATTCTATCATCAAACAACATAGACAGCAAGATATTTTCTGAGTGTGCAAAATATGGATTATCTTGAATTACTGTATTTACAACTCCAAGTAAATTCCGTGGTAAAAATCGTGTCCAAGTAATAAATTTAAAAAGTAATGTACTACCGTATGCGGCAGAGCTATAATACTTAATATTGAAATACATTGGCGTGTATACTTTTATTTTATAGTTAGCCAGAATTTTTAAATTTTCAGTTGGATTATTAGTTGTCACATACAACCGTAATAATCTATTGGCTTTGGTCAGCCAACGAGAATGTGCAATTGGCCCTGGTTTTATGTGAGATAAATCCTCAGGAACCACACCATTAGAAATTGCATTGGCCATTAACATCAAGTACCTCGAATCAGTAGATAATTCTTCTGGATTTAAATCACCAGGAGGCATATTTTCCAAAGCGATTTCCTCAAAATCGGTTACCACCTGAAAAGAAAACATAAAAGCTAAAAAATAGAATAAAAAATGGTAAAGAATTAGCTATAAAAATTACATACCGGAAGATTTTCACAATCAGCAATTTTTGAGCTCAACTTTCCGGTAGTTGATCGTGGTCCAGTGGTGGTTGATTTGTCTAAAGTGTCAAACAAATGTCTAAACGGAAGCTCGTTAAAGTGCAGAAGACACACAAACCAGTGCAGTGGTCTCTTTAACTGTTTTTCGAATAGTCGCAAAATTCCACCGTGTACGCCAGTATTTGTTGGTTCACCATCAGCGCATATGGCAATTAATGAATCGAGAGACAATTGTTTTTCTTGGAAGAATTCGATCAATTTGTTGACTTTGCTTGCCGCAGTTTCACTTTCTAGTTTTGTGTAGCCTATCAATTGAGAATTTGGTTCCCTCAAAACAACTAGATGAGGTTCTTTAACCATCCTTGGATGCAACTTCTCATCAATTTTTTCTACAGTTAGAGCATCATTTTTCCTGCCGTCGAATGAAAATGATATCAAATTCGAGCCATCATACCGCTTACGAAGTGCGTCTTGTCTCCATTTTTCTCTTTCTCTACGAAGTTTACTTTTATCCATGATGACAAGATTGCCATGAGCATCTTTCACGCCCAGGTCTTCCATCAGAGCTGTTGCCAATGCTGATCCCATTCTATCATGCACACCAAATCTGTCACACATCATTGCATAGTTTTTAGTATTGTATCTGGGAGTGTATGTTTGTGGTGGTAGAACTAATTCTGAACCTCCTCTCACATCAACTTCCATTTCGTCATAATGTGGTTCGTATGTAGGATCGTTGCTCACTGGGATTGTTGGTATAGTCGTTGGTATCGTCTCTTCACTTCCACTATCGTGTTCCGGTATCGTTTGTATTCTGTCATTATATTGATCGCGCATGAAATCTTTTAAGTTTTCTGGGATAGATCCACATGAGCAGTGAAGACATTTTACTGGACACAGCGCATTTTATAGGGACTTTTTTTGGCTGTATATACAGATGTCTTCAAAGTATGGGCAATGCATATATATATATATATGCATTGCATATATATATATATATGCATTGCATATATATATATATATATATGCATTGCCCATACTTTGAAGACATCTGTATATACAGCCAAAAAAGTCCCTATAAAATGCGCTGTGTCCAGTAAAATGTCTTGAGAGTAAACACTAGAATAACGAAAAGTTTAAGGACAGTACCCAAAGTAACAAAATGTCTTCATAGTAACTTGTGGAACGAAAACCCGTCCCCGGAACATGTGCTGTGCACATATATATATATATATATATATGTGCACAGCGCATGTTGCGGGGACGGTTTTTCGTTTCACAGGTTACTATGAAGACATTTTGATTCTTTGGAGACTGACCTCAAACTTTACATTAATCTACTATATACACTAAAGACATTTTACTGGATACAGCGAATATTATAGGGACTTTTTTGGCTGTATATACAGTTGTCTTCAAAGTATGTGAAATGCATATATATAAAATATATATTCATTATGCATACTTTGAAGACATCTGTATATACAGTCAAAAAAGTCCCTATAATATGCGCTGTATCCAGTAAAATGTCTTCAGTGTATATAGTAGATTAATGTAAAGTTTGAGGTCAGTCTCCAAAGAATCAAAATGTCTTCATAGTAACCTGTGAAACGAAAAACCGTCCCCGCAACATGCGCTGTGCACATATATATATATATATATATATATATATATATATATATATATATATATATATATATATATATATATATATATATTCATTTCGCATTATTTGAAGACATCTGTATATACAGCCAAAAAAGTCCCTATAATATGCTCTGTATCCAGTAAAATGTCTTCAGTGTTAACAGTAGAACAATTAAAAATTTGAGGACGGTCCCCAAAGTACCAAAATATCTTCATAGTAACTTGTGGAACGAAAACCCGTCCCCGTATATATATATATATATATATGTGCACAGTGCATGTTGCGGGGACGGGTTTTCGTTCCACAAGTTACTATGAAGACATTTTGGTACTTTGGGGACCGTCCTCAAACTTATAATTATTCTACTGTTTACACTGAAGACATTTTACTGAATACGGCGCATATTATAGGGACTTTTTTGGCTGTATATACAGATGTCTTCAAAGTATGCGAAATGAATATATATATATATGTGCACAGCATATGTTGCGGGGACGGTTTTTCGTTCCACAAGTTACTATGAAGACATTTTGTTACTTTGGGGACTGTCCTGAAACTTTTCATTATTCTAGTGTTTACTCTGAAGACATTTTACTGGGCACAGCGCATTTTATAGGGACTTTTTTGGCTGTATATACATATGTCTTCAAAGTATGGGCAATGCATATATATATATATATATATATATATATATATTATATATATATATATATATATATACAGTGTCGGTCAAATCATTTTTAACAAAAATCACATATCCACATGTCGTCAGATAATAAAAATTTTAACAAAAATAGCTATAAAAATTCCACTCCAGTAAAAATGCTGATTCCAATTTTCAACAAAAACTTAATTTTGTTTCAGATATTTACACTTTAAAACAGAAAGAAAACTAAAATACCAACAAAACTGGTGAACTTCACGTGACAAAACATTTTGAACAAAATTAAATACTTCAATATTTCGTAGAATAGCCTTTATTTTTAATTACTTCTGCCCATCTTTTGTGCATAGATTTGACTAGATTCTCTACAGTCGTCATTGAAACTGATGACCATGCGCCTTTAATAGCTCCGAATATCAGATTTGGATCATGCCGCACTGCTTCCCGATTGATCTTTTTATTGACAATTTCCGATAAGTTTTAAATGGGGTTCAGATCTGGGGACTGTGCAGGCCACTTCATGACATTGACCCCTTCCTCCTCTAATCAATTCTTGACCAACTTTTACGTGTGCTTGGGGTCATTGTCTTGTTGGAACATCCATGAACTCTGCATTTTCTCTTTGGCATGAAGTAACATTATATATTGCAATATGTCCTTGTACATAAACTTGTCCATTAAGCCATCAACTTTGTGTAAGGGTCCTAAACTTTTACCAGAAAAGCAACCCCACACCATCACATGCCCTCCTCCATGTTTAAGAGTACCCTGGCAGTAACGCGGTTCCAAACGCATATTTATTGGCCTACGCACTCTTCTTATTCCATCTGAATCAACAAAATTAAACTTTGATTCATCAGAAAACAGTACACTGCTCCACTGTTCAACAGTCCAGGAAAGATGATCACGTGCAAATTTCAAGAGAGCACATCTATTTTTTTGGAAATAAATGGCTTCTTCGCCGCTCTATAGCTATTTGACAAAGCTTCAACAGCTATTCTCTAAACTGTTCCAATCTGACTGTTAAATTCAAAGACTCTACAACACTTACAGCGGATTTATACGGTTTTTTTTTAATTCTCGAACTATCCGTGCATCATACCTAGTTGAAGTACATTTTGGTCGTCCTCCGGAGTGTATTGTGGCAACAGTTTTGGTATTTTTAAACTTATTTATGATATAATTTACTGTAGATTTTGGCAGCGAAAACTTTCTGCATATGTCTTTATGGAACTCTTTTATTACACCATTTTTTACGTCAATGCTATGTTTTGCCCAAGCCATATTAGTTAAAAAATCTAAAAATACTTGAAATCAGAAAAGAGTGCTAATATTTGGAAACCAGAATTTACCTCAGCAACACGTCTTGATTGATGCACTTATTTAAATGTAATTGTTTTTGAAATATGTTTTAAATTTAACTGAAGCTAAATATCAATTGATATAATTGTTAAAAAAATCGAACGAAAATTCTTTTCTTTCTCTTTTGTTCAAAACCAGTCTTGTTCAGTATGTTTTGTCACAAGAATTTTCTTACTATGGTTGTTGTTTTTTTATTTATGTTTATTTTATTTGTCTTTTATTTTATAAATGAAATTATTTATTGTTTTTATTAAATACACGGTCACTCTTTTTACTGGACATAAATTTTCAAAACAAGTTTACCTTAATTTTTTGCTATCTCAAAAAACAGTGGGATTATGATTTTTGTTCAAAATGATTTGACCGACACTATATATATATATATGTGCACGGTGCATGTTGCGGGGACGCTTTTTCGTTCCACAAGTTACTATGAAGACATTTTGTTACTTTGGGGACTGTCCTTAAACTTTTCGTTATTCTACTGTTTACACTGAAGACATTTTACTGGATACAGCGCATTTTATAGGGACTTTATTGGCTGTATATACAGATGTCTTCAAAGTATGGGCAATGAATATATATATATATATATATATATATATATATATATGCACAGGACATGTTGCGGGGACGGTTTTTCGTTCCTCAAGTTACTATGAAGACATTTTGTTACTTTGGGGACCGTCCTCAAACTTTTAATTAATCTACTGTATACACTAAAGACATTTTACTGGATACAACGCATGTTATAGAGACTTTTTTGGCTGTATATACAGATGTCTTCAAAGTATATGTAATGCATATATATATATATTTATATATATATATATATATATATATGTGCACGGCGCATGTTGCGGGGACGGTTTTTCGTTCCACAAGTTACTATGAAGACATTTTGTTACTTTGGAGACTGTCCTTAAACTTTTCGTTATTCTACTGTTTACATTGAAGACATTTTACTGGATACAGCGCATATTATAGGGACTTTTTTGGCTGTATATACAGATGTCTTCAAAGTATGGGCAATGAATATATATATATATATATATATATATATATATATATATATATATATATATATATATATATATATATATATATATATATATGCATTTCACATACTTTGAGGACATCTGTATATACAGCCAAAAAAGTCCCTGTAATATGCGCTGTATCCAGTAAGATGTCTTCAGTGTTTACAGTAGATTAATTAAAAGTTTGAGGACAGTCTCCAAAGTAACAAAATGTCTTCATAGTAACTTGTGGAACGAAAAACCGTCCCCGCAACAAGCGCTGTGCACACACATACACACATATATATATATATATATATATATATATATATATATATATATATATATATATATATATATATATGTGCACAGCGCATGTTGCGGGGACGGTTTTTCGACTCACAGGTTACTATGAAGACATTTTGATCCTTTGGAGACTGACCTCAAACTTTACATTAATCTACTATATATACTGAAGACATTTTACTGGATACAGCGCATATTAAAGGGACTTTTTTGGCTGTATATACAGATGTCTTCAAAGTATGCATAATGAATATATATATATATATATATATATATATATATATATATATATATATATGTGCATAGCACATGTTTCGGGGACGGTTTTTCGTTCCACAAGTTACTATGAAGACATTTTGTTACTTTGGGGACTGTCCTTAAACTTTTCGTTATTCTACTGTTTACACTGAAGACATTTTACTGGATACAGCGCATATAATAGGGACTTTTTTGGCTGTATATACAGATGTCTTCAAAGTATGCACAATGAATATATATATATATATATATATTATATATATATATATATATATTATATATATATATATTCATTTCGCATACTTTGAAGACATCTGTATATACAGGCAAAAACGTCCCTATAATATGCGACGTATCGAGTAAAATGTCTTCAGTGTAAACAGTGGAATAACAAAAAGTTTAAGGACAGTCCCCAAAGTAACAAAATGTCTTCATAGTAACTTGTGGAACGAAAACCCGTCCCCGCAACATGCGCTGTGCACATATATATATATATATATATATATATATATATATATTATATATATATATTCATTGCTCATACTTTGAAGACATCTGTATATACAGCCAAAAAAGTCCCTATAATATGCGCTGTATCCAATAAAATGTCTTCAGTGTAAGCAGTAGAATAACGAAAAGTTAAAGGACAGTTCCCAAAGTAACAAAATGTCTTCATAGTAACTTGTGGAACGAAAAACTGTCCCCGCAACATGCGCCGTGCACATACATATATATATATATATATATATATATATATATATATATATTCATTGCCCATACTTTGAAGACATCTGTATATACAGCCAAAAAAGTCCCTATTATATGCGCTGTATCCATTTCTCATACTTTGAAGACATCTGTATATACGGGCAAAAAAGTCCCTATAATATGAGCTGTATCCAGTAAAATGTCTTTAGTTTATACAGTAGATTAATAAAAAGTTTGAGGACGGTCTCCAAAGTAACAAAATGTCTTCATAGTAACTTGTGGAACGAAAAACCGTCCCCGCAACATGCGCTGTGCATATATATATATATATATATATATATATATATATATATATATATATATATATATATATATATATATATAATATATATATATATATATATATATATATTCGTTGCCCATACTTTGAAGACATCTGTATATACACCCAAAAAAGTCCCTATAAAATGCGCTGTAACCAGTAAAATGTCTTCAGTGTAAACAGTAGAATAACGAAAAGTTTAAGGACAGTCCCCAAAGTAACAAAATGTCTTCATAGTAACTTGTGCAACGAAAAACCGTCCCCGCAACATGCGCCGTGCACATATATATATATAATATATATATATATGTGCACAGCGCATGTTGCGGGGACGGTTTTTCGTTTCACAGGTTACTATGAAGACATTTTGATTCTTTGGAGACTGACCTCAAACTTTACATTAATCTACTATATACACTGAAGACATTTTACTGGATACAGCGCATATTATAGGGACTTTTTTGGCTGTATATACAGATGTCTTCAAAGTATGGGCAATAAATATATATATATATATATATATATATATATATT
>OX456523.1:151603715-151630674 GCA_949748255.1 Eustalomyia histrio
TTAAACTTTTCGTTATCCTACTGTTTACACTGAAGACATTTTACTGGATACAGCGCATATTATAGGGACTTTTTTGGCTGTATATACAGATGTCTTCAAAGTATGCGAAATGAATATATATATATATATATATATATATATATATATATATATATGTGCACAGCACATGTTCCGAGGACGGGTTTCCGTTCCACAAGTTACTATGAAGACATTTTGTTACTTTGGGGACTGTCCTTAAAGTTTTCATTATTCTACTGTGTACACTAAAGACATTTTACTGGACACAGCGCATTTGATAGGGACTTTTTTGGCTGTATATACAGATGTCTTCAAAGTATGGGCAATGCATATATATATATATATATATTAATATATATATATATGTGTGCATAGCGCATGTTGCGGGGACGGGTTTTCGTTCCACAAGTTACTATGAAGACATTTTGTTACTTTGGGGACCGTCCTCAAACTTTTCATTAATGTACTGTATACACTGAAGACATTTTACTGGATAGAGCGCATATTACAGGGACTTTTTTGACTGTATATACAGATGTCTTCAAAGTATGTGAAATGCATATATATATATATATATATATATATATATATATATATATATATGTGCACAGCACATATTGCGGGGACGGGTTTTCGTTCCACAAGTTACTATGAAGACATTTTGTTACTTTGGGGACTGTCCTTAAACTTTTCATTATTCTAGTGTTTACTCTGAAGACATTTTACTGGACATAGCGCATTTTATAGGGACTTTTTTGGCTGTATATACAGATGTCTTCAAAGTATGGGCAATGCATATATATATATATATATATATATATGTGCACGGCGCATGGTGCGGGGACGGTTTTTCGTTCCACAAGTTACTATGAAGACATTTTCGTTCTTTGGAGACTGTCCTTAAACTTTTCGTCATTCTACTGTTTACACTGAAGACATTTTACTGGATACAGCTCATATTACGGGGTCTTTTTTGGCTGTATATACAGATGTCTTCAAAGTATGTGAAATGCATACAAATGGATACAGCGCATATTACAGGGACTTTTTTGGCTGTATAAACAGATGTCTTCAAAGTATACACAATGAATATATATATATATATGCATTTCACATACTTTGAAGACATCTGTATATACAGCCAAAAAAGACCCCGTTATATGAGCTGTATCCAGTAAAGTGTCTTCAGTGTATATAGTAGATTAATGTAAACTTTGAGGTCAGTCTTCAAAGAATCAAAATGTCTTCATAGTAACGTGTGAAACGAAAAACCGTCCCCGCAACATGCGCTGTGCACATATATATATATATATATATATATATATATATATATATATATATATTAATATATATATATATATTCATTGCACATACTTTGAAGACATCTGTATATACAGCCAAAAAAGTCCCTATTATATACGCTGTATCCAGTAAAATGTCTTCAGTGTAAACAGTAGAATAACGAAAAGTTTAAGGACAGTCCCCAAAGTAACAAAATGTCTTCATAGTAACTTGTGGAACGAAAAACAGTCCCCGCAACATGTGCTGTGCACATATATATATATATATATATATCTATATATATGCATTTCACATACTTTGAAGACATCTGTATATACAGCCAAAAAAGACCCCGTAATATGAGCTGTATCCAGTAAAATGTCTTCAGTGTAAACAGTAGAATAATGAAAAGTTTGTGGACAGTCCCCAAAGTAACAAAATGTCTTCATAGTAACTTGTGGAACGAAAACGCGTCCCCGCATCATGCGCCGTGCACATATATATATATATATATTCATTGCCCATACTTTGAAGACATCTGTATATACAGCCAAAAAAGTCCCTATAGTATTCGCTGTATCCAGTAAAATGTCTTCAGTGTAAACAGTAGAATAACGAAAAGTTTAAGGACAGTCCCCAAAGTACCAAAATGTCTTCATAGTAACTTGTGAAACGAAAATCCGTCCACGCAACATGCGCCGTGCACATATATATATATATATATATATATATATATATATATATTCATTGCCCATACTTTGAAGACATCTGTATATACAGCCAAAAAAGTCCCTATAAAATGCGCTGTGTCCAGTAAAATGTCTTCAGAGTAAACACTAGAATAATGAAAAGTTTAAGGACAGTCCCCAAAGTAACAAAATGTCTTCATAGTAACTTGTGGAACGAAAACCCGTCCCCGCAATATGTGCTGTGCACATATATATATATATATATATATATATATATATATATATATATATGCATTGCATATACAGCCAAAAAAGTCCCCGTAATATGAGCTGTATCCAGTAAAATGTCTTCAATGTAAACAGTAGAATAATGAAAAGTTTGTGGACAGTCCCCAAAGTAACAAAATGTCTTCATAGTAACTTGTGGAACGAAAAGTCGTCCCCGCAACATGCGCTATGCACATATATATATATATATATATATATATATATATATATATATATATATATATATATATATATATATATATATATATATATATATATATGCATTTCACATACTTTGAAGACATCTGTATATACAGCCAAAAAAGTCCCTGTAATATGCGCTGTATCCAGTAAAATGTCTTCAGTGTAAACAGTACAATAACGAAAAGTTTAAGGACAGTCCTCAAAGTAACAAAATGTCTTCATAGTAACTTGTGTAACGAAAAACCGTCCCCGCAGCATATGCTGTGCACATATATATATATATATATATATATATATATATATATATATATATATATATATATATATATGTGCCCAGCACATGTTGCGGGGACGGGTTTTCGTTCCACAAGTTACTATAAAGACATTTTGTTACTTTGGGGACTGTCCTTAAACTTTTCGTTATTCTACTGTTTACACTGAAGACATTTTAATGGACACAGCGCATTTTATAGGGACTTTTTTGGCTGTATATACAGATGTCTTCAAAGTATGGTCAATGCATATATATATATATATATATATATATATATATATATATATTTTAGGGCGGGCTAATTTGTATGGAGCCGAAAAATTCGATTAGAGCCGCCCCCTAGGATGATTCTATGTACAATTCTAAGCAACTTTGTTGAAGGAACCATAGGTCTATCTCGATTTTCGAGTCTCCCACTTTTCAAAAAATTATTTTTTCAAGTCAATTAAAAACAGTTTTTTTTCGTTTTTCGTTTACCAATTTGTAGGTGGAAGAAATATATTCAAACCAAATGTTTTAAAATATACTAATTTCAGTTATTTTTTAATTCTTTTAGTTAAAGTATACAATGGATCCAAATGCATTGCCGTCTACATCGCAAACCGCAGCAACATCAACGAGTACCGAAAGTCATTTGAAGCATTTGCCTTCGCACGATGTTGCTGTTTTTGGTGCATCTTGTGATTTGAGTGGACTCAATCTGCCAACGAAACAGGATATATTAAGATTTTTTTTTTCTTGGCCGAACGTGCTAAACTCCAAAACAAAATGTTTTCGTATAAAACATTCGTACCGCGCGTTACAGACAAATTGATTGAAATTTGGAGTCAACTTAATGCTGAAATTCTAACAAAAAAAGTGTTGTTAGAAAATTGGGTACATTGGTTAACAAGTATCAAATCGAAACTAAACATATAAAAATCGCCACATTCAGAACGTTCGTGCAATCTACAAAAGAATTATTTTACATCGGCAAATGTCAATGTGACTTGAAGGCAGCATTATGCTCATGTGGATTGATTCCAGATCATTTGAAAGAGTTTATGCGAGATCAAAATAATGTCAGAAGATTGACGATACCGACATTCGTGCCAGAAGTTGAAGAGCCAGCACCAACGTCAACAATAATACCAACAAGCGTTGAAGAGAGCCATTTAGCATATGAACCAAGTACTGATACAGATGAGCCAAGTTCAAATCCACAAGATGTTCCGCCAATGATACGAGTACCGTATACTCCCAGATACGATGCTTCGAACTTCGCTGCGATGTGTGATCGATTTGGTGTGTCTGATAGAATAGCAGCAGCATTCGCAACATCTCTTATGCAAGACATTGACGTAAAAGATGCGCATGGCAATCCAATCATCATGGATAAAAATAAAGTGCGTCGAGAAAAAGCCAAATGCAGAGAAGAATTGCTTCGTAAGCAGTTGCATCCAAGGATGGTGAAAGAACCACATCTAGCTGTTTTGAAGGAACCAAATTCTCAAATGATAGGCTACACAAAAGTCGAAAATGAAGATGCTGAACACAAATTGATGATATTGAATGCATTCTTCGTCGAAAAAGAAATTGCTCTCGATGCATTAATCGGCATATGCTGTGATGGTGAGCCAACAAATACTGGCGTAAGTAATGGGATTTTGCGTCGATTTGAATTGCATTTGAATAGACCGCTGCATTGGTTTGTGTGCCTTCTGCACTTCAACGAGCTGCCATTTCGGCATTTGTTTAACACTTTGGACAGATCATCGACCACGAACAACAACCGGAACGTTGGGCAAACAAATTGAAACGTGTGAAAATCTTCCGGTATGTATCATTTGTCATTTTTCTCATCGATTTTTTCCATTATTAAATGGTAAAATTGCATTTAATTCATCTAATTTCGTGATAATCGTGCTAGAGAACATGCCACCTGATTTAGATCCATTTGAATTATCCACCGATTCAAAGTACCTATACAAAATGGCCGATGCAATTTCGAATGGTGTTCCTGCGGATTTGTCTCACATTAAACCAGGACCAATAGCACATTCACGTTGGCTCACCAAGGCGAATAGATTGTTGCGGTTGTATGTGCCAACTGAAAATCCATCAAGGAATTTGAAAATTCTGGCAACATACATATTGAAAGTGTATGTGCCGATGCACTTTAAAATCAAGTACTATAATTCGGTGGTCTTCGGTAATGTATTATTTTACAAATTCATTCGTTGGACACAATATTTGGATACAAATATACGCGGAGTTGTGAAAAATGTCATTAAAGACAATTCATATTACGGACATTCCGAAAATATTTTGTTAGCGATGTTATTTGATGATAAAAAAGAGACACGAAACATCGCAATTAAGAAAATTTTACACCGAAGAAATCTGTACGACCCGGCACATCTTAGAGTTTATCAAAAACCTTTAATAAACTTCAATTGTAC
This sequence comes from Eustalomyia histrio, assembly GCA_949748255.1. NCBI lineage: Eukaryota > Metazoa > Arthropoda > Insecta > Diptera > Anthomyiidae > Eustalomyia > Eustalomyia histrio. The sequence goes on from OX456523.1 coordinate 151,608,890, forward strand.
AGACTATACGAAAATGATTGACTTAAATAAAGAAGATGTCTTATTCGAACCACCGTTTACGCATACCATTCCGTATGATCATTTCGAACAATATTTATAATACGATGATCCACGATTGCCTGATCCAAAAATTCCGGTACACATACAAGCAACGGAAAGACATGTTCAATTGCTTGCTAGCGTTTCTAAACGTGTTTTAGAAAAAAGTCGACACAGTGTTATGGCAGTTACATCAGAAAGCCGTGCAAAATACCACAGACTTGAAAGCAAGAAAGACTTTCAAAAATAACTTATTTCGCTTTTCTTCCACTAAATTCATTTTTTTTACACATGTTCTTATTTTTTAGGTTGAATTTCTGTTGGAAAAAATAATATAAAGATCAATTTTACCGAAAAATTTTTCTCGGAAAATAGACGAAAAATAGTTAAAATATGCATGAAACGCCCTCTGGTGGTGGTCATAGGCAAAAATAAAGATCAGAAATGAATTTCTCGACCCCAAAAACCCCCCATATACACATAAAAAAGATAATATAACGATGAATATAAAATCGAATTTTGAATCAAAATGATGTTATAGGAAAAAAAATCATTTTTTGAAAAGTGGGAGACTCGAAAATCGAGATAGACCTATGGTTGCTTAACCAAAGGTGCTTATAATTGTCCATAGAATCATCCTAGGGGCGGCTCTAATCGACAAAAAATTTGGCCCACCCTTATATCTAAATATGTATTATATTATTATATCGGTAACGTTAATATAAGGGTAACGATTTTTCAGTTATTTCGGTAACGGTATTTTAGGGATAACAATTTTTTCAGTTATTTTTGTATCGGTATTTTAGCGATAACGGTATTTTCTATTATTTCGGTAACGATATTTTAGGGATAACGTTATTTTTGTTATTGCAGTATCGGTATTTTAATGATATCGCTAGTTTCAATGCACACCGATATATTTAATCCCCAGACTTTTGGATGATAGATATATGTATGTACAGAGAATATATTTTTGAATCTTGAACTTGCCTTTAAGTTATTGGTCACTTTTAGGTTAAAGTATACTTAAAATAATGAAAAACTTATAATCTGTCCGTGAATATCCTAACTTTAGCTATTGGCAAGTTATAATAATGGGCCTAAGTCGTATTGTTAACATTACGAACGCTTTTTGTATTTTTAACACTGTTGCAACACTTTATTATAAGTAATTTCTACACAAGTTATGATATTGACACCTGGTAAGGTGTCTTCAAATGCAATAAAATTTGCCATAATATTTGAGAATTACACAAAAAACAACAATAAAATTCTTTTCGTTGTTCTTTTGTGTGTAATTTTTAAATTTCATGGCATATTATATTGAATGTGAAGACAAGGGGTTAGTTAAACTAAAGAAAAAACATATGAGCATGTACTTGAAGTTAATTTAAATACATAATATATATTAATCATTTGAAAATAAAAGAAGTTTTTAGTTTTTTGAAATTGTTTTATTAAGAAATTCCAAAATTTTCTCCCAAATTATATCCTGTGGTTTGGGCTGGGCGATGTTGGTCAGCTTTTTTGTATATTTGGTGAACGGAAAGAGGAACGATAACAATTAAAACGATAAAAAACCAGTGGCGGCAACACCCCTCCGCAGTATGTTAAGACACTGTCTCGAAGCCTTACTCCTTTTTATTCGCCACGTCTAAGACCGATAATTTAGCTGCAGGCCTCTCTAATATACCACAAATCGTCATCACCTTTGCCTTACGTACTTGACCGTCTTTGGACAGATAAACTTCAATGACTCTTCCTTTTGGCCACACGTTTCTCGGTTTTGCAGGGTCAACCACCACCACCAAATCTCCAACTGCTAATGGCTTAGCTTTTTCAAACCACTTCGTTCTGCACGTTAAAGTTGGTAAATATTCTGCCACCCACCTCTTCCAAAATTTTTGCACATATTGCTGTGAACGCAACCAACTTTTTTCAAATACATAAGAAAATTACCAATGAGCCCCAAAGGATCATAAATGCTCATCAGAATTTTTAAAACTTCACGTTTTGTTGGCTGCTTGTTGCCGAGAAAAAGTTTACTAGTTAAAATAGATGGTGCTAGCTTTAATGTTACTATATCAGCGGCAGGATTCCAAAAAATTCCAAGTATCTTTTCTGTTTCTAAACCATCGCCTATATTAAGACAGATATTATTTGAAGATTTATTAGAATTCAGGTCATTTAAAACAGCACTACTATTTGAACACAAATTTCTGATATTAAATCCGGCTCTACTATGAATGTATCGTACATCTTTAGCTACTCTTATGGCTTCTTCAGGAGTATCCGTAGAAACAAGAAAATCATCTACGTAGTGGTTGTATTTTATGGCAGCAGCAGCTAATGGATATGTGTTTTCAAATTTTGATGCGTTTAAATGTTTTATATATTGAGATACACAAGGTGCACATGAAGCACCAAATACCATTACTTTCATGACGTATACATCTGGTTGTTTATTCTCATCACAACCAGGCCAAAGAAAACGTTGTGCATTCCAGTCCTCTTCGCGCACATGAATTTGGTGAAACATTTGCTCTATATCACCGCATACTGCTACATTTCTTTGTCGGAATTGAAAAAGAATTGATGGAAGGGAAGACAGCAAATCCGGTCCATTAAGCAGCATAGAATTTAATGAAATGCCATTAGCTTTTTCTGCCGCGTCCCAAACCATTCTTTTTTTGTTAGCCTTGTTTTTATTAAATACAGGAAAAATTGGTAAATACCACAGCTCTTGATTACTGTTTTCGTGGTCATCAATTTTTTGATTTTTTTTATGTATTGTTTTTCTAAATACTCGGTAATTGTTTTTTCAAATATTATAAATAAATCATTATTCCTTTTCAAACTTTTCTCGAGGCAGAATAATCTTTTCTTTGCCATGTCGTAGCTTTGTGGCAACTTGACATTTTCATACCGCAACAGCAAAGCTGACTCATAATGACCATCAGTTTTTTGTTTAGTATACTTTTCCTATAAATTCATTGCTCTTTGTTCATCTTTACCAAGTAAAGCAGGCGTGCTATTTATACCAGCCATTTCGAGAATATAAAATTTTTTTAACAAACTATTAAGTTTTTTATCATTTGTACGATCGCACTCACATATCTGCAAACTATGTTGAATTTCTTTTGTTTGTTTCATACCTGAGTTGCCGCACAAAAACCAACCGAGCCTGGTGCATAAAGCATAGGGCTCATTATCATTACCTTCCTTAACACGAGTTGGAGTACATAATTTCAAATTATTCAGGCCTAAAAGCACACTTGGGACGGCATCTTCGTAATCGTCCATAGGCAAACCTCTCAAATGTGGAAATTGCTCACTTAACATTTTGTAATTCAAACTTTGACTAGGCAAATCTAATACTTTTACCGTATGACCTTGTATAAAATATTTGGTCTTATTCGGGCCGGAAATTTTTATAGAAATAAGTTGTGCATGGTCTTCATTTCGCCATATATCAGATGTCCATTTTAAACACAAAGGGTCTGATTCGCCTGTTACTTTTAATTCGTTAATAACTTTTTTATTAATTAAACTTACTGTCGAACCCCCATCTAAAAAAGCAAATGTTTTAAAATACTTGTTATTTTCATCTTATATATTTATGGGCAAAATTTTAAACAAAATTTTATTTCTGATTGTACCACTGTGTGCAGCATGTAAATTAATGTTTTTGTTTGCATTTTCGTGTTCTTTTGTTACGTTTGTTTCTATTTCATCAGCTGTTGATCTATGCAGCAGAGAATTGTGTTTAATTTGACAACCTTCTTTTCCACACACAATGCTGCTATTGCAAATACCATAATGACGGCGTAAACATAATTTGCAGAGGTTATATTTTCTTACTAAATTCCATCTCTCATTTCTATCTGCAGTCAAGAATTTCTTACACTTTTCCACACTGCTACAATTATCAAAACATACCACACATTCTATTTTACTTTTTTGTACATCATGTGTATAAACATGTGCATTTCGTACTTTGCGTGAGAGATTCTCTGCCGACATCGACATACTGTTGCTGCTTTCTATATTTACGCTGCTTGCTGATATGCCTACGTCATAAATTCAATTTGCAAATTCTGTCAAATTTACTTTTTTGTTATTCTTTATTAAATTTGTTTTTTTGTCAGCCAAAGTTCAATTGAAAATAAGATGGCATTTTTGTAATTAATTCATGCAATAAAGAAGAATTATTAAGTTCATCTAATAAACCACAAGCTTTAATTGTATCCAATTTATTTGTGTTGACGGCCGGCAATGATTTTATTTTGTTTTTTATAAAACTGAATATTTTTTTTGGTTGGCCATATAGTAATTTCAACGTTGATATTACGGCTGGTACACAAGAATATATGCTGAACGGATCGTAGTGCTTCCCCACGTAGTGTCTTCTGCAGTCGGGCCAAATTTTCTGCATCAGTTAATCCACAAACAGCGGCGGACCATTCATATGTAGAGCTAAAAAGTGGCCATTCTTCAAGCATGTCGGTAAATGTTGGTAGATCTTTTGCCACTGTTTGACGAGCATTTATTTGTTGGTTTGTAAGATTGCTTTGAGTAGCGTTCAAGCTTGGCCTTGAAGTAAACGATGGATGCATAGAAAATGAAGGTTCATTGATAACAAACTGGGCTGGAGGTACTGGATGTGTTGAACTCAAATGAGTACCAGTGTTAACGTTGTTATATATATTATTACTTACATTTTTTATTGTTGAATACGAATTATTATTTGGTATTTTATTAGAGCTTTTACGAGATGCTGTTGTATAGACGGGGTTTGTACTTATATTTTGACCATATGTGGATGATAAATGAGATGGCAATGTTGTTGTTACGGTTTGTTGGGGAAATGCAAAATATGTTGTTTCATTTAATGTCGTTCGATCCCCTCCGTCTGTTGTTATTATATTTATTTGTTCTTCGACAGTAGTTCGTGGTTGAACGGGATCGGGTTGATTATTCAACCATTGATTTACGGAGTTAGTAATTGATTGTGCGTCTTCTTCTTCCACCATCTGCTCTAGAATTTGATATTTCTTTCTAATGAATTCTTTTTCAAGCCGCGTTTCTTCCTGCAAACGTTGAAGTTCCAAGAATTGTCTACGCGAACGTGATGTTCGGTATAAGTTTGTAGAGCAGCTACGAACAGAACGAGGTGAGTGTGTTGCTGTTTGTTGTGACTTAGAACAATTTTGACAAAGCCATGTTAGTTGAAGTTGGTTGTTATCAATGTTGGCACATAATAAATGAAAACTAAGACCGCATTTGTTGCAGCTTATCGTGTTACTGTTGCTTGGTGGTTTATTGCAGATATGGCAGTTTTTTGAAGGCTGCGTGGTTGGGTTACTTGCTTGGTGGGAAATTTGTGGTTGACCCTGTAAAAGAGAATGAAATTCCATTTTTTTTGGTTAGGACTTACAGTTTATCAGCCATATGTTGTGTGGGTTTCAAGACTTATTAAAGTCGTTCAGTTAGGTAGCTTGTAGATGAAGTCACCAATTATTTTTATTAGGAAATAAAAATGAGCCACAAAAAGAATTTTAAAATTGTTGGCGGGGAATCTGCCCAGCTCAAGGTTGCCAATATAGATTATAAACACAGAGTCTTTATTCTAAAAATTTATTTTATTAATTTTTCTTATGTTAAAATTCTTTTTGGTATGGTAACCGAGAGCAAAATTTATATTTCCAATTATGGCTTTAAATTTAAATTAAAACAAAATGGCATCAATGTAATTCCTTTTATAGGCCAATCGACTTTGTAAAAGCCGCGTGGAAATCTTCACTTTACAGACTAATACAATAATATAATAAAAAATTACTCAACAAATACATGTTAACAAAATTGACATTTGACATAGAAATGTTTAGTAACCACTAAGAACGATAACAATTAAAACGATAAAAACCCAGTGGCGGCAACAACCTATTGGTACGTCTTATATAACAAAAGATCGAAAATATTTAGTAGAACATATTTGCTGAAAAACTCGGAAATATCGGTTCAGATACAAAAAAGTTATGACCAAAACATAATTTTTTTTAAATACCTATTTTCGGGAACCATAAATCTTCCCGTGCCCAAGTTTTATCACCAAACTAAATGGTTAATTTCTTTTAAAGACATCCGTATATTAATCTGTCCATTCCATATATGTCCATATATAAACTTCAGTTTTTTCCCAACCATGTTAAAGGGTATATAAGATTCGGCATAGCCAAATTTAGCGCTCTTACTTGTGTTATATTAATTTTATTTATTAATAATTTAAACAAACAAGTTTTAAAATTAAAGCTACACACCTTTATTAATTTAAGCTCGTCTCTACGATAACGATATCAAATCTGAAAAAATATGTGGTATCCAAAATGAGTTTCGAGAAGGAACTGGTTTGATTGTTGATAGCCAAATCCCGGCTTTGGTAATTCGAATGACGGAAACACCGCCAGACGTTTTTTTCAGAACGCGGAAATTTCTGCTGAAATTAAAAAAATACGTAGAATACTAATTGTTGTTTCTTGTGGTCATGAGATTTATTTGGTAAATTTTCGTAAATTTGCTCACAATACGGCTAGATATTTTGTTGAAAAATATCAATGGGCTTGTATGCCTCCCACTTTTCATAAATTTTTTATCCACGGGCCGGAGATTATACAGCAAGCACTTTTACCAATAGGAGAATTATCGGAAGAAGCTCAAGAAGCAAGAAACAAAAATTTTAAAAATTATCAAGATATTTTCAATAGGTGTCTGCTAAGTTCTGATCCATTTATATCTAGCATAAGCAAGAAATATGAGCAGAAAAAAAAACTAATTTATCAACTTCGGAATTAGAGTTAGTTTTGCAAGATATTTTTAATGAAAATTATGAAATGGTAATGAAGATGGTGATAAAGATGCTGATGACAATAACGATGAAGATAGTGCTGATGATAATGATGAGGAAGATTATAACAATGATGATGAAGAAGATTATAATAGCTAAAAGATCACCCATTTAACTAAACAAAAAAATCAACAGAAAATTAAAGGGTATATTGGTAAATTCAACAAGAATATAAATCCACAAGAGTGCAACAAAATAAACTCCAGTGTCTCATACAAAACAACAACAAGAAGGTGCCGTTGGCTGAAGAAAGTAACTAATATTGTAGTGTGACGTCACACATAAAAAAAAGTAAGGGAATCCCAACCGACCAAACAATAAGAGACCGGGGAGTAAATTGAATTAGTTAATAAAATATTTACATAATATAATAAAAATCTGGTGGATGATTATTGAAAAAATTTTCTTGGAGAAAATTATACAAGTTTAATATGAGTAAGGCGATTTATCGAATTTAATAATTTCTAGATGAAATCTAATTCGAGTGCTCACTTTAACAGAAGATATTAATATCATAACAAAATTTCATTAGAGTGATAAAATACAGCAGAAAATAAAAATTACCAAACTTTTTTCTTAAAGGTTTAACTTAATTTTTTTTTCTCTGGAAAAATTTCACACATTAGGGTGGAACTGAATAAAAAAATTTAAATAATTCTGTATAAAGAAAAGATTCCTCAAGATTTGATTTGGTGAATAGGATTGTTTTTCGGTCTCGGTAGGTACAAAAATGACAGCACCCAAAATAAGATGTAAGTTCGACTTGCAACAGCTAACTGTGTTCTTCACGAACTTTGAAAAGATGATCCCAGAAGATTGTACAGCTGCATTTCTTAATGTAAAACGCGATGAATTAGAGAGATGATGGCTCAGACTAGTTGAATCATACGAAGAATACGTGTTAGGAGAAGGAAATTCTGAAGATTTTAATAATGAATTGTATCCACGTTACGAAGAGGCCACTGAAGTATAACAGGCATTAAAGGCGAAAATTTTGGACAATTTAGAATAGGTTAAACCTAAGACGAACGAACAAGTTGTTCATAGATCGTCTTTCAAGCTTTCAGCTTGTGACATATAGTCCTTTGAAGGGGGTTACGCAAAATGGCCGGCCTTTAGAGACATGTTTCAGGCCGTTGTTTTAAGGGAAACAACTCTAGCATCAGCACAGAAACTTACTTATTTAAAAACTAAGTTAAGAGGGAGGCTTTTAACTTCATAAAAGATTATGACTCTGTAGATGACAATTTTAACTTAGCCTGGGAGGTCTTAAAAAACAGGATTGAGAATAAAAGGCCTTTGGTATACGATCAAATGAAAAAAGTGCACGCAATACAGGCGTGGCAGACAGAATCTCTTCAATCTATAAGGTTTGTTAAGAATACAGTAACCGATTGCTTATCGATTGTAAAAACCTTCAAGGTGGAAGTAGCGGATGATGATCCCTTTTTACTTCATCCAATAACTACAAAATCGTTATGGCCCAAATGGAAATTGCAGGGGAATTATTCACAATCCGTGCTCTAATTGATACCGGGTCAGAAAAAAGTTTCATAACTACACGCATGCAACAAAAATTTTCTATACCACTTGAGAGCAAGAACTTAAAAATATCTGGATGGTCGGTAGTAGGCAAATCGAAAGGAAGGTGTTATGTTACAATAAAATCTAGAATTTCAGATTTTAAAATTATAATCAGTGCCATAGTGGTTCCAACTTTATCAGATCTTTTGCCCTCCCGACCTTTTAAGTTTAGAAATCTATAAGAAATCAAAGATTTAACTCTTGCAGATCCGCATTTCTACAAACCAGCCGGAATCGACATGATTATTGGAAGTAATTATCTATCCTTTATTTATCTTAAAGGAGTACGGTTAAATGTATTGGATACATTTGAGGCCAGAGAGTCTCATTTTGGATGGTACTTATTGGGCCCAGAGCCCACTAGCAATATAAATGTATTTTCGACGTCAGTTTTGACTTCAGATGATTTACTTCTTCACGAACAGATAAAAAAGTTCTGGGAACTTGAAGAGGTAGATAGAAATATTCCAGTAACCGAAGCCGATAGATATTGTGAACATTTTTACCAAACGTCAACTATTAAACAATCAGATGGTCCACGATTTTGAAAAACGAAATTTACGTAGACGACACTTTGTCAGGGGGACATACCCTTGAAGAGGCGAAACGGAAACAAAGTCAACTCAGCAAAGCTTTAAACTCAGCTGGCTTCCCCATAAAGAAGATTACTGTCATCCATCATTTTTTATTGGAACACTTGGCCCGGGAAGATCTTCTAGATGATGATTTTTTAAAGTTTGATGACTCCAGCACAATTAAAACCTTGGGGATTCGCTGAAATGCGATGTCAGACTCATTTTATTACGTTATGGAACCGACAGAAATTCTACCCTCCGTTACGAAGAGACAAATTTTATCTGTCATAGCTAAATTGTTTGATCCTCTGGGGTGGTTGCCAAACCTTTGATGCAAGAGTTGTGGGAGAAAAAGTTAGACTGGGATGAAAATGTCCCAATGATTATTTTGATAAAATGGAGCGCATTTCTCAAAAGTTTACCGCATATTTTTACATTGAGAATTCCTAGGTGGATACATTTCACACCAGCCTGTCAGATACAGCTACACGTATTCTGTGACTTATCGGAGAAAGCGTATTGCGACACGGTCTACATGCGAACCATGTCTTCAAATGGAGAAATCAACAGTCATTTGCTTGTGGCAAAAACCAAAGTAGCACCAATAAAACGGACAACCATCCCTAAACTTGAATTGTGTGGGGCCTTATTACTTGCGAGACTGATAAAGCACTTAGTGCCGAATTTGAAACTTCCTTATGAACTTTTTTTGTGGACAGATTCCTCCTCGAGAACTTATCGAGAGTAATTTATGGTGGCATGGGCCCACCTGGCTTGCAAAGCCAGCTGAAAGTTGGCCAAAACCACGTGCCTTTGACCCAACTGATTTGGAAACAAAAAAAAAGTGCAAATTTTCATTTGACAGCTACAAAGATCGACGACGAGGATAAAAAGAACTCGAGTTCTCCAAAGGAAACAACGGCGGAAGACCTTTTGGGAAATTTTTCATCCCTTGCACAAGCTTTAAGAGTCATTAGCTACCGATTTCGGTTTTTCAACCACGTTTTGAAACGCCCATTTCAAACAAAGCCATTCATCACTTCAGAAGAAATCCGCTTTGCACAGAAACGTCTTATATCGATAGCTCAGAAAACTCACTTCTATAAAGAGTATCAATGTCTTCACGAAAACCGATTGCTGAATAAAAAAAGCAGAATCTTATCTTTAAATCCATACATTGACAATGATGGACTTTTACGTGTTGGTGGCAGACTCCATTATTAAGGGTTAAGTTTTGAAGAGCGACATCCGATAATAATTCCCGAAAAATTTCATTTTGCCGCACTCTTTGTTGAATATACCCATAAAGTATAACTTCATTCGGAACATCATATTATGCTTCGAGCTATAAGGCAAGGGTTTTATATCCCTCGAATCAAAAGCTTAATCCGCCAATGTATTCGTAATTGCAAAGCCTGTACCATCTATAAGCATAAATTTCAACATCAAGTAATGGCGGCACTCCCCCCGAACGAGTCAACTTTTCATTGCCATTCACATACACCGGTGTTGATTTTGCCGGTCCATTCACCATGAAAGCGTCCCATTTACGAAACGCCAAACATGTAAAAGGATATGCAGCAGTATTTGTATGTTTCTCTAGACGAGCTGTTCACTTGGAAGTCTGCTCAGATCTCTCTACTGCTGCTTTTCTAGATTCACCGGCCGCAGAGGGCTCCCAAAGACCATGTTCTCGGACAATGGTCGACATTTTCTTGGTGCCAGCTTAGCCTTACTCAAACGCCACAACGAATTTCTGAAATCTTCCGAAAAAGCCTTGGTAGAAAAGTACGGCACTCACGAGCTTACTTGGTCTTTCATTCCACCGTATGCACTCCACATGGGCGGCCTCTGGGAGGCCGCTGTTAAAAGTATGAAATCGCATTTGAAGAAACTAGCAAATAGACTTACGTTTACGTTTGAAGAATTCAGTACTTTGCTCATTAGAACTGAGGTGGTCTTGAACTCGCGTCCAATGTCACCATTGACCGAAAACCCATCCGAACTATTGCCCTTGTCACCAGGTCATCCTGTGAGATGTGCTCCCCTAATTGCTCCTCCTGAAGCTCTTGAAGAACCTCCCTTGAAAAACTTAAGTTTTATAAAATGCTGGGATCGCTTGAAAGCTCTTCAACATATCTTTGCACGTCGCTGGAAGAACGAACATATCACAGAGCACCAACGGAGATTTAAATGGAAGACCGAGCAACACAACCTGAAGGTGAACGATTTTGTTATCGTGAAAGATGATCTCCTACCACCCACCGATTGGCGCCTCGGACGTGTTACAAATGTTATTTATGGAAAAGGTGGTAAAGTTCGTGTGGCAGAGATAAAAACTCTAAATGGCACAATAATGCGCTCAATTGTAAAACTTTGCGTCTTACCGCTTTCGAACTCCCCACCAGATCCCATTCTCCCAAATCCCTCCGATTAATCCACCAGATTTACAAACAAAGCCATACAACCAAGAAATAGGTCGCTATACAAAAATTCTAATCGCACAGTATATACAGGTTGGTTGAAAAGTTCCTGCGCTCACCAAGAGATGGCACTGCTAGCTCCAAACTTTTTTTTCTCAAGTTGGTATAACTGTCCTGAGAACACATGCAAAGTTGCAAGTCATTCTGTCAATTCTTTCTTTCTTTACAATCAATTTGAAATTGACGTGTCATTGATTTTTTTTTTTAATATGGAAAAAATTGAATATCGTGCAGTCATTAGATTCTTTGTTTTGAAGGGTTTAAAAGCAAAGAAAATTTATGAACAATTGTTAGAAGTGTATAAGGAGTCCTCACCTTCAAAACGCACCATTGAATTTCGGGCTGGTGAATTTAAACGTGGTCGTACCAGCCTTAAAGACGATCCACGCGAAGGACGACCAAAAACTGCAACCACAGCAGAAATCATTGAGCAGGTACATAATATGGTTAGTAAAGATCCAAGTTTGACTAAGCGTGAAATTGCTAATACTATAGGCATCTCAGACGAATGAGTACTCCATATTTTACATGAAGAATTACGTATGAAAAAACTGTTTGGAAAGTTAGTGCCGCACGCACACATTAACAATTCAACAAAAACTGGATCGAAAACAAATTTCTCAGCGTAATTTGGAGCGTTTTAAGCCGAATAAAACCGACTTCTTGCGTCGTTTCATAACTATGGATGAGACTTGGATCTACCACCATGATCCTAAATTGAAACAAAAACGTTTTCAGTGAACTGAAGCTGGTTGTTCAGCTCCAAAGCAGGTGAAGTCACAACGATCAGCAAAGAAGGTTATGGCATCAGTTTTTTGGGATGCAAAAGGAATTTCGTTGATTGATTATCTTCAGAAAGGTAAAACAATCAACTCTGAATATTAGTGCAGCCTTTTGGATCAGCTGGATGAAAAAGTTCGTGAGAAAAGACCTGGTTTAAAGAAGAAAAAAATCATTTTTCATCAAGACAATGCACCTGCTCACAAAAGCATTTTTCGTCGAATGAAGAGGCCATAGCAGCCGTAGACGGTTATTTTGCAGAGCTTCCGGAAAACCATTATAAGGATGGGATAAAATTATTGGAAGATCATTGGAACAAGTGTATTGAGCTTCTAGGAGATTATATTGAATAAAAAAATATATTTCGTAACAAAAACAGTATTCTTTCATTTCGAGCGCAGGAACTTTTCAACCAACCTGTATGTCCTTCTTTTCTTCCTTAGAATCAACATGCTCAATAAGCCCAGATGCCATTTGTGCTTGCGCAATCACCCGTTAAAGTATTGCCGGGTGTTTGTTGCAATGAATGTGGAGAGACGTCGAAACTTTGTGTCCCGGATGGATTATTGCAAAAACTGTTTGGCAATTTCTCACACGCGGTTTTGGTGTGAATCGCCAAACCGCTGTAACACGTGCCATGCAAAACACCACAGCATGCTTCACAATCCCCATGCCATGATCAACCGATCTTCCTCAAGCTTTGAAGACGAGGCGGTAGTTGCTAGAGTAGCCTCATCAGATCACATCAACTGCGCACAAGATGTACAATATCAAAATGTCACGTATGTTATAGTCACTGACGTCCCAGATCCTAGTCAGTTGGTGAAGTCACTCATACCTCCGTTAATTAAAGTTCCTATTGGATCCTAAGTCAGATACCTCATTTCTACTACGCAAATCAGTAGAAAAATTCGCAGACTATCTACGTCAAGAGAAGGGATACCGCACAAAGATCCTTAAGTTTGTTGTCGCAGTCAATCATTTTGATGGAGGCAACACAGTCACTGACGTTTGGCAGCTAAAAATTAGAAATGACGTGGTCTTCACCTTACCAGATCCTATTGATGACATACAGCTATGGAAACATTATGATACGGTTCGGCCGCTGGCACATACTGATTTTGTTACTTGCCGTGAAGCTGACGGAGTAATAGGTACCGACATTCTAGGGAAAATACTCAAAAGAGAATTCGCCCAACCGTTTTCTGACGTACCTCGAGCCCAAAACTCTACCCTTGGATGGATCATTCACGGCTATTGGAACGGATGCCAATGCGGAAATAGCTTGGCCCGGGAGGATGTTGAACCGTGTTCAACTATATATATTGCAACCTATTTATTAATTTTGTTTACTAGTGTAAACGTATATTTTTGATGAGTATAACTCTTAATTTATCTTAATTTTTATTTTCGTTTTTTTATCTCCCTCAAAGAGCGGGTTTAAAATTTACTTAAAGTCTCTATGAGACGATTATCAAAAGGCGCTAGCTAACCCTTTTTAATAAATTTTTTTTTTATATATACTTTAAAGGAAACCATATTGAATTTTTGGTTTTTTTTTTTTTTGTTAGGTTGTTGCGTTTAAAACACAGAAACTGCAAGAAGTAGACACAAAACTCTTTGTAAATTTCAAGTATAAACTAACCTGAGTTTTAAATTTCTAAGCTCTGGGAGCTATTAAGGCTCGACAATGTTTTTTTGGTGTCTACAGAGGACTGAAACAATTTTGAATAGTATGCAGATTTCGCATTTTTTATCATTCTGTTTACAACTCTTCTTGCATTAGAGTAATCCTCATGTATCTGATCAGTTTTGAAATTTTCCAGAGCTTAAAAGCATATTCTCATTAAACCAGTGTTTATTCTTGTGATTGTATGTAATTGTTTTTAAAGGTACAGATTGTTAAAGACTTGTGCACATCAATAGAGGGTATATAAAAGATTGAGTTCCAATAAATTTCTCTCATTTCAAGAGATAAAATATTATGATTCAAATGTTTTAAATCATAATATGTATCAATATCATCCTTTTGACATTGAAGTTTGAAATCATAAATGAAAAATATTAAATCATGCTTTGAAAAACATGGCGCCGATAGTTGATCATACAGTAAAACCTTTAGTTTTCTGTTGATAAAAAAAAGGTCTAGCAAAGAATTACTTGTAGAACAGAAGTGTGTTGGAGCTTCAGTGTTAGTTGGGAACAGACCAAAAAATTTCACCATATTGGTAAGATCAGCATCGACGAGACCATTAGAATTGAAACCACCACATATTACAATGTCATCATAGTTTACAGATTCAGATTTTTCTTGGAATCCTACAAGTAGTTTTTTTCCACAGGACACAATTTCAACATATATGTTTTCAACTCTGTCTCCTGGCTTAGATTTACTATGTATTTTACTTGTTATCCCATTTCACACAAAGATAGCAACACCACCACCATTAGTAACTCTATCACAGCGAAATATTTTGAAACCGGTTAAACGAATCATCCCTCGCCTATGTAACTATCTTGTCGAGATGTGTGGTTATATTCCCCTGTGTTGATGTATGGTTCTCAGTACATCTTCACATGGGATCATGAGGAGTACGCGACCAAAGGTTACTCATTTTTGTTGAGATATTAGGACGGCGGTGAAATCATCAGCAGTCCTCTTATTTGACATAGATTTTTGGCGCATCAGGCATCAATAACTACGGAGGTGTTTCTCGATTCCCCATGAGTTTCCCTGGTAGTTCAGATGGCACATTGCAGTATTGGTTCATACTCAAAATAGACCCCCTAAGTTCCTAGTGTTATGCGACTGTATTCTAACGCGAGCCTCACAGATACCTGGATGCCTCTGTGAGTACATAGTCCTCGTGGGACCAACATGAACAACGAACAAAAAAACAAACAAATGAACAACGAGGACAACAGAACTGTTCCTGACAACAGGTCCAGTGATCCTGCCTCCTCCTCCAAGGCTGGGAACTTGCCTGACACTTTTTTGTCGAAAGGCAAGTATACCAGACCTTCGAAGAAGAGGTACAATAATCGGCGGCTCTCTCTCAGAGTTCTGGAGAGATTTGATAAGGCCGATCCTAGGGCTCTGTCTGCCAAACAGAAAGAGTCACTAAAATGGGCGCGTAGCATTTCTGAGCAACAGGATGCTGTGCCACCGAAACAACCTACAGGAAAGAGATTGCGTTCACCTGATGACCCGCCGGCACACAAAAGATCCAAAGTCGGTGGTGACACTGGTCGGAGGGATGTGGATGGTATGCGCTCTGTTGAGTGCTATCGTTCGGATCTTAAGAAGGTTGGTGAGGTGTGGCCAGGGTCGTTTTTGGATGTTGTCGACAAAAGTGACATCCGGACCCGCCCAAGGGCACACGCATGGATTTCGGCGATCCCAGAGGATGAATTATCATACGTAGGCTCAGGGAATGTAATCCTGGCCTTCCAACACACAATTGGAAGGTTGGTAGATTGGATGAGGCTGATGGAGCTCGTTGGCATGCGGTATTTATATTGAATGCCGAATCTCCTAGGCCTACTTTCGTATGGATTTCATCAAATCCAAATGAAGGTCTACAAAAGCGACAAGGTAGGTGAATCAGCAGATACCGCGATAGTTAACACTAATGTTGTATCTGAAGGTGAGAGGACCTCGTCGCAAGTTCCTGTAGGGCATCTGGAAGATACTAGCGTCTCTTCCTTTTCTGATGCACTCGGGGGCGTGGAGGATCACTTCATCACAGGCCTAAGTGAAGAGATTTGTGAAGAGGAACTTCTCGTCGACTCTGCAGAGGAAAAGGATATGACGGTGGTGGAGAAATCTGATGGTACTTCGGTTTCTTCAGATAAATCTCCATCACTCTAAGGCTGCATCTGCAGCCCTTGTGATCCTCCTGACGCAAGGAGGGTTCGACGTGGTCCTTATTCAGGAACCTGGCAGAGTGGTGGCAGGATTTGTGGAATAAGGACTAACGGGTTTAAGCGATCCAAAGTACGAGTGATGGTAGGCAAAGATTTTGTTTACTTGTAAGGAACACTCTTAATATTTTTCTTCTCTCCTCTTTTAATAGCGAAGACATGCAGTGCCCAGCCTTGAGTGTGAAAAATCTCAAATCTGGCTGGCGTCTGTGTATATGGCGCATGAAACCGATGTACCTCCGGTCACTCTGACGGTACTGGTGGATGCTGCTGGAAAATCTGGGTGGAATCTGATTGTGTGCAGTGATGTCAATGCGCACCATCAGATCTGGGGAAGCTCAGACATCAATGATAGGGGTGAGTTACTCATTGAATATTGTTACGAGAAATTTCTTCACACGGATTTTGACAGCTGGAAAAATCGAGTGTGGTAATACTGGAAATAACTATAATATCTGACTACTCTTAATACTGGTTCTCGGTGACGCAGCAGTTCAGTTTAAAAAGTAAAACGCTGAGTGTGAACAACTAAAGTGTGGCTAACGTTTAGTCTATCTACATCGTGTAAATAAAGTGTGCTATTAAAGTGTTTTTCTGTAATTCTTAGTGTCTGTCATAAATAAATAGAGCTAAAAATAATTTCAAACAGTATTTATTATTTGCAATATAGAAAGAACTCGATTTATTTAAAAGGTAAATAAATCAACGATTTTATAAAGGGTAAAATCGTAACAATTGGTGTCAGAAGTGGGATTGCAAAATAACAGGCAGTCATGAAATTAGAGGAGCTTAAAGTGGAACAACTCAAGAAGGAGTTGAGTAAGTTGGAGCTATAGACAGCAGGTAATAAGACTGAATTACAAAAGAGGCTGATAGAGGAATTCGAGCGGCGTAACATTAACATTGCTACTTACGAATTTGATGAAAAAGAAGTAATGGAGGTTAGTACCCGTAAAACAGAAGGTAATATGGAGTTAAGCTCAATGTTTGCTGCTATGATGGAAAAGCCAGAATCTTCTAGAGCTGACAACGAGAAACTGATAACAAGGATGAAAACGGAGCTGCTAAAAACATCGAGAGCAGACAACGATAAATTGTTAGCTAAGGTGGAAAAAAAGCTTCAGGAAACTTCTAAAGCTACTAATGAAAAAATATCTGTGGTTGAAAAACGAGTTTCTGACTTAGATAATGGCGTGGAAGTACAAGCCAAAAATGTTGAGAAAAAACTACAAGATCTAGAAAATTAAATAAAAAATCTCCAATTTCAAGAGGGTCCAGTACGAAGTATTTAGGAAAGTTCTGGTAGAGCAAAGGCCCCTACTTTTGATGGCAGCATACAGTTTAATGTTTTTAGGTTCCAGTTCGAGACAGTTGCCGCCAGAAATATGTGGAACAACGAAGAAAAGGCTATAGAGTTGATTCTGGCCTTAAAAGAAAACACTGCAGAAATTCTAGACAGTGTGCCAATCACCTGCAGAAATAACTATGACGACATAATGGTGGCGAACACAAAAAGGAAATACACAAAATGGAACTAAGAGGTAGACTGCAGAAATCAAATGAGTCATTGCAAGATTTTGCGACAGAGATTGAGCGGTTGGTGCAGCTGACTTACTCAGGTGAAAATCAATCATTCTTAGATCAGTTCAAAATTGAAGCATTTGTGAATAGAATTCGGGATTCTGATGTGAGTCATGCGGGGTGTGCTACGTAGAAATCGACTTTTGCTGAAACTGTCTCATTCGCGCTGGCCCAAGAGTCTGCGAAGGTGATTTCCAAGCCACAAATATTTAAGGATATTAGCACAAAGTTAACAGAGGCAGTTATGAAGGCATTAGGTGAAAAGCGAAGCAAACCGAAGGACAAATGCTACAACTGCGTTAAAGTGGGACACTTTCAGCGAAACTGCAAAGCACCCAGAAAAAGCCTCAGAGCCGATCAGCAATCACCTCAAGAGCCACCGTTAAACTAAAAAGAGCTAGCACTATGTGGCATGAGTTAGCTCCCACAACCGTTGGCCCCACAATCTCCATATCAATAGCACAGCAGGGGAAAAGCAATCTTACTGTTTATGGGTGCATAAACGGACAAAAGCACATCTTTACAGGAGCATCACAGTCCATCATCAGGCCCGATATAATTAGAAAGCCAGTTGAACCATTGCACGGGGTAAGTTTGCGAACAGCTACTGGATAGCTGGCTTCTTTGTATGGTAAGGTTAATGTGAAACTAACAATTGCCAACATAAGCGTCAGTCACGTATTTATTGTTGCCGATATTGTGGACGAAGTAATTATTGGTGCAGATTTTATGATTAGTCACGGCATTAACTTGCATATGGGGCAAAAATTTGTGTTGGATATGAACGCGAGAATCAGGTAAGAAAGCTAGTTACCATCAGCCACCAAAAACTACCAGCACGGGCAGAAACTTTAGTTTGGGTGCGTATGGAGGGAAATTGTGAGGACAGCAGCTTGTGGGTGGTAGAACCATCAGAAACAAAAGTGACCTAATAACAGCGAAAGCCCTCGTGAAAACCAGCAAAGACAAAAAAGTTCCTGTAAGAGAACTGAACCTATCAAATTTTAAAAAAGTTGTCAGAGCGAACTCTGAAATAGCCAAATGTACTGCGCCAGAAGTAATAATCAGTTGCGAAAAGAATTTGAAACTTGACAAAATATGTGGAAAAATGGGTAAAAGAACTGGCGCCGCCTGATAGAAATAAAGCCAAACAGCTAATCAGGAAATACGGCTCTGTCTTCGCCATGAGAAACCAAAGTTAAGGAAGAACGGTGATTGTAAACATCGAATAAATTCTGGTGACGCGAGGCCAATAAAGCAGGCGCCCAGAAGTATTCCTCTAGCAAAACGAAATGAAGTAAAGGAGTTATTCAACGAAATGGAGTGTAGTGGAGTTATCGAACCATCTTCTAGCCCATGGAGCTCGCCTATAGTTTTAGTTAAGAAAAAAGATGGCAGCACCCGATACTGTGTTGATTACAGAAAACATAACGATATGACCAAGAAGGACAGCTATCCATTACGGAGAATTGACGACACTCTAGACACGCTATCAGGAATCAAATGGTTCTCCACATTGGACTTGCAAAGTGGTTATTAGCAAGAAGAAATGTGTGACCAAGACAAGGAGAAAACTGCCTTTAGCACAGGTGACGGATTATGGTAGTTTAATGTGATGCCCTTTGGACTCTGCAATGCTCCAGCAACATTTGAGCGGTTAATGGAAAATGTGCTGAAAGGACTCTACTGGAAAACTTGCCTAGTGTACCTTGATGAAATAATTATCATGGGAAAAGCTTTCGATGAACAACTGAAGAACTTAGCAGAAGTTTTAAGGCGAAATGTACACTCTTCCAGAGGGATTTCAAGTATTTAGGGCACCGCGTAACTGCAGAGGGTATATCAACCGATGAAGATAAGATTCGGACTGTAAAATATTGGCCTCGCCCGAAAACTCTGCACGAGTTGCGCAGCTTTCTAGGCCTCTGCACATTCTACCGACGATTTGTACCAAACGTTGCCAGTGTGGCTGCGAGTCTACATGAGCTGACTAAGAAGGCGCGACCGTTTTATTGGGGAGGAGCCCAAGAAAAAGCATTCCTAAGGCTCAAGGAGTTATTATTGTTATTCTTGGATATCCTGTGGTCGGAGAAAAATTTGTGCTGGATAGCGATGCAAGCGGACACGGAATAGGAGGTGTGCTTTCGCTGGTGATCAATGGAACCGAAAAAGTCATATGCTATTACAGTCGAGTACTTTCGAAACCAGAAAGGAACTACTGCGTAACACGGCGGGAACTCTTGGCGGCGGTAGAATGTGTAAAGCACTACCACAAGTATCTGTACGGTCAGCATTTTCAACTAAGAACCGACCTTTCTGCACTCAGGTGGCTGCTGCAATTTAAACAACCAGAAGGGCAGCTAGCTCGTTGTATTAAACGACTTCAAAGCTATGATTTCAGTATCGAGCACAGGAAAGGCATAAAGCATTGCAGTGCGGACGCTCTTTCAAGGCGCCCCTGTAATTTAGAGTGCAAACATTGTTCGAGGGCTGAAGGAAAAGAGTGCATTGTTGATATAAGACTAACGCATATTGAGTCAAGTGAAGCTTCGTCGGCGGCGCAACAAAATGACCCCATACTGTCGAAAATTATGTCAGCCAAAGCAGAGGAGAGGAGGCCTACCCGTGAACAAATATCAGCTGAAAGCCCGCTAATGAAGGCGCATTGGGCCCAGTGGAACAGTCTACGGGTAATTAATCACTGCTTATACCGTATATGGGAAAGTGCGGACGGCAAAACTGAGACAAAGCTAATTGTGGTGCCGTCAAGCAAAATAGACGAAGTGTTATAAGAGTTCCATGACGGTCCCAGTGGTGGTCATCTCGGTGTCACGAAAACCCTATAGAAGTTAAAACAACGATTCTACTGGGTCGGCTGCCAGCAAGCTGTAAGCGACTGGATATCGAATTGCGCACAATGCATCGCAGCTAAAGGACCAGTAATTCCGGAAACCGTTACGTTCTTGTGGTGATCTACTATTTCAGTAAATGGCCTGAGGTATACGCCAGAATGATAATAAGCGCATTTGTAAACAACTGGGTGTGCCGGTACGGTGTTCCGTAGAATTACACTCTGACCAGGGAACGAATTTTGATTCTGCTATCTTCAAGGAAATGTGTGAGTTGTATGGAATAACAAAAACAAGACCCACCGCGCTGCATCCGTAATCTTATAGTATGGTCGAAAGATTCAATAGATCGGCTGTTCACGATTCCACCTTCCGGACGCCTGCAAAAATTATTTTCGGAACGGAACTTAAATTGCCTGGCGATTAGAGAATATAGTATTAAGCCCACCGCTATAGATAAAGACAATGCTTCCCAGGAACAAGAAGACCTTAACGAGCTTCATGAGTTTGTACGCAATGGAATTAAAATAATCAGCGATAAGATGAAGGCGAGTTATGATAGGGCAGCAAATTCTGAAGGATTTAATGAGGGTCAGCTGGTTCTGCTGTATAACCTGCAACGAAAGAAAGGATTATCACCCAAACTTCAAACGCATTGGGACGGACCCTATAGAGTAATTAAAAGGTTGAATGATGTGGTATACAGAATACAGAAAGATCAGAGCCCAAGGTCCAAAATGAAGGTTGTGCATCTAGAGCGATTATGGAAAAGGAATAGCTATGTCTGTTCGGGCGGCAGTGTTGCAAGAAATTTCTAGAAATTTCTTCACACGGATTTTGACAGTTGGAAAAATCTAGTGTCGTAATAAACTGGAAATAACTAGAATACCTCTGAGGCCTCTTAATGGCGTTCTGTTGTCACTTGAGGGCGTTGGTGTTAGAGTTGTCGCATATGCGGACGACGTGGAATTGGGAGTCAGGGGAAGGTATCCTGGTACACTCAGGGATATCCTTTAGAGGGCACTTCTAACTACGGTGAGGTGGACGCGTGATAAAGGTCTTGCGG
>OX456523.1:151630874-151705874 GCA_949748255.1 Eustalomyia histrio
CTGTTCGACAAGAGGTACCAGACGCTTATACCGCATAGGGATTCGTGGAAACACGGAACTCCCAATGGGGGGCATTGGGTCGACTTCTATACCGACGGCTCTAAACTCGACGATCAGGTAGGCTTCGGGGTCTACTCCAGGTACCTACAGCTGAGTATTGCGCGGAGACTGCCGAATCACTATAGTGTTTTTCAGGCTGAAGTTCTGGCCATTAGGGAGGTAGCGGAGTGGCTTAGGTATAATGTCCTCACAACGGTGAGGATTAATATATTCTCTTATAGTCAGGCTGCCATTAGATCTCTGGATTCTGTCTTCCTAGGTTCGACATCAGCCCTGAACTGTCGCAGATCTCTTAACGAGTTGGCTCAGCAGTTCAGCATCCATGTTATTTGTGTGCCAGGCCACAGGGACATACCAGGGAACTGTTGGGCAGACGAGCTTGCAAGACTGGGGACTACCTTATACATTCCACACGAATGGGAATCTGTGGGCATGCCTCTGGCCACTTGCAAGTTTCGGCTGCGGGAGAGTGCTTAAGGGTTGGCAAGAGATAGGTGGGCCTCTGTCCATGGTTGCATTCGTTCCAGGCAGATGTGGCTCCGTCTGGAAAGGAAGCGCACGCACAGGTTGCTGTCACTGTCAAGGCCCGATATATCCCTACTCGTGTCCGTCATGACGGGACACTGTCGGATTGGAGGGCACGCAGTTAGGTTGAGGGTTGCGGCTAGTGACTTTTGCAGAAGCTGTGGTGACGAAGAGGAGGACGAGTCTGTGGAGCACCTTCTCTGCACTTGTCCTGCCCTGGCTCGCAGGAGGGGACTGCATCTGGGCTCATGTTTCTTTGAGGATCTTGGTGATTTGGCTGATATCGATATCGTCCGACTTAGAGGCTTTTTGAGGCAATCGGGATGATTCGACGGGGGAAGCTAGTGACATAATTTTTACTAGCTTCCGTGATATCACAAGGGACTTTATAGTCTAAGTGAGTCTTATTGGGAGGCTACCACATCTACCTAACCTAAACCAATCATACTATCAAGAACTCCATCGTGGAATTAAGTCTCCGATACACAAATTATATCAACACCTCAGTTCTAAAAAATATACCGGAATATATCGACCTTATTATTTAAACTTCAAAACTTCCGAGGAAAAATATTTTAAGGAAATATTTTTTGGTCCATCGAACCGGATATTCAACCCCCCGAGTCCTTGTAATATTTTAACGGAAATATTTCTTTTCAGAACCCAATTGTGTGAATACAACCCCTATTTTGTTTTTTGGATCCCTTTGGATTTTGTATTTAAATTTGGTAAGACCAACCCTCTTACTTTTTTTAATAAACCCTATAAAATTCAAGGTACGCCTTTTTTTGAAAAAAAGTGTTAAGCGCATAAAAATTAAACAAAAAAAAAAACAAAAATTGTGTGACAATATAAAAAGTGACTCCTGTGTTAAACAAAAAAAATATAACCACAAGGAATACACATAAAATTGCCCGTCCTTTAAAAAAGTTTTACAAAAAAATATAGAAAATCCCGTCGGCAAAACACAAAAAAAGAGAAGTTCACTTCATTTTTTTACATATTTTAATAAATATTTTTACCAGTGCATTTATTTTATTCGCGTGTTTCATTTATTTTCATATTGGATGTTGTTTTGTTGATTTTCATCTAGGCTTAAATATTCTCTTTACCCTACTATTAAATAAAAAAAAACCTTTGAATTTATTACAAATGCCAAACAGAATATACAAAAAACAATTTATATATATTTTTTTTTGTGGAAATATTAAATGCCAGTGTTTTTAATATTATTAATAATAATAATATAAACAAAAAAATTTTTTATTATTCCCTTTTACCCAGTGAGTGCGATTTTATTTTTAAATAAGAGAATACCGCTAGTTACTCATTTAATTTGGTGGTTGTTTTTTTATACCCTCCACCATATATGGTGAGGGTATATATCAGTTTGTCATTCCGTTTGTAATATGTCGAAATATAGGTTTAAGACCCCATAAAGTATATATATTCGTGATCCTTATGCAATTTTAAGTCGATTTAGCGATGTCCGTCTGTCTGTTGAAATGGCGATCACGACGCGAAGACGCAAGCGGGGGTGCCTATTTTTACCCAGATTATGAACATCCTCCCGAGCAGTTTGGTATTTAAAATGAGCAAAATCGGTTAAGCGGTTCAAAAGTTATGAATGAAAATGTGAAGATACCTCTAAATTTTCCATACAAATTTGTACAATATTTATACCCTCCACCATATATGGTGAGGGTATATATCAGTTTGTTATTCCGTTTGTAATATGTGGAAATATAGGTTTAAGACCCTATAAAGTATATATATTCGTGATCCTTATGCAATTTTAAGACGATTTAGCGATGTCCGTCTGTCTGTCCGTCTGTCTGTTGAAATGGCGATCACGACGCGAAGACGCAAGCGGGGGTGCCTATTTTTACCCAGATTATTGAACATCCTCCCGAGCAGTTTGGTATTTATAATAAGCAAAATCGGTTAAGCGGTTAAAAAGTTATGAGTGAAAATGTGAAGGTACCTCTAAATTTTCCATACAAATTTGTACAATATTTATACCCTCCACCATATATGGTGAGGGTATATATCAGTTTGTCATTCCGTTTGTAATATGTCGAAATATAGGTTTAAGACCCTATAAAGTATATATATTCGTGATCCTTATGCAATTTTAAGACGATTTAGCGATGTCCGTCTGTCTGTCCGTCTGTCTGTCTGTCTGTTGAAATGGCGATCACGACGCGAAGACGCAAGCGGGGGTGCCTATTTTTACCCAGATTATTTAACATCCTCCCGATCAGTTTGGTATTTAAAATGATCCAAATCGGTCAAGCGGTTCAAAAGTTATGAGTGAAAATGTGAAGGTACCTCTAAATTTTCCATACAAATTTGTACAATTTTTCTGTATCTATTTTTTTTTCTGTTAAGTAAGTAAAAATGTTATTAAGTCTTCTTATTGTTCGATTACATTTATTGTCTTACTATGAGAAGAGCTATATGTGTGTTACTCTGATAACTAAGTTAACGTAAAAATCAACAATGTTAAAGTCGCTTACAGAGCAGACCTCTGTAAATAACATTGCTAAAACTAAATAAATAACATTACTAAAACTAAATAACAAAAGTTCGTTACATAAATTGACAAAACATATTCATACTACAGTTCATGCAAAATTTAGTATATACGTATATCATCTTCAGCCCCTATGGTGGATTGTATTCAAAGATTCGGCACAGCCGAATTTAGCCCTTTTTTACTTGTTCTGTATCTATTTTTGTTTTCTGTTAAGTAAGTAAAAATGTTATTAAGTCTTCTTCTTGTTCGATTACATTTACTGTCTTACATACTATGAGAATAATATCATTTTAGAGCTATATGTGTGTTACTCTTAATAACTAAGTTAACGTTAAAAGCAACAATATTAAAGTCGCTAACAGAGCAGACCTCTGTAAATAACATTACTAAAACTAAATAACAAAAGTTCGTTACATGAATTCACAAAACATATTCATATTACAGTTCATGCAAAATTTAGTATATACGTATATCATCTGCAGCCCCTATGGTGGAGGGTATTCAAAGATTCGGCACAACCGAATTTAGCCCTTTTTACTTGTTTTTTTTATATTGTCACACACAAGACACTAGTGCTGTCTTTTTTAATTATTCGAATAAACCGTGTAATTTCGGTCTTAAAAAGGCATATTTTACTAAATTTTTCTATCCGAACCCGTTGAGAACCAATATATTTTTTTAAATATTAATTAAGTTTTTTTTTTAAATAAATTTTTATTGTGAAATTACATTTTACGGTGCTTTTACACGATTGGAAAAGCTGTTACATTTTTCTAAAACTGTGTTTTCTAATACAGAATTGCAAATTTTATCATTTTTAAAATAGGGTTGTTTGCGTAAAATAAAATTGATTTTATTAGTAAATTTTGAAAAATTACTATACTTTTTTAAATTTTGCTAGTTTAAGTGAAGGAAAGTCAATTTTATTTTATTATTTATTTCTTCGGGTAGAATTATTAATTATTATTCAAAACATCCGAGAAGAGTTATTATAAATACTGCCAAAAATCTTATAGATAATGTTTTAAATATTAGTGATATAGTTTTTTATAGAAATAATAATATAAGAATCAGAAATATTTTAGAGGATAATAATTTCCCAAGGGAATTGATTTATAAATTGATTGGTCAGTACAATGGACATAGGGAAGGTAGTGTGAATATAGTTACTGAACCTAAGATTTACAAGTCTTTAACTTATGTACCAATGATTTCTCAACGATTAGAAAATTCTAATATTTACGATATCAATAATTATTGGATGGCTCATAGAACATATAATACATTAGGTAGATTATTTAGTAAAATGAAAGATAGGACAGAGAAATTAGATAAATCTTATTGAAAAGGCAATAATTTTCTTCTATATCTCAATACGAAATGAGTATTTTATTTTCTTATAAAATTATTTAACAAACAAATTTGAAGTAAAAATATTCACAATATAGTTTTTAAAAATTTTATAAATTCAAAGTAAAATTTGCTAAAGTATTTTAACACCCCCACTCAAATTTACTTTACACAATTAATCCCATATTTTGAAAACAAAATTTATGCTTCGGTAATGTTGTTGCTTTCGTTAGAGAATCTGCTATCATCTCTTCTGTCTTCACAGGATAGAACTCAATCAGTTTAGCATTTTTCTTTTCCCTGATAAAATGATGACGAACATCGATATGCTTTGATCGTGGATGATAACTATTTGTAGAAGCCAAAGCAATTGCACTTCTGTTGTCACAAAATATTGGAGTTGGTTCGTTTAAAATATCTGAAACAAGTTCAAAATAAAGACTTCTTAACCAAAGTACCTCTTGAGTTACTGAAGACATCGCCATGTACTCTGCCTCAGTCGAAGACAACGCAACTGTCTGCTGTCTTTTACTGCTCCACGAAATTGCACCTGATTGTAGCATAACAACATATCCTGTCATTGATTTTCTTTCGTCGATATCGTTGGCCCAATCTGCATCAGAATAAGCTAATAACTCATGGTTACCATCACTACTGTAGCAAAGTTTAGCGTGTTTTGTTCCCTTTAAATATCTAAATACTCTTTTCACAGCATTCCAGTGCTGTTGACTTGGGTTATTGTTGAAACGACTCAAATAACTTACAGCATGACAAATATCAGGTCTTGTACACTGCGTTAAATACATCAAGCTTTTAATTGCTTGCTGATATGGATAAACATCACCTGTTATTGTCTCTTCAGGTTTTACAAGTTTTTGATTCGGATCCATTGGAACTTGAACAGCATTACAATCTTCCATATTAAATTTTTGTAAAATTTTATCAATGTATTCTTCTTGATCCAAATATATTTTCTTGTCTTGCTTGGTAATACAAATACTTAAACACTTCTTAGCTTCTCGAAGAATTTTCATATGCAACTCTTTACATAATTTTCTTTTTGTAGTTTCACGAAATTTAGCTTCATTACTTAACAGTAACATGTCGTCAACATAAATTGCTAAATATGTTCGACCGACATCTGTTAAATGATAGTAAACACACGGATCAACCCTTGATCTCTTAAAACCAATTTTCTGCAGAACTTGGTCTAGCTTTATATTCCATACCAAACTAGACTGTTTCAAGCCATATAAAGCCTTATTAAGTTTGAGAACCGAGCTTGTATTTTGTATTTTGCTGCAAGAGCCATCAACATTCTAAGCGATGAATATTGTATCACTGGGGAATACGTCTCTTCGTAGTCAATACCTTTTTTCTGAGTGAAACCCTTTACCACTAGGCGAGCCTTATACCTCTTTGTTCCATTTGGTTCGTCCTTAATTTTAAAGACCCATTTGGTTTCTATAACGTTTTCAGAATAGTTGACTTTTAACGAGTTGATTTCACTGTTAATCGCTTCTGACCATTTGTTCTTGTTCTTCACCCACTAAATCATGTGCATCTTCTTCTGAAGATTGGAACATAATTTTTTCTTTTTCATTGTTATTGTCGATTGCTTCCCCCACTTCATTATTATCCTCTGTAAATGAAGCAAATAATAATGAATCATTATCAACATTGTTACCTTCATTGTTTTCAACGATTTCTTCAGAATTGTCTGGTTGCATGCTAATTGTGAACCAGTATTCTTCAATAGCTGTAGATTTGTTCAAAGACAAAAACTGATCTTCAAAAAATATGACATCTCGACTAACAACTATTTTCTTCTTGATTGGATGAAACAAACGATAGCCTTTTGACTCAGTACAGTATCCAACAAAGATCATATTTTCTGACTTCGCATCGAACTTTCTTCGTTTTTGATGAGGTATATGTACCATTGAACTACATCCGAACACTCTCAAATGATTGATATTTGGTTTTCTACCGTACCATATTTCGTCAGGACACTTTCCAAGACTTTTATGAGCGATGCGACTAATCAAATAACCAGCTGTATTCACAGCTTCTGCCCAAAAACTTGTTGGTAACTTTGCTTCGTATAACATGCAGCGAGCTTTTTCCACTAAAGTTCTGTTCATCCGTTCTGCGACTCCATTCTGCTGCGGATTATAAGCCACACTCTTCTGATGGATTATACCATGTTTCTTCATAAAGTTAGTTCCTCTTTGCTTGTTTCCTTGCGCACATGCAACACAGTTAATAACAGTACAACGATTATATGTCAACATGCCATTGGATTTCATTTTTTCCATTGATTGCTGGTTGACATGACCCAAACGTCTATGCCATATTTCATAACTTGTGGATTCTCTGGCCAAAAACACATTTCTATTAGTAGGCATATTTAATTTATACGTACCATTGATTTCAGTTGCTTGTGCCACCAGATCATTGTTTTCATCCAATATACGACAGCCATTTTTGTTAAACACCACTTGCTTATTACGTTTAAGCACTTGACTAATGGATAATAAATTAGTCCCAAGTTCAGGTACATATAAAACTCCAATAACGGTGATATTTTGATATCCATCAGGAGTCGAAACTTTGATTACCACAGTACCCACACCAACTGCTTTTAAAATTTGGTCGTTTGCAACTCGAACATATTCTTCACAGCTCTCAAGATTTTTAAAATAATTTTTGGAACGACACATATGCACAGATGCTCCGCTATCAACGAACCACTTACCTTTATCTAATTTTTCGATAACATAAGCAGCAAACATTGTTGTGTTTTTGAGTTTACCATTACCACGATTTGGACATTTTGAAGCGTAATGACCAAACTTCTTACAGGCATTGCATTTGACGTTCTTTTTATTTGTTTTCATCTTACCCTGTTTTTGGCTAGCTAGTGCTGCATTTGTAGCTTGAGGTTTAACATCTTGCAGCAATTTTGACTTAACTGCATCTGCCGTTAATGGCTTACCTGAACTCTCCATACTCATAATCATTGGATTATACTCGGCTGGTAAACCTTTAACAAAATTGACGCAACCCATTCATCAGAAACGCTAAAACCAATGCTGTTTAGCTTCTGTGTTGTAGACATGACTTCAGAAACATACTGTTCCACCGAATTACAATTCTCCAGTTGAATAGAACACAATTTTCTTAACAGACCAATACGTCTGTCCAAACCAGAATCTTGAAACAAATTTTTCAGCTTTTGAAAAATTTCCTTGGATGTTGTTGCTTCTTGTACGTACACATATAAATCCTTATGCAAGGACAGGATAAGTCTGCATCTTGCTTGCTTTTCCTTTCCAACGTCGGCACACGTACCTTCAATACATCCCCATAAGTCATCTAACTCGAACTGAGCTTTCAATGCGAAACACACGTGGACCAATTATCAGATCCCACTAATTTTTCAAATTGAATCGCATTTATATTAGACATTTTTAAACCACGTACAATTCTGAGATAGATATTGCTCTTTTAATTTTCAAAAATGAAATTTGCCCATAACCTATTGAAAAGGCAATAATTTTCTTCTATATCTCAATACGAAGTGAGTATTTTATTTTCTTATAAAATTATTTAACAAACAAATTTGAAGTGAAAATATTCACAATATAGTTTTTAAAAATTTTATAAATTCAAAGTAAAATTTGCTAAAGTATTTTAACAAATCTAATATTATTTACAAGATACCTTGCAGGGGTAAAGATAATGAAATATGTAGTAAAGTATATATAGGTACCACAAAGAACAAATTAAAAACTAGATTAGCAGGACATAGATCTGATCAGAAATATAGGAATACAGCTTCTCAGAAACTGCATTATCATCACATTGTGCCACTCTTAATCATACACCATATTTTGAAAATACAACAGTTTTAAATACAGAAACAAACTACAAAAGACGCTTCATGTTAGAAATGTTACAAATTATCAACACACCAATAGAACAAAGAATTAATTTTAAAACAGATACAGACAATGTAGCTCAGAATTACAGACATTTAATTTATAAGAATAAGATAGGAAATTAAATAAGTTCATAAAAATGTAATAGAATAATTTTTTTTCCTGTGAATGATTTTTAATATTTTTTAAAATTGACAATTTTGTTGTTTCATTAATTTTGATTTTTTAAAAAATTTGAAATATTGGATGACAAATAAATAATTTTGTATAAAATAGGCCTTGAGCTTGAATACTTATTACCTGGAATTACTATACTTTTTTAAATTTTACTATTTTTTTTGTGAAGTAAATCGAATTTCATTCTATTATTTTGGAAAATTACCATAAAGTTTTCAAAATTTAAATCTTTGATATCAAATCGATTTGTCAGTAAAATTTGAAAAATTACCCCAAATTTTTTTAAAGTTTAATACTCTAGTGTTTTGTTTTAAATTTGCTCGACATTTCTTTTTGTGGTTCACTCTTACAACATTAGATCGAAAATGGATTTGGCCGCTTTGATTCGAATTCCGCTGAATTCGAGGCCTTTATATCCATTATACCCGTAGCGGATCACACTATTGGATCCTTATGGGAAGCCTTATGGGATCGTTTAGAGGAAGGTGTTCGGGCGGAATACGATTCCTTATCGATTCAGGCGGAACGAGTAAAAGGTACCCAGATAGTGGAAATTAAAACAAGGTATATATATGGCTTCTTATAGCACCCATGTCCGTGTCATTTTGATTATTACGGGGAACTTGACCCGTTTAAAATCCGCTTCACGGGAATTGGGTAATGACTCAATGCCTATTATGCATTTACCCCCTTGCAATACTCCAATTTTCTATGGGGATATGTTTTCTGCCTTGTATGGTAATAATCCCCGTTTGAGCCTAGTACAAAAACTGTACTATCTTTTGCAAAAAACGGCAAAAGATGTCCATGACACCATGCATACTGTTCCGCTAACTAATGATGGCTATGCATGGAAAAAATTAGTTGACACATGTGAGAATAAAGGGGCACTCACGTTATGTTAGTGTACATTTGCGTTCAAACCTCTTGAATCGATTGCTGAGGATCTCACTCAAACTCTAAGAAAAGTACAGGTTTTAATAGCCCGCGAAAGAATTTGAGTTTTAATAGCTCAAAGAAATCTTACGGTTCGGGAAAAATTCAAAGTTTTACGACAAAAACCGGCACAACTTCATCGGTTTGTTGTTTTTACCTTTGCCAAAGTTTCCACTCTTTAAGACTATGCCCGTCTTTTTTGAGACAGATTGTAGTTGAGAGAATATCGACAGTGAATAGACTTAAGTGCTGTTCAAACTGTCTAGCGATGTCTCATGAACTAACAAATTATAAAAGTGTTTATCTTTGTTCTATATGCAAACATAAGAATCACTCTTTGCTCCATAGAGAAGTCGGACAACCAGGACATAGTTCTGCTGCTGCTCCACCCCAACCCACACTCACTACAAACCCAAGACCAGCAGGCATTCAAACTCAATCCGCTCTTAATGTTAACCCTTTAACCACAGTAGCGGCCCAAAATGTACACACGTACGCCGCACATCTGAATTCGAACCCTTCTTCGGCAGTCATTTCTTTTGTACGTGTCAACGACCTGAAATGTGTGACTCGAGCGCTAGTAGACCCTACCTCACAGGGTACTTTTATCTCAAGGAGGTTACAAAGAAAACTTGCTATTCCAACTTTTTCCGTGCCATCAACTAACATTACTGGCATGATGGATTATTTAGCTGGTAAATCCTCAAGCATGTGTAAACTTACGATCGAATCGCCGATCGACACCGATTTTGAAATTGAGATATTGGCGTATGTTGTTGAAAAAATAACCGGTCGGTTGCCCTCGTGTTCCCTATCTAGTATGGTAAGCTCTAATTTCCCCGATATAAAAACAACCGATATCAAATGTACCCGATGTGAAAATTCATCCAGATTGCAACCTGATCGCCCAAAGGACTGTGTTCGGCTGGATAGTGACTGGTGAAGTTTTACAATCAGAGCCCTTACATTCGGTTGCATCTTTCTGCAGCCAGGTTCATATAAGCGCTCAACTCTCTCGTTTTTGGGAACTCGAGGAAATCCCACAAGCGACACGACTGTCCGAAGCCGAGGAATTCTGTGAAGAACTTTACCAGTCAACAACACTTCGAAACCCCGATGGTGGCAATGTAGTGTCACTCTCTTTTCGCCGGGAATTTCTAAATGAGTTGTCTCTAGGAAATTCTCGTAGCAGTCCTCTGTCCCAGATCTTACTGTCTTAAATCTACAATGGCGACTCTTTCGATTAGTTTTTAATGCAGATATTGAGAAAATGTATCGGCAAATAATAATTCCTCCCAATCAAACCCCATTTTTAGATTTTAATGTAACAAATTTTGAAAGACAAGACAGACTGGGACGAAAGTTTTAAACCCTTAACCCTTAATTAATGGTACGCATTTTTGGATGATCACCCGAATATTTAGAAAATTAACATTCCGAAGCCTCTGAAAAAGCATATAGTGCTGCACTCTATGTTCGGAATATCTCTTAGAATGAAATCACGGCGCACTTACTCGCTTCAAAGACAAAGGTAGCTCCTGTAAAGTCCGAAACTTTACCCCGTTTGGAACTTTGTGGAGCGGCCTTTATGGCAAACATGCTAGAATCGTTGTGTAGTCAATTAAATCTACACAAGAGGAAGATTTATCTGGGGACTAATTCTACCATAGTTTTATCTTGACTCAAAAAACCCCCGTGCCATTGGCCAAACTTTGTCAAAAATAGAGTGGCGTTGATTGTAAAGCAAGTTGGAAATGAAAATTGGTTTCATGTCGATTCCAGAGACAACCCCGCCGATTTGGCAAGTCGTGGAATCCTTGCTCGAGACTTGATCGACAATCCTTTGTGGTGGCAAGGCCTTACATGGTTAAGACAACCGAAAGAGAATTGGGCCCAGCGTTCTGTTATTGAAACCCAGCCTTTTTCAGTCCAGATTGAAAAGCCGTTTGACATACTTCAGTGTTTTACAGATTTACCCCGTGCAATGCGAATTATTTCATATTGGTTCAGGTGTTTGCAATATTTAAAAACCCGGAAATGTTTGTATAACACTTTAGATTTATCCCAATCGGAAATGAAATTTACCCGTCATCGCTTGATTCTTGTGTGTCAGCGACATTTTATACTTGAATATGCACAATTATCAAAGGGTACCCCCTTAAGTACGAAAAGTACTTTATTGACTCGAATGGCTTTGTCAGAATAAATGGGTGATGAGTACGATCAGCAGGCCTAACATACGATGAGCGTATTCAGCCTGTTTGTTTGTGGAACATGTTCACAAGTGCTCGGCTCATGGAGGACATTCCTTAATGCTACGTCTTGTGGGAAGTGAGTTTTGGGTTCCGAAATTGAAGAATCTGGTTGGTACGGTAATTCTTAACTGTAAAGAATGTACCATTTATAGAAAAAAGCCGGTCAGCAGATGATGGCTGCTTTACCCCCTGAACGATCGTCTAAATCGTGACCGTTTACCCATAATGGTTTGGATTTTTATAAAATCATACATTGGTAGAGGTTGCGGAATCACGAAGGGATATGTCCATGTTTTTGTATGCTTTGCCAAAAAAGCTATTCATTTGGAGGCAACTGGTGATTTATCGACGGAAACGTTTCGTGCTGAATTTGCTCGTCTTTTCTCTCGTCGTGGCTGCCCCTCATATTTGTATTCGGATAATGGAACAGCTTTTACCGGTCCAGCGAATTTACTCGAGATCGAACAAAAACAGTTCTTGCCCAATTTGAAGCGCAAATTACGTGTAAGAAACAGTTTTCAGCCGGTATAATGGCATTTTATTCCCCTGGGGCTCCTCATATGGGTGGCTTGTGGGAAGCTAGTGAAAAGAGTGTGAAAACACATTTAAGCAAAATGTCTGGAGTGCAGAGATTTATCTTTGAGGAATTTTCGACGATGCTAACCCGAATTGAGGCTTGTCTCAACTCGAGACCCCTCACTGCCATGAGCGGAAAACCCACTGATTTAAAACCTTTAACTGTCGCATATTTCTTGATTGGAGCGCCTCTCCTGGCACCACCTGAATCCGATCATTCTGATCTCTTATTGTGTATATCCAATAGGTGGCAAAAGCTCAAATTTCTTCACCACCAATTTGCCCAAAGGTGGAAGAAAGTATATCTTAAAGAACTCCTTAAGCGTGTTAAGTGGAAATATCCACAAAGAGATTTTGCGATAGGTAATCTTGTTGTTATCCGTCAGTATAATTTACCCCCAAATGAATGGCGACTTGGTCGCATTGTGAAAACCTATGTAGGACCTGACTCAAAGGTCCGCATAGCTTCTGGCATTTTTACCCGGCCTATAGTGAAGCTTGTTCTTTTGCCCAATACAGAAACCCACTAATTCGTGTTTTTCTTTTTATCCCTTAGTTAAAAATGTCCCGTCGTTTGGAGGCGCATCGTATCTTAGTTAAAGAGCCAGATAATTCGGCGCGCGCTAAGGCGAAACCCCCACGCGACGTAAGCCTCCGGGATTGTCGCCCCTGTAAAAGTGAGCACGCATTGCGAAAATGACTGAAATTTCGCAAGATGTCGGTGGGGGAGCGGTGGGAAACTGTACGGCGGTACCGTTACTGTTTTAATTGTTTGGCCCACTCTCACATGAATGACAAGTGCACCAGCAGGGAGCGGTGCGTAGAGTGCTTGTCCGAGACCCTCACCATTCTCCACCGCCACAAGATGGATAGCAATCACCGAGATTCTACCTCCTCCATAACCCAAGGAAACGGCAATTCCAGGGCTCAAACGTCAACAAGAAGATGTCGCAATAAGAGAAGGTGCAGCAACTCTGGTAACGCCTCCAACGACAACAACTCCAACTGCTCTCGTCGTCGTCAGCAATCACAACAACAACCACAGCAATAGCAGGCACCATCAAATGTGTCTACAATAGTCATAAATGTCCATTCTGAACATATTGTATGATTTTTCTTTTTACTTTATATATATTTCTTTTTTTATTAAACTATTGTTATTTTATGATCCGTATATTGAATTGAACAAAGAAAATGAACTGTTAAAGTTATTTTGTTAACCCTTTTTTTATTAATAACCACTTCTGAAATTTGTTTTCAGCCCTTATTTTAGTTCGCACTGTCCTTAGCCTCCATTGTTACAGTTTTGCAAGGGGGCGGGATGTTTATGCGCATATGTAAGCAATTATTGTTCAGGGGGCTTTTTCGGAGTTTTTTGTCACTTACTCTTGTGAACCCAATACGTACGTGCTGAAAAATTGAAGATAATAATAAAAACCCCATTTTGTTATTGAAAAAATAAACAAATTTTTTTATAATTATTCAAAATATCTGAGGAAAAATATTTCAAGGAAAAAATGTGTAAAAAAATCTAGTGAACTGCTTTTTTGTGTTTTTTTTTTTGTAAAATTTTTTTAAAGGACGTACCTTGAATTTAATGGGGTTTATTAAAAAAGGTAAGAGGGTTGGTTTTACCAAATTTAAATACAAATTCCAAAAAAGGGATCTAAAAAACAAAATGGGGGTTGTATTCACACAATTGGGTTCTAAAAAAAATATTTCCGTGAAAATATTTCAAGAACTCGGGGGGTTGAATATCCTCGGAAATTTTGAATAATAATAAAAAAAATAGTTTTTTTTTCAATAACAATATGGGGTTTTTATTATTATCTTCAATTTTTCAGCATGTAAGTACCGTTCTTAATGTGTTCACAAGAGTAAGTGACTTAAAGAGTAAACAAAGAAAGGGAATAGGCAACTGACAACAACATCGAAACAACCGACTGAACAGTAATTGTAGGCTGTTTACATATGCGCATAAACAATGCATATTTTAACACCAGACCGTTGTTTGCATAAGATACGAATCAGATTTGAAGTGATGTCTTCGGAAATAAATGTAGTGCTATCGCCGTACCATTGTACGTAATGTCATTACATTAAGTATAATTAAATGGCTGAAAAAGCAACGCATAAATAGAAAAATAATTTGAGTACGAACAAAATGTGTGTGTATATTGTAAAAAATTTCAATAAAAAATCAAATTTAAACATAAAAACATATTAGAATAAGAAAAATTAATTTAGGATTGTAATAAATAAAAAAAAACAATATAAATAAAATAAAACTGAAAAATGATGATGTTACGTAAATAAATTTCAAATACTTTCAGAAACAAGAAATAACTTATATAGTTCCTCTATGCTATCAACTCAAATCGGTTCTTCATTCCCTTCTAGTCTCACACGAACTAAGCCACGCATAATATAAGCTGTTTTAAGCAGACCTTGTTTTTTTCTCAATCGCTGTGCGCAATATTTTATGATTTGTTGTAGTTAAACATTCGTTGACGTAGAAATGATAATCGGAACCAGAACCAAAAACAAATTGATTTAATTTCAGTGCAGACTTGTTACATTTACGGAAACTAGCAAGACATTTTAAAATAAAATTTTTGTCATACGGTGAACAAAGTTTAACCATAATTACAGCATTTGGTGAGTAGTCTTTATCATCATTGTTGTGGTTTTGCAGGCGGAACAAGAATTTAATCGCCGGGGTTGAAACATTTAAAACGTTACATATTTGCTGAAAGACTGACAATAAATTTTCATTTTTATCATACGATATACCATTAATACGTAAATCTGACGATACGACAGAATTATCCTCTCAAATTTAAGGCTTATAATATCATCCGCGACTGTTTCAAGCTTCGTTATGCGTTGATTTAAATTAAAAATATCTCTTTTCATTTCATAAAATCTCTTATCAAGCATTTGTTCAATACGAGTTTCACTCTCTTGAAACATTGTTTTCATATGACTCATCATATTTTCAAATCTCTTATCCACCAGATTAAGTAATTTGAAAGGAGAATCGTTTGTAGAGAGCCTTGGAGTTTTTGTAACATTATCAAAAAAAGATTTTTGTAATGCTTCCCTACCTCTTTTTGGGGCTGCAGTTAAATTTTGCATGTTGTCGTTTTCAAAATTAAAATTTTCTACGTTGTTATTGTTGATGTTGTTGTTGTCACGGGTGTTGTGTTACTCATTTTTGTAACTTAGCAACGAGACAAATCACAGTAGTAGTTATCCTGTTAAGGTAAAATTTAAAGCTTTTGACTCTAGCTTTCCATAAACCTCCCATGTGTGGAGCGCCGGGTAAAATAAAGTGCCACTGTAAGTTTTGAAAACTATTCGTAGATACGATGAATCCTTTAGACTTTTCAAAATTTACTGCCCCTCTTTCTTTAACAGCTGACTTGCTCCAATAAAGTTCGTGCCGTTATCAGAGTAAATAGCGGCAGGGCATCCCCGCCTCTTAAAAATCGGGCGAATGCTGCCATAAAGGCTTGGGTTCATGGGTGTTAATGCGAAACGTGCTAAACTACTTTTCTTATTACCCCTTCATCGCAATCCCACAACTCCCAAAGTCAGGCATATTAAAATGCTGAATATTGTGAATATTATACGATACAAATTGCTTAATTATCTTGATTTTGCTTAATTCGTTCTTTTTATTTCAACATCCATCAGGGTAAGATTGTTCTTCATTTTTCTTCTCAAATAAATTGTCCATTTTTTCCGAACATTTATTAATTTGTTTTAATTTCTTTTTCGATCTATTTCATATTGGGACTTTTTATTTAAACTTTCTGAGTAATAAAATCATCATTTGATTTTATTGCTACCCAAAGGAGTTTTTTACATCCAGTTTCCTACAATCCAGATTACATTTCCTTTAAATCGCAAAAGGTCTTTACATTTGTCCCATAAGTTTTGTGGAAACATTACAAACAACATTTCTCTGACATTGCTTCTAACATTTTTTGGAAATAATATTTAAAATAATCTTAAAATAGAAAAAATTCAAGTGACGATTGGAAATAAATTTAAAAATAAAATTCAAAAGAAATTTGTTAAAAAGAAATTATAAAATAGAAAAAAGAAGAAAAATGCCGAAAATTACAAATACAATTCTGCCAAGAAATTGTGGAGTGGAAGGTTTCATCATCAGGATTATTTGTGTCTCAGCATATTCTGAGAATATGAGCCATATATTTTTCTAAATAGTTTTGGTGAGTCCACAAAATTTGGATTTAAATAGAGTCGCTTTTTTAAATTGTCCATAAATTAAAAAAAAATAAAGTTTTTTCCTTATATAGGGTTCTTTGCAGTGGCATATACCTACTACATTTTCGAAAAATATACGTATATCGAACATGTTCGAAAGAACTCCCGCGTCTTTTCTTTTAGCCCATGATTCTACACCAGTGATCAGCACTCATAGCACTCAGGGGCCGAACACAATCTTCAATTTACACGTACACTACACGAATGTCAACAAATCTCAAAGCTAAGAGCACAAAAAATACAATTATTTTATTCAGTAGCACCAAGAGGTATATAATTTTCTATAGATTATGTTTCTCTCTCTCGAACTTTTTAGTTCTCTCTTCGAACACGAACATAGTTTGGCGGCAACAAAAGTGTTTTGGTCGGCAACTTTTAGTAGTGTTTAGCGGTGCTGCCATATAACCAATTTTAACTATTTTTTTTGCCGATTTTTGGGATGCTAGAGATTTTTCAGATTATTTCATAAAAAAAATGTTTTTTTATTTTATTCATGTATTTTTTCAGATTTTTCATATAAAAATATAATATTTGTTCAATATTCTATTTATTTTTACTAAAACTAGACATGTCTAATAAAGTTAAACAATACAACAAAAATTTTCAATTGTGTTAAAAAATAGTTACGAATTCAAACATAACATTGTGACATGAAAAGTATTAAAGTGTGTACACACACATTGACCAACTACATATGTCTATTCATATCCATTATTTCCCATTTCTATGGTAAAAATGTATAATAAAGATAATAAATATGCTATTAATTGTTGCAACATATAACTAAAAACCTATAAAAAATGCAATAATTTGAAAAAAAAATTGTTTTCATGAAAAAACTGGTTAACAGTGAGGAATCCCAAAAACTGGGATAAAAAATTACACTGTTTATGTGGCAGCACTGCATACACCAAATTTAATGTTTTTCAACACTTTAGCAACTTTGAAAATGTTGCCCTCTCATTTAAAAATGTTGCCGCTGAACTCTGTACCATGTTGAATTTCTGGTAGAGGGGGAAAAATACTCTATAGAAAATTATATACTTTTTGGTAGCACGCTAACTTTCAACAGAGCAAGTATATGCCGCTTTGTTAAAGAAATAAAGTACACTCTAAAATTTTTTTTTTTTTGATTATAGGTATTTTTTATTGTAGGTATTTATTTTGTTTTTCATTTACATTTTAAATTAAAAATGTTGAACGTTGAGTGGGAAGAATTTTTTTGTATTTTTTTGAAATATATTAAATGAGGCAGAGTTCCTTGTATGCAATCAAAAAATTATTGTTATCATTATTATGAATTATATTATAATAGAGAAAACAAAATATTAATACGGATATTCTCATAACAATTAATTCATTTATTAATTTATTCATTCATTTGTCTAGAAAGATAAAATAATTTCTAACGGTGTAAAACACCAATACATTCATATTCCCTCTTTCTGCCGACCACTGTTCTACATTTATGCATTTTTCCCCTTTCTTACAGCTTTTTAAAATCTCCAAAAACTAGTTTAAATTCTCATCCTTTATCTATATACATACCAAACATATACGATCACTTTCCCTTGATTCAAAAACTAATATACAAAACACTCTTAGTCAATTTCTCTTTATTAAATTTCTCTTCCCAGTTTTGCATTCACTCAATCTCTTTCCAATTTCTCCTCCTACGTATTGATCCTACATTACATATGATCCTCTCTTAAAAAACATTGAAATACATTGTAGTGTCATTTTCTTAATTCCGATACTAATAATAAAAAAGAGTTTCAATCGTCTCACTTATTTGCAGTATTATTCTCCAATATTACATCAATTGACAACCCAGTCAACAATTTAAATAACAAAACGCAATCAACTTTTCAATTAAAAAAGATTAAATTTAACTTCTTCTTAACTCAAAATATACTTATTTCGAGTTGATCGCCTTATTTGGCAACGGGTTAAAATACATTGTCCATCATATAAGCCAAAACTAAACCGACTTGTAATATAATAGAAAAAATGTTTTTGGTTTTACAAGTCACTGTTTCTTTTTGCATGTTGGGTTAACAAGAGCCTACATACACACGCCTAACGTTACACATTGTCAACATTCTGCTTGTAATTTTTTCTTCATAGTCTTTACATTACAAGAACATAAAGAATTTATCAAAATAAAGCTTTTTGTTATCTTCTTCTTCTTTTTTTTGCATTATTGTTGTTACAATTATTGTTCGCAGAGAAATTGCAATAATTAAGTTCTTACAAGAGTTAAACAACAACAAAATACAAAATCATTTCCAAAACAAATATTCCATTACTGAGGGTCATTGAACTTTTATATCCAAGTACCTGAAAAATAAATATTCAAACATTTAGATACATATTCTAATTTTATCTCATAAATATGAAATACAATTTTATAAAATTCCAGCATTTCGATCCATATTTTAAATTTTTTGTAATCTTATTTTCAAACGTAGTAAATACGATAAACTGGATGATTCCATTCAATAATCTATCCAATATTTTTTAAATCATTGCAATAAGTATATTAATTATATATATTATATTATTTTTTTTTTTTTTTAAATACAGAACAAATTATTAAAAAATTATCAAAACATTTAAAATATTAAATCTTTTTTAATCTCAATTTCTAATTTCTCAATTTAAAGCAACAATAATCCGTGTCATTGTACGCCACTAAGCACGTATGAATTGGTTTGCTCAATTGTGTCTCAATTTAATATTGTACATTTTGTAAAACTTTTGACTGAAACGTCGAATTTCTATGAAAAGTTTTCTCAAAAAAAAAATCATTCAAAATTTAAACTTCGAAGATTTTGTCTAAATTTTGATTACAATTTGTAGAAATTTATTCACAATTCATAGGCACTTTTTTGTAGTTTAGTTTTTTTTTAATCGCTAAATTAATTCTCTTCCCTATTCTTGCTTACACTTTAATTGAACTCGAATCAAGAATATCGCTTGAACATTTTATCCATCTAGCTGATAGCATAGTGGAATTTGATGCCGATTTAACGGATAATCGGTATCCAGTAATTTTAATTCACGCAATTGATTTACATAGATCCGAGATAAGGACCACGTGGTCGCGAATCAATCCGCATAGGAAAAGGTCCTTTTTGATGTGGAAATCGAAGAACCGGACAATGAACAGAATAGTGACGCTGTAGACATAGAGTCATATAAAGTGAAGTTCAAAATTACGTTCATTACTTACTGTAATTGTCTTGCTTAGTTTTCCGAACTTTATGACATTAAACTTTCTGAAACACTTCCTAAACCTATTTGTCCGTCTCCACCCCTCACTTCTCCTGCTTCCTTTGGAGTTACAAGTGGTGGGTCAAATTAATACAGTTTTCACCTTCCACCATGTGACATAGATGTCTTTTAAGGACATTACATGGGTTGGCCTACATTCCGTGACATGTTCACAGCCATCTATATCAAAAATTCCAAACTAAGTCCGGTAGAGAAACTGTTCCACTTAACTAATAAAATCAATAATAATAAATTAAAATCATAGTTTAACTTTAGACGTGTTCAGATCTGTTGAAATGTATACGGCATCAAAATCTTTCTGTGCTATGTGTTTTAATTCGGCTAAAACAAACTTTATAATATGTCATATTTGCAGGGCTAAATATCATTGTATTTGTCCCAATGTAAATCAAAAATTTAGTGAAGATTTTAATAAAAATATAAACATTGTATTTAATTGCAATAATTGTTTGCGTGTTTCATCAAATTTATTTTTACATATCTCTTCCCTCGCAAATGAAGTAAGAGAGCTAAAAGAAATAATAAATAGCTCTTTAAATCATGAACTACGTGGTCCGGAACAACGGTGCATTGAGATAATAAATGATAAATATAATGTAAATTTGCCAACAAAAAAATAAAAACAAAAAAAAGCTAAAATGAATACACACACATATAATCCTAATGTTAATGCTTTTGCTAGTGTTGTTGTTGCTGAGCCATCTACGAGAACGCGTGCTGCTACTGCTAAATCTAACAGCCAACCTTTATTGCCTGCTGCTTCTATTTCTTCATTGCCTTCTGAGTCTGATGTTTAATTGAATAATTTAAACATGTTTAATGTCAACATTCAACAATCTGGTAAAACATATGATTGGATTGAAGTGCAGAGGCGTAGAAGAAGTAAGGGGCCTGTGGGGTGAACAATTCCAATGATCTTGAAGTTATAGTTAAAAAGAAATGGGTACACTTTTCATCATTCAAGTCAAAAGTCACATCTGATTATAAATTATGGTGAAAAAAATGCTAATATCATTAAACAACATATGGATTGCTATTTGTTGGTTTAAAAAGATGCTGATTTCAACTTCAAGCTCGGAATTTCTGCATGTTTCTATAAAGAATTATTGAAACCTGATCTTTGGCCTGGACCCAATTTTTTCATAATGCTATGTTATCGCCGTGTAATGTTAATAAATTTCATGAAATTTAGGATATAGATAATTTGATTAGTTTGAATTCAATTCAAATTAATCATATTGCTAATGAATTAAATAGATTTTTGGATCTAATTTTTGTTCCTCATTATACTAAGTTTGAATTCTACGAGTGTTTAATTCCAATTTCTCCCTCTAATATACATCACTTACCACTTGTTATTGAAATTGAATCATATAACTTTTTTAAATGCTACCAATCTTTAATTTCTTTAAATTTTAATTAAAATTTTTGTAATTTTGATTTGGTTAA
The DNA here is from genome assembly GCA_949748255.1 of Eustalomyia histrio. Taxonomy (NCBI): domain Eukaryota; kingdom Metazoa; phylum Arthropoda; class Insecta; order Diptera; family Anthomyiidae; genus Eustalomyia; species Eustalomyia histrio. Next base: position 151,652,279 of record OX456523.1, read on the forward strand.
CTCTATTTTTAATCTCATTTATTAGATAGAAATCTTTTCTGGGCAATCATTATCAACATGTTATGCTGAATTCTTATTCTTTGAGAATATGTAGGGAAAATATTGCATTTAAAAAGGCTATGCCCTACAAATTGCCTTATGCCTGGTTTTCATTATGTCATATGAACTGACAACAAAAACTGACTCAAATGAATTCTCGTCATTTTGTGTCAAATGCGTTTTCATTACATCTTAAAAACTGACAATAAGTCGATAAAGCAGAGCGTGTCAAAGACTTATGTCAAATTTTGGTGTCAGTTGACTGACACGCCGTTTTCATTACAAAGGTCAAATATGATGAGGCGAACGAACAGCTGATTAGAAAATATTAATTTGTGTTCAATAAAAAGTGTAAAAAAATTAAAAATGATAAAAAAGAAACAAATGGCTATAGCTAGTGCAGCGTTTTGTGTTATTACATTACCATTTCATTCTTTATTTAAAAATTTTCCATTGCAATTAATTTTTCCAGCAAAAAAAAAACAGCTTTGCGATCGTCAAACAAAAAAAAAAAATTGACAACTTGTTGTCAATTTTATTTTAGATAAAAAATGCTGCCATATCTGTTGACAAACTGAAATTTGACGTTTTCACTTGTCTGTCATTTTAGACGGCAGTTCGTGTGCATAACTGACTGCAAACTCAGATGACACCATATGACAACCCGTTTTCATACAATTGCCAATAATTTGGACAAATTGACATTAAAAATGACATAGTGAAAACCATGCATTAGTATATTAATTACACTGCACAACAATTTCAAACGTTTTCCAAAATTACGGGGTTCCGACGATTGATTCTTGTTAAGGAGACAAAAAAAAAAAAAAAAAAAATATATATATATATATATATATACGTGTGTCGGCGTTTTGATAGTTTACATCGGCGGTTTAAGTTTCCCAGTCCTGGCCTGCTCTTGCAGCATATCGGTATATAATACTATGATTTCTTTACATCTGAGGTGTAGGGTATGTTCAGCAACTTTGTAGATAACGGTATGACAAATATTTTTGTTGAACATATTAACCCTCTAACTCCCCCTCATAACGGAATTTTTCGGCTTTATTCTAACAAGTTGTAAAAACATCTTACATCAGAACCACAAAGAGAAATGAAAATGTTAAATATATTTTAGTTCGCACTGTCCTTAGCCTCCATTGTTACAGTTTTGCAAGGGGGCGGGATGTTTATGCGCATATGTAAGCAATTATTGTTCAGGGGGCTTTTTCGGAGTTTTTTGTCACTTACTCTTGTGAACCCAATACGTACGTGCTGAAAAATTGAAGATAATAATAAAAACCCCATTTTGTTATTGAAAAAATAAACTAATTTTTTTATAATTATTCAAAATATCTGAGGAAAAATATTTCAAGGAAAAAATGTGTAAAAAAATCTAGTGAACTGCTTTTTTGTGTTTTTTTTTTGTAAAATTTTTTTAAAGGACGTACCTTGAATTTAATGGGGTTTATTAAAAAAGGTAAGAGGGTTGGTTTTACCAAATTTAAATACAAATTCCAAAAAAGGGATCTAAAAAACAAAATGGGGGTTGTATTCACACAATTGGGTTCTAAAAAGAAATATTTCCGTGAAAATATTTCAAGAACTCGGGGGGTTGAATATCCTCGGAAATTTTGAATAATAATAAAAAAAAAATAGTTTTTTTTTCAATAACAATATGGGGTTTTTATTATTATCTTCAATTTTTCAGCATGTAAGTACCGTTCTTAATGTGTTCACAAGAGTAAGTGACTTAAAGAGTAAACAAAGAAAGGGAATAGGCAACTGACAACAACATCGAAACAACCGACTGAACAGTAATTGTAGGCTGTTTACATATGCGCATAAACAATGCATATTTTAACACCAGACCGTTGTTTGCATAAGATACGAATCAGATTTGAAGTGATGTCTTCGGAAATAAATGTAGTGCTATCGCCGTACCATTGTACGTAATGTCATTACATTAAGTATAATTAAATGGCTGAAAAAGCAACGCATAAATAGAAAAATAATTTGAGTACGAACAAAATGTGTGTGTATATTGTAAAAAATTTCAATAAAAAATCAAATTTAAACATAAAAACATATTAGAATAAGAAAAATTAATTTAGGATTGTAATAAATAAAAAAAAACAATATAAATAAAATAAAACTGAAAAATGATGATGTTACGTAAATAAATTTCAAATACTTTCAGAAACAAGAAATAACTTATATAGTTCCTCTATGCTATCAACTCAAATCGGTTCTTCATTCCCTTCTAGTCTCACACGAACTAAGCCACGCATAATATAAGCTGTTTTAAGCAGACCTTGTTTTTTTCTCAATCGCTGTGCGCAATATTTTATGATTTGTTGTAGTTAAACATTCGTTGACGTAGAAATGATAATCGGAACCAGAACCAAAAACAAATTGATTTAATTTCAGTGCAGACTTGTTACATTTACGGAAACTAGCAAGACATTTTAAAATAAAATTTTTGTCATACGGTGAACAAAGTTTAACCATAATTACAGCATTTGGTGAGTAGTCTTTATCATCATTGTTGTGGTTTTGCAGGCGGAACAAGAATTTAATCGCCGGGGTTGAAACATTTAAAACGTTACATATTTGCTGAAAGACTGACAATAAATTTTCATTTTTATCATACGATATACCATTAATACGTAAATCTGACGATACGACAGAATTATCCTCTCAAATTTAAGGCTTATAATATCATCCGCGACTGTTTCAAGCTTCGTTATGCGTTGATTTAAATTAAAAATATCTCTTTTCATTTCATAAAATCTCTTATCAAGCATTTGTTCAATACGAGTTTCACTCTCTTGAAACATTGTTTTCATATGACTCATCATATTTTCAAATCTCTTATCCACCAGATTAAGTAATTTGAAAGGAGAATCGTTTGTAGAGAGCCTTGGAGTTTTTGTAACATTATCAAAAAAAGATTTTTGTAATGCTTCCCTACCTCTTTTTGGGGCTGCAGTTAAATTTTGCATGTTGTCGTTTTCAAAATTAAAATTTTCTACGTTGTTATTGTGGATGTTGTTGTTGTCACGGGTGTTGTGTTACTCATTTTTGTAACTTAGCAACGAGACAAATCACAGTAGTAGTTATTGTAGTTATCCTGTTAAGGTAAAATTTAAAGCTTTTGACTCTAGCTTTCCATAAACCTCCCATGTGTGGAGCGCCGGGTAAAATAAAGTGCCACTGTAAGTTTTGAAAACTATTCGTAGATACGATGAATCCTTTAGACTTTTCAAAATTTACTGCCCCTCTTTCTTTAACAGCTGACTTGCTCCAATAAAGTTCGTGCCGTTATCAGAGTAAATAGCGGCAGGGCATCCCCGCCTCTAAAAAATCGGGCGAATGCTGCCATAAAGGCTTGGGTTCATGGGTGTTAATGCGAAACGTGCTAAACTACTTTTCTTATTACCCCTTCATCGCAATCCCACAACTCCCAAAGTCAGGCATATTAAAATGCTGAATATTGTGAATATTATACGATACAAATTGCTTAATTATCTTGATTTTGCTTAATTCGTTCTTTTTATTTCAACATCCATCAGGGTAAGATTGTTCTTCATTTTTCTTCTCAAATAAATTGTCCATTTTTTCCGAACATTTATTAATTTGTTTTAATTTCTTTTTCGATCTATTTCATATTGGGACTTTTTATTTAAACTTTCTGAGTAATAAAATCATAATTTGATTTTATTGCTACCCAAAGGAGTTTTTTACATCCAGTTTCCTACAATCCAGATTACATTTCCTTTACATCGCAAAAGGTCTTTACATTTGTCCCATAATTTTTGTGGAAACATTACAAACAACATTTCTCTGACATTGCTTCTAACATTTTTTGGAAATAATATTTAAAATAATCTTAAAATAGAAAAAATTCAAGTGACGATTGGAAATAAATTTAAAAATAAAATTCAAAAGAAATTTGTTAAAAAGAAATTATAAAATAGAAAAAAGAAGAAAAATGCCGAAAATTACAAATACAATTCTGCCAAGAAATTGTGGAGTGGAAGGTTTCATCATCAGGATTATTTGTGTCTCAGCATATTCTGAGAATATGAGCCATATATTTTTCTAAATAGTTTTGGTGAGTCCACAAAATTTGGATTTAAATAGAGTCGCTTTTTTAAATTGTCCATAAATTAAAAAAAAATAAAGTTTTTTCCTTATATAGGGTTCTTTGCAGTGGCATATACCTACTACATTTTCGAAAAATATACGTATATCGAACATGTTCGAAAGAACTCCCGCGTCTTTTCTTTTAGCCCATGATTCTACACCAGTGATCAGCACTCATAGCACTCAGGGGCCGAACACAATCTTCAATTTACACGTACACTACACGAATGTCAACAAATCTCAAAGCTAAGAGCACAAAAAATACAATTATTTTATTCAGTAGCACCAAGAGGTATATAATTTTCTATAGATTATGTTTCTCTCTCTCGAACTTTTTAGTACTCTCTTCGAACACGAACATAGTTTGGCGGCAACAAAAGTGTTTTGGTCGGCAACTTTTAGTAGTGTTTAGCGGTGCTGCCATATAACCAATTTTAACTATTTTTTTTGCCGATTTTTGGGATGCTAGAGATTTTTCAGATTATTTCATAAAAAAAATGTTTTTTTATTTTATTCATGTATTTTTTCAGATTTTTCATATAAAAATATAATATTTGTTCAACATTCTATTTATTTTTACTAAAACTAGACATGTCTAATAAAGTTAAACAATACAACAAAAATTTTCAATTGTGTTAAAAAATAGTTACGAATTCAAACATAACATTGTGACATGAAAAGTATTAAAGTGTGTACACACACATTGACCAACTACATATGTCTATTCATATCCATTATTTCCCATTTCTATGGTAAAAATGTATAATAAAGATAATAAATATGCTATTAATTGTTGCAACATATAACTAAAAACCTATAAAAAATGCAATAATTTGAAAAAAAATTGTTTTCATGAAAAAACTGGTTAACAGTGAGGAATCCCAAAAACTGGGATAAAAAATTACACTGTTTATGTGGCAGCACTGCATACACCAAATTTAATGTTTTTCAACACTTTAGCAACTTTGAAAATGTTGCCCTCTCATTTAAAAATGTTGCCGCTGAACTCTGTACCATGTTGAATTTCTGGTAGAGGGGGAAAAATACTCTATAGAAAATTATATACTTTTTGGTAGCACGCTAACTTTCAACAGAGCAAGTATATGCCGCTTTGTTAAAGAAATAAAGTACACTCTAAAATTTTTTTTTTTTTTGATTATAGGTATTTTTTATTGTAGGTATTTATTTTGTTTTTCATTTACATTTTAAATTAAAAATGTTGAACGTTGAGTGGGAAGAATTTTTTTTTATTTTTTTGAAATATATTAAATGAGGCAGAGTTCCTTGTATGTAATCAAAAAATTATTGTTATCATTATTATGAATTATATTATAATAGAGAAAACAAAAAATTAATACGGATATTCTCATAACAATTAATTCATTTATTAATTTATTCATTCATTTGTCTAGAAAGATAAAATAATTTCTAACGGTGTAAAACACCAATACATTCATATTCCCTCTTTCTGCCGACCACTGTTCTACATTTATGCATTTTTCCCCTTTCTTACAGCTTTTTAAAATCTCCAAAAACTAGTTTAAATTCTCATCCTTTATCTATATACATACCAAACATATACGATCACTTTCCCTTGATTCAAAAACTAATATACAAAACACTCTTAGTCAATTTCTCTTTATTAAATTTCTCTTCCCAGTTTTGCATTCACTCAATCTCTTTCCAATTTCTCCTCCTACGTATTGATCCTACATTACATATGATCCTCTCTTAAAAAACATTGAAATACATTGTAGTGTCATTTTCTTAATTCCGATACTAATAATAAAAAAGAGTTTCAATCGTCTCACTTATTTGCAGTATTATTCTCCAATATTACATCAATTGACAACCCAGTCAACAATTTAAATAACAAAACGCAATCAACTTTTCAATTAAAAAAGATTAAATTTAACTTCTTCTTAACTCAAAATATACTTATTTCGAGTTGATCGCCTTATTTGGCAACGGGTTAAAATACATTGTCCATCATATAAGCCAAAACTAAACCGACTTGTAATATAATAGAAAAAATGTTTTTGGTTTTACAAGTCACTGTTTCTTTTTGCATGTTGGGTTAACAAGAGCCTACATACACACGCCTAACGTTACACATTGTCAACATTCTGCTTGTAATTTTTTCTTCATAGTCTTTACATTACAAGAACATAAAGAATTTATCAAAATAAAGCTTTTTGTTATCTTCTTCTTCTTTTTTTTGCATTATTGTTGTTACAATTATTGTTCGCAGAGAAATTGCAATAATTAAGTTCTTACAAGAGTTAAACAACAACAAAATACAAAATCATTTCCAAAACAAATATTCCATTACTGAGGGTCATTGAACTTTTATATCCAAGTACCTGAAAAATAAATATTCAAACATTTAGATACATATTCTAATTTTATCTCATAAATATGAAATACAATTTTATAAAATTCCAGCATTTCGATCCATATTTTAAATTTTTTGTAATCTTATTTTCAAACGTAGTAAATACGATAAACTGGATGATTCCATTCAATAATCTATCCAATATTTTTTAAATCATTGCAATAAGTATATTAATTATATATATTATATTATTTTTTTTTTTTTTTTAAATACAGAACAAATTATTAAAAAATTATCAAAACATTTAAAATATTAAATCTTTTTTAATCTCAATTTCTAATTTCTCAATTTAAAGCAACAATAATCCGTGTCATTGTACGCCACTAAGCACGTATGAATTGGTTTGCTCAATTGTGTCTCAATTTAATATTGTACATTTTGTAAAACTTTTGACTGAAACGTCGAATTTCTATGAAAAGTTTTCTCAAAAAAAAAAAAATCATTCAAAATTTAAACTTCGAAGATTTTGTCTAAATTTTGATTAAAATTTGTAGAAATTTATTCACAATTCATAGGCACTTTTTTGTAGTTTAGTTTTTTTTTAATCGCTAAATTAATTCTCTTCCCTATTCTTGCTTACACTTTAATTGAACTCGAATCAAGAATATCGCTTGAACATTTTATCCATCTAGCTGATAGCATAGTGGAATTTGATGCCGATTTAACGGATAATCGGTATCCAGTAATTTTAATTCACGCAATTGATTTACATAGATCCGAGATAAGGACCACGTGGTCGCGAATCAATCCGCATACGAAAAGGTCCTTTTTGATGTGGAAATCGAAGAACCGGACAATAAACAGAATAGTGACGCTGTAGACATAGAGTCATATAAAGTGAAGTTCAAAATTACGTTCATTACTTACTGTAATTGTCTTGCTTAGTTTTCCGAACTTTATGACATTAAACTTTCTGAAACACTTCCTAAACCTATTTGTCCGTCTCCACCCCTCACTTCTCCTGCTTCCTTTGGAGTTACAAGTGGTGGGTCAAATTAATACAGTTTTCACCTTCCACCATGTGACATAGATGTCTTTTAAGGACATTACATGGGTTGGCCTACATTCCGTGACATGTTCACAGCCATCTATATCAAAAATTCCAAACTAAGTCCGGTAGAGAAACTGTTCCACTTAACTAATAAAATCAATAATAATAAATTAAAATCATAGTTTAACCTTAGACGTGTTCAGATCTGTTGAAATGTATACGGCATCAAAATCTTTCTGTGCTATGTGTTTTAATTCGGCTAAAACAAACTTTATAATCTGTCATATTTGCAGGGCTAAATATCATTGTATTTGTCCCAATGTAAATCAAAAATTTAGTGAAGATTTTAATAAAAATATAAACATTGTATTTAATTGCAATAATTGTTTGCGTGTTTCATCAAATTTATTTTTACATATCTCTTCCCTCGCAAATGAAGTAAGAGAGCTAAAAGAAATAATAAATAGCTCTTTAAATCATGAACTACGTGGTCCGGAACAACGGTGCATTGAGATAATAAATGATAAATATAATGTAAATTTGCCAACAAAAAAATAAAAACAAAAAAAAGCTAAAATGAATACACACACATATAATCCTAATGTTAATGCTTTTGCTAGTGTTGTTGTTGCTGAGCCATCTACGAGAACGCGTGCTGCTACTGCTAAATCTAACAGCCAACCTTTATTGCCTGCTGCTTCTATTTCTTCATTGCCTTCTGAGTCTGATGTTTAATTGAATAATTTAAACATGTTTAATGTCAACATTCAACAATCTGGTAAAACATATGATTGGATTGAAGTGCAGAGGCGTAGAAGAAGTAAGGGGCCTGTGGGGTGAACAATTCCAATGATCTTGAAGTTATAGTTAAAAAGAAATGGGTACACTTTTCATCATTCAAGTCAAAAGTCACATCTGATTATAAATTATGGTGAAAAAAATGCTAATATCATTAAACAACATATGGATTGCTATTTGTTGGTTTAAAAAGATGCTGATTTCAACTTCAAGCTCGGAATTTCTGCATGTTTCTATAAAGAATTATTGAAACCTGATCTTTGGCCTGGACCCAATTTTTTCATAATGCTATGTTATCGCCGTGTAATGTTAATAAATTTCATGAAATTTAGGATATAGATAATTTGATTAGTTTGAATTCAATTCAAATTAATCATATTGCTAATGAATTAAATAGATTTTTGGATCTAATTTTTGTTCCTCATTATACTAAGTTTGAATTCTACGAGTGTTTAATTCCAATTTCTCCCTCTAATATACATCACTTACCACTTGTTATTGAAATTGAATCATATAACTTTTTTAAATGCTACCAATCTTTAATTTCTTTAAATTTTAATTAAAATTTTTGTAATTTTGATTTGGTTAACTCTATTTTTAATCTCATTTATTAGATAGAAATCTTTTCTGGGCAATCATTATCAACATGTTATGCTGAATTCTTATTCTTTGAGAATATGTAGGGAAAATATTGCATTTAAAAAGGCTATGCCCTACAAATTGCCTTATGCCTGGTTTTCATTATGTCATATGAACTGACAACAAAAACTGACTCAAATGAATTCTCGTCATTTTGTGTCAAATGCGTTTTCATTACATCTTAAAAACTGACAATAAGTCGATAAAGCAGAGCGTGTCAAAGACTTATGTCAAATTTTGGTGTCAGTTGACTGACACGCCGTTTTCATTACAAAGGTCAAATATGATGAGGCGAACGAACAGCTGATTAGAAAATATTAATTTGTGTTCAATAAAAAGTGTAAAAAACTTGTTGTCAATTTTATTTTAGATAAAAAATGCTGCCATATCTGTTGACAAACTGAAATTTGACGTTTTCACTTGTCTGTCATTTTAGACGGCAGTTCGTGTGCATAACTGACTGCAAACTCAGATGACACCATATGACAACCCGTTTTCATACAATTGCCAATAATTTGGACAAATTGACATTAAAAATGACATAGTGAAAACCATGCATTAGTATATTAATTACACTGCACAACAATTTCAAACGTTTTCCAAAATTACGGGGTTCCGACGATTGATTCTTGTTAAGGAGACCAAAAAAAAAAAAAAATATATATATATATATATATATATATATATATATATATATACGTGTGTCGGCGTTTTGATAGTTTACATCGGCGGTTTAAGTTTCCCAGTCCTGGCCTGCTCTTGCAGCATATCGGTATATAATACTATGATTTCTTTACATCTGAGGTGTAGGGTATGTTCAGCAACTTTGTAGATAACGGTATGACAAATATTTTTGTTGAACATATTAACCCTCTAACTCCCCCTCATAACGGAATTTTTCGGCTTTATTCTAACAAGTTGTAAAAACATCTTACATCAGAACCACAAAGAGAAATGAAAATGTTAAATATATTTTAGTTCGCACTGTCCTTAGCCTCCATTGTTACAGTTTTGCAAGGGGGCGAGATGTTTATGCGCATATGTAAGCAATTATTGTTCAGGGGGCTTTTTCGGAGTTTTTTGTCACTTACTCTTGTGAACCCAATACGTACGTGCTGAAAAATTGAAGATAATAATAAAAACCCCATTTTGTTATTGAAAAAATAAACTAATTTTTTTATAATTATTCAAAATATCTGAGGAAAAATATTTCAAGGAAAAAATGTGTAAAAAAATCTAGTGAACTGCTTTTTTGTGTTTTTTTTTTTGTAAAATTTTTTTAAAGGACGTACCTTGAATTTAATGGGGTTTATTAAAAAAGGTAAGAGGGTTGGTTTTACCAAATTTAAATACAAATTCCAAAAAAGGGATCTAAAAAACAAAATGTGGGTTGTATTCACACAATTGGGTTCTAAAAAGAAATATTTCCGTGAAAATATTTCAAGAACTCGGGGGGTTGAATATCCTCGGAAATTTTGAATAATAATAAAAAAAAAAATAGTTTTTTTTTCAATAACAATATGGGGTTTTTATTATTATCTTCAATTTTTCAGCATGTAAGTACCGTTCTTAATGTGTTCACAAGAGTAAGTGACTTAAAGAGTAAACAAAGAAAGGGAATAGGCAACTGACAACAACATCGAAACAACCGACTGAACAGTAATTGTAGGCTGTTTACATATGCGCATAAACAATGCATATTTTAACACCAGACCGTTGTTTGCATAAGATACGAATCAGATTTGAAGTGATGTCTTCGGAAATAAATGTAGTGCTATCGCCGTACCATTGTACGTAATGTCATTACATTAAGTATAATTAAATGGCTGAAAAAGCAACGCATAAATAGAAAAATAATTTGAGTACGAACAAAATGTGTGTGTATATTGTAAAAAATTTCAATAAAAAATCAAATTTAAACATAAAAACATATTAGAATAAGAAAAATTAATTTAGGATTGTAATAAATAAAAAAAAAACAATATAAATAAAATAAAACTGAAAAATGATGATGTTACGTAAATAAATTTCAAATACTTTCAGAAACAAGAAATAACTTATATAGTTCCTCTATGCTATCAACTCAAATCGGTTCTTCATTCCCTTCTAGTCTCACACGAACTAAGCCACGCATAATATAAGCTGTTTTAAGCAGACCTTGTTTTTTTCTCAATCGCTGTGCGCAATATTTTATGATTTGTTGTAGTTAAACATTCGTTGACGTAGAAATGATATCATCCGCGACTGTTTCAAGCTTCGTTATGCGTTGATTTAAATTAAAAATATCTCTTTTCATTTCATAAAATCTCTTATCAAGCATTTGTTCAATACGAGTTTCACTCTCTTGAAACATTGTTTTCATATGACTCATCATATTTTCAAATCTCTTATCCACCAGATTAAGTAATTTGAAAGGAGAATCGTTTGTAGAGAGCCTTGGAGTTTTTGTAACATTATCAAAAAAAGATTTTTGTAATGCTTCCCTACCTCTTTTTGGGGCTGCAGTTAAATTTTGCATGTTGTCGTTTTCAAAATTAAAATTTTCTACGTTGTTATTGTTGATGTTGTTGTTGTCACGGGTGTTGTGTTACTCATTTTTGTAACTTAGCAACGAGACAAATCACAGTAGTAGTTATCCTGTTAAGGTAAAATTTAAAGCTTTTGACTCTAGCTTTCCATAAACCTCCCATGTGTGGAGCGCCGGGTAAAATAAAGTGCCACTGTAAGTTTTGAAAACTATTCGTAGATACGATGAATCCTTTAGACTTTTCAAAATTTACTGCCCCTCTTTCTTTAACAGCTGACTTGCTCCAATAAAGTTCGTGCCGTTATCAGAGTAAATAGCGGCAGGGCATCCCCGCCTCTTAAAAATCGGGCGAATGCTGCCATAAAGGCTTGGGTTCATGGGTGTTAATGCGAAACGTGCTAAACTACTTTTCTTATTACCCCTTCATCGCAATCCCACAACTCCCAAAGTCAGGCATATTAAAATGCTGAATATTGTGAATATTATACGATACAAATTGCTTAATTATCTTGATTTTGCTTAATTCGTTCTTTTTATTTCAACATCCATCAGGGTAAGATTGTTCTTCATTTTTCTTCTCAAATAAATTGTCCATTTTTTCCGAACATTTATTAATTTGTTTTAATTTCTTTTTCGATCTATTTCATATTGGGACTTTTTATTTAAACTTTCTGAGTAATAAAATCATCATTTGATTTTATTGCTACCCAAAGGAGTTTTTTACATCCAGTTTCCTACAATCCAGATTACATTTCCTTTAAATCGCAAAAGGTCTTTACATTTGTCCCATAAGTTTTGTGGAAACATTACAAACAACATTTCTCTGACATTGCTTCTAACATTTTTTGGAAATAATATTTAAAATAATCTTAAAATAGAAAAAATTCAAGTGACGATTGGAAATAAATTTAAAAATAAAATTCAAAAGAAATTTGTTAAAAAGAAATTATAAAATAGAAAAAAGAAGAAAAATGCCGAAAATTACAAATACAATTCTGCCAAGAAATTGTGGAGTGGAAGGTTTCATCATCAGGATTATTTGTGTCTCAGCATATTCTGAGAATATGAGCCATATATTTTTCTAAATAGTTTTGGTGAGTCCACAAAATTTGGATTTAAATAGAGTCGCTTTTTTAAATTGTCCATAAATTAAAAAAAAATAAAGTTTTTTCCTTATATAGGGTTCTTTGCAGTGGCATATACCTACTACATTTTCGAAAAATATACGTATATCGAACATGTTCGAAAGAACTCCCGCGTCTTTTCTTTTAGCCCATGATTCTACACCAGTGATCAGCACTCATAGCACTCAGGGGCCGAACACAATCTTCAATTTACACGTACACTACACGAATGTCAACAAATCTCAAAGCTAAGAGCACAAAAAATACAATTATTTTATTCAGTAGCACCAAGAGGTATATAATTTTCTATAGATTATGTTTCTCTCTCTCGAACTTTTTAGTACTCTCTTCGAACACGAACATAGTTTGGCGGCAACAAAAGTGTTTTGGTCGGCAACTTTTAGTAGTGTTTAGCGGTGCTGCCATATAACCAATTTTAACTATTTTTTTTGCCGATTTTTGGGATGCTAGAGATTTTTCAGATTATTTCATAAAAAAAATGTTTTTTTATTTTATTCATGTATTTTTTCAGATTTTTCATATAAAAATATAATATTTGTTCAATATTCTATTTATTTTTACTAAAACTAGACATGTCTAATAAAGTTAAACAATACAACAAAAATTTTCAATTGTGTTAAAAAATAGTTACGAATTCAAACATAACATTGTGACATGAAAAGTATTAAAGTGTGTACACACACATTGACCAACTACATATGTCTATTCATATCCATTATTTCCCATTTCTATGGTAAAAATGTATAATAAAGATAATAAATATGCTATTAATTGTTGCAACATATAACTAAAAACCTATAAAAAATGCAATAATTTGAAAAAAAATTGTTTTCATGAAAAAACTGGTTAACAGTGAGGAATCCCAAAAACTGGGATAAAAAATTACACTGTTTATGTGGCAGCACTGCATACACCAAATTTAATGTTTTTCAACACTTTAGCAACTTTGAAAATGTTGCCCTCTCATTTAAAAATGTTGCCGCTGAACTCTGTACCATGTTGAATTTCTGGTAGAGGGGGAAAAATACTCTATAGAAAATTATATACTTTTTGGTAGCACGCTAACTTTCAACACAGCAAGTATATGCCGCTTTGTTAAAGAAATAAAGTACACTCTAAAATTATTTTTTTTTTGATTATAGGTATTTTTTATTGTAGGTATTTATTTTGTTTTTCATTTACATTTTAAATTAAAAATGTTGAACGTTGAGTGGGAAGAATTTTTTTTTATTTTTTTGAAATATATTAAATGAGGCAGAGTTCCTTGTATGCAATCAAAAAATTATTGTTATCATTATTATGAATTATATTATAATAGAGAAAACAAAAAATTAATACGGATATTCTCATAACAATTAATTCATTTATTAATTTATTCATTCATTTGTCTAGAAAGATAAAATAATTTCTAACGGTGTAAAACACCAATACATTCATATTCCCTCTTTCTGCCGACCACTGTTCTACATTTATGCATTTTTCCCCTTTCTTACAGCTTTTTAAAATCTCCAAAAACTAGTTTAAATTCTCATCCTTTATCTATATACATACCAAACATATACGATCACTTTCCCTTGATTCAAAAACTAATATACAAAACACTCTTAGTCAATTTCTCTTTATTAAATTTCTCTTCCCAGTTTTGCATTCACTCAATCTCTTTCCAATTTCTCCTCCTACGTATTGATCCTACATTACATATGATCCTCTCTTAAAAAACATTGAAATACATTGTAGTGTCATTTTCTTAATTCCGATACTAATAATAAAAAAGAGTTTCAATCGTCTCACTTATTTGCAGTATTATTCTCCAATATTACATCAATTGACAACCCAGTCAACAATTTAAATAACAAAACGCAATCAACTTTTCAATTAAAAAAGATTAAATTTAACTTCTTCTTAACTCAAAATATACTTATTTCGAGTTGATCGCCTTATTTGGCAACGGGTTAAAATACATTGTCCATCATATAAGCCAAAACTAAACCGACTTGTAATATAATAGAAAAAATGTTTTTGGTTTTACAAGTCACTGTTTCTTTTTGCATGTTGGGTTAACAAGAGCCTACATACACACGCCTAACGTTACACATTGTCAACATTCTGCTTGTAATTTTTTCTTCATAGTCTTTACATTACAAGAAAATAAAGAATTTATCAAAATAAAGCTTTTTGTTATCTTCTTCTTCTTTTTTTTGCATTATTGTTGTTACAATTATTGTTTGCAGAGAAATTGCAATAATTAAGTTCTTACAAGAGTTAAACAACAACAAAATACAAAATCATTTCCAAAACAAATATTCCATTACTGAGGGTCATTGAACTTTTATATCCAAGTACCTGAAAAATAAATATTCAAACATTTAGATACATATTCTAATTTTATCTCATAAATATGAAATATTTAAAATTTTTTGTAATCTTATTTTCAAACGTAGTAAATACGATAAACTGGATGATTCCATTCAATAATCTATCCAATATTTTTTAAATCATTGCAATAAGTATATTAATTATATATATTATATTATTTTTTTTTTTTTAAATACAGAACAAATTATTAAAAAATTATCAAAACATTTAAAATATTAAATCTTTTTTAATCTCAATTTCTAATTTCTCAATTTAAAGCAACAATAATCCGTGTCATTGTACGCCACTAAGCACGTATGAATTGGTTTGCTCAATTGTGTCTCAATTTAATATTGTACATTTTGTAAAACTTTTGACTGAAACGTCGAATTTCTATGAAAAGTTTTCTCAAAAAAAAAAATCATTCAAAATTTAAACTTCGAAGATTTTGTCTAAATTTTGATTACAATTTGTAGAAATTTATTCACAATTCATAGGCACTTTTTTGTAGTTTAGTTTTTTTTTAATCGCTAAATTAATTCTCTTCCCTATTCTTGCTTACACTTTAATTGAACTCGAATCAAGAATATCGCTTGAACATTTTATCCATCTAGCTGATAGCATAGTGGAATTTGATGCCGATTTAACGGATAATCGGTATCCAGTAATTTTAATTCACGCAATTGATTTACATAGATCCGAGATAAGGACCACGTGGTCGCGAATCAATCCGCATACGAAAAGGTCCTTTTTGATGTGGAAATCGAAGAACCGGACAATAAACAGAATAGTGACGCTGTAGACATAGAGTCATATAAAGTGAAGTTCAAAATTACGTTCATTACTTACTGTAATTGTCTTGCTTAGTTTTCCGAACTTTATGACATTAAACTTTCTGAAACACTTCCTAAACCTATTTGTCCGTCTCCACCCCTCACTTCTCCTGCTTCCTTTGGAGTTACAAGTGGTGGGTCAAATTAATACAGTTTTCACCTTCCACCATGTGACATAGATGTCTTTTAAGGACATTACATGGGTTGGCCTACATTCCGTGACATGTTCACAGCCATCTATATCAAAAATTCCAAACTAAGTCCGGTAGAGAAACTGTTCCACTTAACTAATAAAATCAATAATAATAAATTAAAATCATAGTTTAACTTTAGACGTGTTCAGATCTGTTGAAATGTATACGGCATCAAAATCTTTCTGTGCTATGTGTTTTAATTCGGCTAAAACAAACTTTATAATATGTCATATTTGCAGGGCTAAATATCATTGTATTTGTCCCAATGTAAATCAAAAATTTAGTGAAGATTTTAATAAAAATATAAACATTGTATTTAATTGCAATAATTGTTTGCGTGTTTCATCAAATTTATTTTTACATATCTCTTCCCTCGCAAATGAAGTAAGAGAGCTAAAAGAAATAATAAATAGCTCTTTAAATCATGAACTACGTGGTCCGGAACAACGGTGCATTGAGATAATAAATGATAAATATAATGTAAATTTGCCAACAAAAAAATAAAAACAAAAAAAAGCTAAAATGAATACACACACATATAATCCTAATGTTAATGCTTTTGCTAGTGTTGTTGTTGCTGAGCCATCTACGAGAACGCGTGCTGCTACTGCTAAATCTAACAGCCAACCTTTATTGCCTGCTGCTTCTATTTCTTCATTGCCTTCTGAGTCTGATGTTTAATTGAATAATTTAAACATGTTTAATGTCAACATTCAACAATCTGGTAAAACATATGATTGGATTGAAGTGCAGAGGCGTAGAAGAAGTAAGGGGCCTGTGGGGTGAACAATTCCAATGATCTTGAAGTTATAGTTAAAAAGAAATGGGTACACTTTTCATCATTCAAGTCAAAAGTCACATCTGATTATAAATTATGGTGAAAAAAATGCTAATATCATTAAACAACATATGGATTGCTATTTGTTGGTTTAAAAAGATGCTGATTTCAACTTCAAGCTCGGAATTTCTGCATGTTTCTATAAAGAATTATTGAAACCTGGTCTTTGGCCTGGACCCAATTTTTTCATAATGCTATGTTATCGCCGTGTAATGTTAATAAATTTCATGAAATTTAGGATATAGATAATTTGATTAGTTTGAATTCAATTCAAATTAATCATATTGCTAATGAATTAAATAGATTTTTGGATCTAATTTTTGTTCCTCATTATACTAAGTTTGAATTCTACGAGTGTTTAATTCCAATTTCTCCCTCTAATATACATCACTTACCACTTGTTATTGAAATTGAATCATATAACTTTTTTAAATGCTACCAATCTTTAATTTCTTTAAATTTTAATTAAAATTTTTGTAATTTTGATTTGGTTAACTCTATTTTTAATCGCATTTATTAGATAGAAATCTTTTCTGGGCAATCATTATCAACATGTTATGCTGAATTCTTATTCTTTGAGAATATGTAGGGAAAATATTGCATTTAAAAAGGCTATGCCCTACAAATTGCCTTATGCCTGGTTTTCATTATGTCATATGAACTGACAACAAAAACTGACTCAAATGAATTCTCGTCATTTTGTGTCAAATGCGTTTTCATTACATCTTAAAAACTGACAATAAGTCGATAAAGCAGAGCGTGTCAAAGACTTATGTCAAATTTTGGTGTCAGTTGACTGACACGCCGTTTTCATTACAAAGGTCAAATATGATGAGGCGAACGAGCAGCTGATTAGAAAATATTAATTTGTGTTCAATAAAAAGTGTAAAAAAATTAAAAATTATAAAAAAGAAACAAATGGCTATAGCTAGTGCAGCGTTTTGTGTTATTACATTACCATTTCATTCTTTATTTAAAAATTTTCCATTGCAATTAATTTTTCCAGCAAAAAAAAAAAAACAGCTTTGCGATCGTCAAACAAAAAAAAAATTGACAACTTGTTGTCAATTTTATTTTAGATAAAAAATGCTGCCATATCTGTTGACAAACTGAAATTTGACGTTTTCACTTGTCTGTCATTTTAGACGGCAGTTCGTGTGCATAACTGACTGCAAACTCAGATGACACCATATGACAACCCGTTTTCATACAATTGCCAATAATTTGGACAAATTGACATTAAAAATGACATAGTGAAAACCATGCATTAGTATATTAATTACACTGCACAACAATTTCAAACGTTTTCCAAAATTACGGGGTTCCGACGATTGATTCTTGTTAAGGAGACCAAAAAAAAAAAAAATATATATATATATATATATATATATATATATACGTGTGTCGGCGTTTTGATAGTTTACATCGGCGGTTTAAGTTTCCCAGTCCTGGCCTGCTCTTGCAGCATATCGGTATATAATACTATGATTTCTTTACATCTGAGGTGTAGGGTATGTTCAGCAACTTTGTAGATAACGGTATGACAAATATTTTTGTTGAACATATTAACCCTCTAACTCCCCCTCATAACGGAATTTTTCGTCTTTATTCTAACAAGTTGTAAAAACATCTTGCATCAGAACCACAAAGAGAAATGAAAATGTTAAATATATTGTGTCTCTTCCATATAAAGAAGGTTTTCCTGAAAGGTTAAATGTCGGACAGTCAAGAATAAGCGCTTTGGAACAATTTTATAGAAACCAAGCTAGGATACTTCGAACTCCAACTTTTAAACAAGAATATTTTCTTGTTTATTTTCAATAATTAATTATCAAGTTTAGTTGCCTTTTGCATCTTATTGTTTTATTGTATTAATTTATTCAAAATTCAGATTTTAATTTAGGTTAATTAAATCCGATTTGTATGTATTATTAAGTTATTATTGTTTTTATAATTATTGTTCAATTGTGTGTAAGATTATCATTTTACTATCTTTGTTTAATATTGGTTGAGGAACTTTAAGAGACTTTAAGTCTTATTTGCTCCAAATAAAATAAATAAATAAAAATGAAGTTCTTGAAGAATATATTCAACTAAATCATATGTTTGCGTTCCGTATTTAGCTATTCGAACTATTCTCCAACTAGCTGACGATGTAGATTAAATTTATCCAATGGGTAGTAATATTCTCCGGAACTACATGTATGTCGATGATGCACTTTCTGGTGCTCATTCGATTTCAGAGGCAATTAATGCTAAAAATTAGTTAGTTCCTGCTCTCCAGTCAGTTGGTTTTTCATTAAGAAAATGGACAGCAAATTTTAAAGATATCCTAGCAGATTTTCCAGCTGATCACTTACTAAATAAAGACTTTCTTGGATTCGATGATAGTAGTACGGCTAAAACTTTATTCGTCCGTGGAATCCTCTATCTGATTCATTTTATTTTACCACAAAGCCTTTACTTGAATCCTCAATATTCACTAAGCATGAAGTCATATCGCAGATCGCAAACCTATTTCATCCTGCGGATGGTTATCTCCTTGCATTGTTATTGCCAAAATCCTTATGCAGAAAATATGGATTGAGGGCACTGTCCGGAATGAATCCCTTTCTCCAGCGTCCCTTTCTCAATGGAAAATGTTCCAATAAATTATCCAGCCATTAATCAAACCCAAGTTCCTCGATTGGTTTATTTTACTCCGAATGCTGAAATCCTGTTCCATGGGTACTGTGATGCTTTCGAAAAGGCATACGAAGCAACATTGCATATTCGAATAGCTAATGGCAATTCGATTTCCACTCACTTGGTATCCTCTAAAACCAAGGTAGCTCCTGTCAAAACTCGTTCCATTCCGAGATTAGAGCTTTGTGGAGCTGTTTTTTTGGCCGAAATGATAGATAACCTTGTTCCAATATTAGATATAGAAAAGTACTAAATTTTTTGGTGGACTGACTCCACAATAGTCCTCTCAAAAGTGGTGTGCCTACGGCACAGAGTACAATATTTGGCGGGACAATTTATGGCTCGTGCTCCGTTTAAGTATTATTTTTCTAGTATCCAAAATGCACTATCAAACATTTATATAAGCAAAGAACAAACGTTCATGTAACTATTTATTATTTCCTTAAAATCTTATTAGTGAATACATATATACTATAGGTTTTCCATAGCCATTTCTATTTAAAAAAATTAGAATTATATTTAATTATATAGAATTTATCACATAATTACTAATTAGATAAAGTCCTTTATATCATTGTTATTCCATTCCTTCCTTTTTTTAAACAATAAGAAATGTATCTATGACATCGCTGTATCCGAATTCCATGACACTTCTTCATCCGACATCCATTATTTTTTACACATATACTGCAATACGGGCGGTAATGTTAATGCTAAACTACTTTTCTTATTACCCCGTCATCGCAACCCCACAATTCCCAAAATCAGGCATATTAAAATGCTGAATGTTGTGAATATTATACGATACAAATTGTCTAATTATCTTGATTTTGATTAATTTTCTAATGTAAAAATTAAACCTACTACAATTTCCGTTTTTAGTTTAAGATGTTTTCGTTCTTATTATTTCAACATCCATTACCCAGCAAAATAAGAGCTGAGGAAGAAGTAGTCTAACACTACATCTACTGAACACGAAGTTGTGAAAATTTCGGTGAATCATTAATGATTTTAACATTAGCGTGTCATTGGAAGGAAGTAGTTTGGTTCGGTGCTATGAAAAATCGCTGAGCAGATGGACTTTTTCATTAGTTTTCGGAAGTTGTTAAATATAGGGACTACAAAATAAATATAAGGAGTGGCTTTTTTTAAGTTAAAAATGTAATTTTGAACACGCCAAGAATTATTATTCCGACCAGGACAACGTGAATGTCACTGGCATGCAAAATATGTTTTCAATAAGGCATTTAATGACTTAATGAATTAACCATTTATGGACTAACTAAATAATTGTTTTTTTACTAGTAGGGGTTAATATCAACATTTTGGAAGTTGTTTAAAATGACTTCTTACAAATCGAAAAAATTGCACTATTAACTTCTTTGGATGTTCTGAAAAAGAGATTCGTAAAGAATAACATCCATTTTATTTTGCTGGGTAGGGTAGGATTGTTCTACATTTTTTTCTCAAATAAATTGTCCATTTTTCCGAACATTTATTAATTTGTTTTCTTTCCTTTTTCGATCTATTTCATATTGGTACTTTTTATTTAAACTTTCTCAGAGGAGTTTGTTACATCCAGTTTCCTACAACCAAGATTACATTCCCTTTACATCGCAAAATGTCTTAACAACGGGTCTAAAGTGGGTTCTAAATGTATGGCTTTCGTTGCAAAGCATACAAAAACACATACATACATAGCCTTTTTTGATTTTACACGTTCGGCCAGAACACGCATTGACCTCGAAAGGTGCCGCAAAGTCGACTCCTGTGTTTGTAAAGGGCCTTGACAATTTTGTCCGTCCTGGGGGTAAGGCTGCCATTAACTGGATAGACTGACGATGTTTATATCTCTTACAGGTTGAACACTGATTCACTGTAAAGCCAGAGCAAATTATTCTTAACATCGCCTGATTTCCTCCATGTAGGGTTATCAAGTGAACGTGAGATGTCAATAATTGGATGCCTTTCGTCATATGAAAGACAATTTTAGTTCGCTAATCGACCATTTGCGTGCATTATATTCTTACAGCCGTATGCATAGACATTAAGTTGGTTCATATAACTGTCCTATAAAGAAAATTTGTTGTTGTTGTTTTGCATGTTGATTTGATTTATCAACAAAATGTCTATGCATACGGTGGTTAGAATCCAAGTAAAGGGTGAGTAGTGTACTTTTCTTGTGTAAGGGTCATATTCTTCTTAAAAATAAAGGGTTTGACTGAGCATTGCGAGTTTATCTTTTGTCAATTTAATCTCTACTACATCCAATTGGATACTGTGGTGGCTCAGCAAAAGGGGAAATCTATCTTTGGCCGACGGAACTCTTTCCTTATCAAGTTCCAGCCTCCACGAGGGGTATGTGAAATACGATCACAAAATCGATAAACATAAGATAAAACTCTAACAGCTCTAGACCATTTTGAAAAATATTTTAAATTGTATGTCATTGAATTTTTTTCTTCAGCTTAAGTTTCAATTGTTTGTGTTGGCCATTTGGAAGTGGATTGTTTTAACCACGAAGGTCCATTCCACCATAGGATATTTTCTATTAATTCTCCAGTAGTACATTTACGGCTGGCAACATTTGCTGGGTTGTTGTGAGATACTACGTGGTTCCAGTTGTAAACTCCTACTGTATCCGATAAAGTGGCCACACGATTTGCTAAAAACGTTTTCCAAGAATTAGGGGTTCTTCTAAGCCAGGCCAAAACGATTGATGAATAGGTGTGATGTTGGGGTAATTTAATCTGAAACAGCAAATTCTTAACAATATTTGCAAACAACACAGCACCACAAAGTTCTAGCTTGGGTATAGTCAAAACTTTGATGAGTGCAACTCTCGTCTTAGCAAAGAGTAGGATTATGGAGCTGGGTCCGTCTATGCAGTTTGTATGCACGAGGCAAAACTGCAGAGTAGTTCTCTCGGAAGCATCCGAAATGCCGTGAAACTCAATTTTAGCTGAGGGTGAAAATTGTATCCATCTAGGAATACGAATTTTATTAATATGGCTTCAGACATTCATCCCCGTCTATGTTATCCTGCCATATTTGCTGCATAATAATTTTAGCAGAAACAACTATTGGTGCTAACCAACCAGCTGGGTCAAAAACACAAGCAATATCTGACTAGAATGCACGCTTTGTATAGCCAGATCTTCTTTCGATTAAGGGAACGTTGAAGAAGAAAAAATCTTTTTTGCATTCCATCGAATACCGAGGGTTTTGACATTATTCGATTCTGCAAGGGTAAGCAATGGAAAACCTGCATCATTCATCACTGTGATCAATTGTTGTTGAGCGATTTAAGCTTCATTAACGGTATGAGCACCAGCTAACACATCTTCAACAAACATGCTATCTCTTAAAACTTGAGAAGAAGTAGGGCTAGAATATATCGCTTCATATAAGCAGTTGCAGTTCGAAGTTTTGTTTGGTGGATTTTTATCACTTTTTCTGTATTTTAACACGATTATATCTCGGTATACCGTACGGAATATCTCTTTTGCGTCTGAAGCAAAGTTGTAAATATTGAATAAGGGGAAAAAAGCGTAAAAAAACTTCCCCAAAAAAGTGAATCGAGTGCCTTAAAAATCGCAAATATTACCATTTTTCCCATTTTTCATCTTTTTTCATAACTGGATTACAAATCCACAATTATGCTGTTTTTTTCTTTATAAACATTATATTACATGAAAATAAAAATTCCGATTCATATAACAGCTACTGTTACACAGAAAATATGCGATTTTTATTTATTATCTATGCATGGCAACAAAATTTAGAACATTTTCAATTGTTGTCAGTATCCATCCTCGTTGAAGTTTACGCTTGTGGTTCTGATTATCTTGTTTTCTTCGTAGGTTGTTCATATTCATATTCTGCATCATCATCGAGTTAGGAGGTTTAGGTGGATCGGTAACGGCAGCACGTTGTACTGGAAGTGTCGCAGTAAAAGCGGGAATGTATACTTTTGTTTTCAATTTTTTTCTGTTCAATCCATAACCGGAATTTAAGCATGCGTAGCACCTGGATTCATCATGTCCAGTTGGGTCTTGCACCCAAATTACTGGCTTCACAATATAAGGGTATTATATTATAACAACTTTTCTACACTTTATTCGGCGTAAAATTTGCACCACTTAAATTTGTTTCATTTTAATTTCTCAGTAAACAAGTTTTTTCGTTCCTATTTGCCTATTTTTGGGACGATATGACCACAAACGTAACAAAAATCGTGTAATTTTGGGCACTTGTTATTTTCCATATTGAAATATTCAAAGTTCTTCTGGTTTTAAAATGCCATTCACTCTGAACAAAAGGGTTGTTTATTCCACAGCTTTCAAAAACCGAATGAACAAAAAAGAGGCACTAACAAAATACGTATGTATATAACGGAGGCAGTAGCGCGTGAAACTCAAATGCAGTATATATGTATGTAAAAACAAGTTAATGAGTAAAACAAAACACAAAATAACCAAAGGAATTAAGTGATAAAAAAAACAGCATATGTGTGGATTTGTAATCCAGTTATTGAGCAATAATGGGGAATGAATGGGCATTTTGTAATTTTTAAGGCACTGGATGCACTTTTTTCGGGTAGGTTTGTTCCACTTTTTTTTCTCCTTTCAATTTTGTTACAGAAATTCCATTTACTCGAAGGAACACAAATGCCCGTATGTTAGCCCTGAAATGTAAAGCAATTAAATGGCAACCCTTAACCATAACTAATGTTTCTTCTGTCAAACTGTAAAAGCACATTCTCAAAGTAGCCAGTATGCAGCTTCCAGACGGGGCTGCCATATTCTAGTTATTTCTGTATTTTTTAGTGCCTGTTATAAATAAAAAGTGCTATAAATAATTTCAAACTGTGTTTATTATTTACAATATAGAAAGAACTCGATTTATTTAAAAGGTAAATAAATCAACGATATTATAAAGGGTAAAATCGTAACAAGTGGTGTCAGAAGTGGAATTGCAATATAATAAGAGGTCATGAAATTGAAGGAGCTTAAAGTGGAACAACTCAAGAAGGAGTTGAGTAAGTTGGAGCTACCGACAGCAGGTAATAGAGGAATTCGAGCGGCGTAACATTGACATTGCGACTTACGAATTTGATGAGAAAGAAGCAATGGAGGTCAGTACCCTGAAAAAAGAAGGTAATATGAAGTTAAGCGCAATGTTTGCTGCTTTGATGAAAAAATTAGAAACTGCTGGAAACTTCTAGAGCAGACAACGAAAAACTGTTAGCTAAGATGGAACCGAAACTGCTAGAAACATCGAGAGCAGACAACGAGAAATTGTTAGCTAAGGTGGAAGATAAGCTTCAGGAAACTTCTAAAGCCACTTATGAAAAAAAATCTGTGGTTAAAAACCTTCTGACTTAGAGCATGACGTTGAGAAAAAACTAGGAGATCTGGAAAGTAAAATAAATAATTCTCAATGTCAAGAGGGTTCAGTTTGAATTATTCAGGAAGGTTCTGGTAGAGCAAAGTCCCCTACTTTTGATGGCAGCATACCGTTTAATGTTTTAAGTTCCAAAGCGAAGAAAAAGCCGTAGAATTGATTCTGGCCTTAAAAGGGAACGCAGCAGAAATTCTGGAAAATATACCAATCACCTGCCGAACTGGTACTGTCCATGGCAAAGTGAATGTAAAATTAAAAATTGCCAACATAAGCGTCAATGACGTTTTTATTGTTGCCGATATTTTGGACTAAGTAATCATTGGTGCAGATTTTGTGATTAATCACGGCATTAATCTACATATGGGGCAAAAAGTTATGATTTGGCGGAATGTTGAAATACCCCATGATGTTGGATGTGAGCGCAAGGTTCAAGTAAGAAAGCCGGCTACCATTTAGCACAGAAAGGGTACGAAGCATGGCAAGCATTGTTCAAGGGCTTAGGGAAAAGACCGTATCGTGAACGCATATTGAGTCGAATGAAGCCTGGTCAGCGGCGCAATGGAAGAAAACAGGAGGCCTACCCCCGAGCAGTTATCAGCTGAAAGTCCGCAGTCCGCTGATGAAGACATATTTGGCCCAGTGGAATAGCCTACAGGTGTTTAATGTTGCTTGTACCGTGCATGGGAAAGTGCCGACGGCAAAAATGTGGCCAATTTAATTGTGGTGCCGCCATCTAGAATAAACGAGGTACTGAAGGAGTTATATGACGGTCCCAGTGGTGGTCATCTTGGTGTCACAAAAACCATAGAGAAGTTAAAACAACGGTTTTACTGGGTCGGCTGTCAACAAGCTGTAGGCGATTTGATAGCAAATTGCGCGCAATGCATCGCAGCTAAAGGACCAGTAAGAAGAAGTCGTGGCCAACTTCAGGAGTGCAATTGACCGCTCACGACTCCACCTTCCGGACACTTGCAAGAACAATCTTTGGAACGGAACTCAAATTGCCTGGCGATTTTGAACTTGGTGTTAAGCCCGCCGCAACAGACAGTGAAAACGACAACTCTTCCCGGGAACAACAAGACCTCATAAAACGTCATGAGTTCGTCCGCAATCGAATGAAAATGGTCAGAGATAAGATGAAGGCGAGGTACGATCGAGCATCGAATTTTGAAGGATTTAATGAGGGCCAGCTGGTTCTACCTGTTTAACCCGCAACCAAAGAAAGGACTATGTCCAAACTACAAACGCATTGGGACGGACCCTACAGGGTGATTAAAAGGTTAAATGATGTGGTGTATAGAATACAGAAATATCAGAGCCCAAGGTCTAAGATGAATGTTGTGCATCTGAAACGACTAGCTGAACAGACTAGCCGAACAGACTTAAGTGGTCGGCAGTGTTACAAAAACTCCATTGATTCGTAGAAACACAAATCCCCATATGTTAGCCCTGGAATGTAAAACAATTAAATGGCAACCCTTCACCATTACTAATGTTTCTTGTGTCAAACTATAAAAGAACAATCTCAAAGTTGCCAGTATGTAGCACCGTCTGTGCTGCCATATTTTGAAGATTACAGACGTGTTATTTTATCTTCGCTCGCAACATCAGTTATAAAAAGTTTTGTAATAGGTTTATTTTTAATAGGTTTATTATATTTTCATAAAAATTTCGATTTATAGTGTTAAAAAAAATCTAAAAATTATAATACAGCGATCGGACGCTTTTATAAACAAAATTAAACCATTTAAATAGTGTTAAAATGAACAAGATCTGTGTGGAAATCAAAAATACATTTAACTTAATCAAAACAAAGTTTTATTTTTTATTCTTTGTTTTGTTATTTCTAAAGAGCATATGAGTGAAGAGACTAGGCTCAGTTTAAACGGCAATAGTAGCTATATTATCATAAATAAAGAGAGTGTGCAAAAGAAAAGTGATAATTACAACAAATATTATTTAACCGCGAAACCTAATGAGAGAGCGAGTTCTTGTTCACCCGCTTTACTGTGAAAAAAATAACAAAATAACAGATTTAACCAAAGTGGAAATAAACAAAAGCTCAAACAGCCTAAATTAACACAGGCTACTCTGACTTCCACTCCAACAACAACACCACTGGAAAAAAATAATAAGTTCAACACCGAAAATACCGCAGGTGGTAATAGTGGCAAGTCAGAAGGCAAAAGACTGAATTTATTTGGGAACAAAGGTACAAGACCAAATTCATCTGTAACGACAGGTATGTTAAGATATATTAATATTAACAAGAGAAAACTAAGTCCTCAAAAAGCTAATGGCGGCAACGAAAAACGGAATAAAAATTAACTCATGAACAACACAACCGATCTCTTGAATAATAATCGTTTTGCTCTTTGAGGAATAATTATTCCAAATTGCCCAAAAAAGTTTTAAAATTGTGCAAAAATTATCTAAAATTGTTCAAAAATATTTTAAAATTGTCAAAAATGTTTCCAAATTGTACAACCAGTTTTTAAATTATCCAAAAATATTTTAAAATTTGTCTAGAAATTCATTAAAATTTTTGAAAAATGAGACTTATTTTTCTGCATTCTTATGAATTAAATTTTCATCAAAGCTTAAATATTACAAAGTATATGAAGAACTCATGCATCAGTATATCTAATCATTGCTTCCTTAGAGTAAAGTATGAGTAATGCTAGTAGCTACATTTGAATACTTCCATCCTATGACACGCTAATGTTAAATTCATTGATGAAACCATCAGAAAAGAAGTGATACCTTTGCCATAGTAGTGATGCTTTTATTTGGCAACTTCATTTTTGCTGGGTAGAAAAGTTTCTAAATATCTTAACGATACCGGGAGAAACTTCTATACATACCAACTAAAGAGTAGTAAAGGCCTAATAGTAGTCATTAAGGGTATTGAATCCAGTGAAGAACCTAAGGAAATCAAGGAGGTCCTTGAGGAAATGGGCTACAAAATAAAGGTTGTAGTCAATATTTTTAATAGGGAAAAGATTCCCCATCCTATGTTTAGAGTTGAACTCGAATCGGAGGACCTAAAACTCAAAAGGAGTGAGGTTCATCCTATTTACTCACTTCAATATTTGATTCATCGTAGGATAATGGTTGAAGAACCTCATAAGCGAAATAGGCCTGTTCAATGCGCCAACTGCCAAGAATACGGGCATACTAGGGCTTATTGTACACTACGTACTGTTTGTGTTGCATGCGGACACCTACATTCTTCTGATCAATGCGAAGCTATTAAAAATGGTCTCGGAAAATTGTGCGCGAATTTCGGTGGCAACCAACCTGCCAATTATCGCGGCTGTCCAGCCTACAAGGACATGCTTAAAAAATTAAGATGAAGACAACAGATGCAAAGGGGCGAGGTAATAGAGCCAACCTTATTTAACCAGAACGTACAATCTTCTTTCCGAGTTATTTCTGGTGCTTCTCTTACAGACAAGAGAATAAGTTCTGTGGTATCAAGTTCTGTAGCTATCACTTCAGCTTCGGTAAATCCTTTGGTTTCGTATGTACATACTTTGAAATCAGGCCCACAAGGGTCTAGTGTTCCCCAAAATTCAGGGAATACTATGAAATCCGGCTCCCAGGAGCCCAGTGTTTCCCAAAACTCTGGAGGGTTGGAATCGCGGATCCAAGCACTCACCCTTAAGATTACATCGCTTAATCAAAATATGACTAATTTTATGTCATCCATGCAAAACACAATACAAGAGCTTTTGAGAGCGCAGAATCAAATGATACAGATACTACTGTCAATAAAATGAGTTTTTTGAAAATATGTTTTTGGAATGCAAATGGCATAAACCAGCACAAGGCTGAGATATCGATTTTTTTTATTAAAGGAAAGTATCGATGTGATGTTAATTTCGGAAACCCACCTTACAAACAGATATAATTTTAACATTCTAGGCTATTCATTCCATAAAACAAACCGCCCAGACGGTAAAGCGCATGCCGGTACTGCCATTCTTATTAGAAATAGGATGAGACATTATGCCCTGGAAGAATACTCGAAAGACTATCTACAGGCCACTTCTATCCACTTGAATTTGACTATAAGTTCAATATATTGCCCACCAAGATTTGCAATAACTAAATAAAAGTTTGAGGAATTTTTTGCTACTCTCGGAGATCGCTTTCTGGCTTGTGGCGACTATAACGCAAAACATACATACTGGGGATCTCGTCTTATGAACCCCAGAGGCAAGCAGTTATACTCAGCACTAATGGACTGTAGGAACAAGTTAGACTTTCTGTCTCCACGACAACCAACATATTGGCCTACAGATCCTCGAAAAATTCCTGATCTGATAGACTTTACCATGTCAAAAAATATTGATAAGAATAAAATGTCAATTGATATATATTATGACCTATCTTCAGACCATTCCCCCGTCATAATTAAGTATTATGGTATACGGCATAGAAATACAACCTCTATGAATACCCATTTCATCACGAACTGGATTAAATATAGAAGTTATATTAGTACTCATATCAACACACACCCGTCTTTACAGTGTGAGGAGGATATTGAAGAATGTGTCCAAGACTTAACGTCTTTAATGCTAACAGCCATTGATCACTCTCGTTTAGAGATTAACGTTAAACCTAGGTCATATATTTCAAATTCTGAAAAAGAGAGTTTTCTTCTCGAAAAGAGAAAACTCAGAAGAGAATGGCAAAGAAACCGATCACCTGCTGCCAAGCAGAGGCTGTTTGCAGCAAATTCAAAACTGAGAAATGCCGTTCATCGAGTGGAGGATCGTAGAAACACTTCTTATATTGAAAGTCTTTCAAATTCGAAGCACACAAATGTCTCTCTTTGGAAGGCTACTAGGAATATAAAACCACCGGTAGAAGGACAAAAACCATTGAGAAATTGTAATGGTTCCTGGGCTCGAAGTGATAAGGAAAAGGCTTTAATTTTTGCCGATCACTTATCAACAGTCTTTCAGCCGAATCCTCCGCTTAACGACTTTACTCTCCTTGAGCCCCTCCGACAAGTGAATTCGAACTTGCATTCTCTAACTGTTAGTTTGGATGATATTCAGAGCGTTATCAATGGGCTCATTTCGGGAAAATCTCCATGCTACGACTTTATTACTCCGAAAATTATTAAAATCCTACCGAGTGTGGCAGTTATTGTGCTTGGAATTTTGTTCAATGCGATCTTTAAATTCAGCTATTTCCCGCTTAGTTGGAAAACCTTACAAATTAAAATGATACCCAAGCCAGGAAAGGATTTAACAGTACCATCATCATATAGGCCTATAAGCTTACTTTCATGCCTGTCGAAATTTTTTGAAAAGATATTCCTAATTAAAATTAAGCCATTTATAATGAACGAGAATATTATCCCAGTTCACCAATTTGGTTTCCGAGAGAAACATGGAACTATCGAACAGGTTAACCGCATAACTGGAGAGATAAGAAAATCTTTTGAAGATAGGAAATACCGTTCAGCAATTTTTCTAGATATTGCTCAAGCTTTGGATAAAGTATGGCATGATGGCTAATAAAATAAAGCACTTATTACCTCCATGTACCCATAAACTATTGGAGTCTTATTTATTGAACCGCTATTTTCGGGTAAAACAAATTGCCCCCTGTTACACTTAATAACGTTCATATCCCACATACTGATGACGTCTTACTTGGCATCGGCATATTGAAGCCAAGAGGCTTCAGATGAAGCTTATAGCCTGTGACATGCACTGGTTATTGAACCACCGATCAAAATTAAGTCTTGACCTTAAGGTAACCCTTTATAAAAGTGTGATTGAACCCATATGGACATATGGAATTCAACTATATGGAACGGTCAGCAATTCGAATATTGAACTTATACAGAGAGCACAATCTTGAATTCTCAGAATCATAACAGGTGCGCCATGGTATATACGAAATTGGAATATTCATAAAGACCTTGGGTTCTGTTAGTTAAAGACGTATTTAGAGAAGTCCGTGCTAGTTACACTTCAAGGCTGTGTGATCACCCGAATCCGCTTGCGAAACAATTGACCCGAAATCGAACGCACACAAGGCTTCAAAGAGCCGATATGCCGCCCCGTTAAGTTGAGGCCCATATGAGAAAATGGCTCCTTTACCGGAGAAACTAGTGTTTAAGATTAGTTATAAGATTTTATTAAATATTGTTAGGTCTAAGGTGGGCAGATTCAATATTAAAATAAAAAAGTTTAAACAAATATTTTAGTTATTTTAACCCGCACATATAAAAATGCCAACAAGGTGGCATAGCAAGGCAGTTGATAATAAAACGCAAGTGTTAAGAACAAAAGTATGGCCAACGTTTAGTCTACCTACATCGTTTAAATAAAGTGTGCTATTAAAGTGTTTCTGTATTTTTTAGTGCCTGCTATAAATTAAAAGTGATATAAATAATTTCAAACGGTGTTTATTATTTGCAATATAGAAAGAACTCGATTTATTTAAAAGGTAAATAAATCAACGATTTTCTAAAGCGTAAAATCGTAACAATATCTACAACTTTGCTTCAGACACAAAAGAGATATTCCGTATGGTATACCGAGATATAACCGTGTTTTAATGCAGCTCTTTAAATGTGGACGTAGTGATAGCGCGCTATCATCTAGTGGCCCTACGATAACTCTCCCAACTCCACCCCGGAACCGCGTCAGCATTTCATTAGGGCGGGGGGTTTTATTTCCGCAATGTTCCTACGTCCTCCTTTCTTTCCCTAAGTAAGGAGGTTCGGAGCCACAGAGCATCTCTCCTTCAAAATCATGTTGATATAGTCCTCACATAACTTCCATGCACTTGAAGATTGCAGCATCACGTTAACCATATTACCGCGTGTCAAGGTCAAACCAAGCACATCATTCAAGGTTTGTCTCTCCCCCGACCACTTTCCACACTCGAAGAGTATATGTTCCGCATCCTCTTCCAGCGCTCCGCATGAGTCACAGCTGCTCGTCTGCCTTATCCTAAATCTATGTAGGTATTTATTAAAACTACCATGGTTCGTCATGGCCTGAGTCAAGAAATAGCCCATGCTCCCATGCTTTCTCTCCATCCAGACCCCTTTGTTTGGGATAAGGCTGTATGTCCATCTCCCTTACTCGTCCTGATTCCATCGTTCCTGCCATTTGGCCAGTGTATTTCCCCTGGCATTTTCCCTTATCCCGTTGATTTTCCTCGTTCGCTCCAGAGGATTTGTGTTGACCCAATCTATCCGCCCAGTCTGGGTGTATATCTCATCCCTTTCGAGTATTAATAAGTCTATCGGTGGTAAACCCGCAAGCACTAAAGCCGCACTTGTGGATACCGTACGGTACGCTGATGTGATACGGAGGGCACTAATTCTCTGCGGTCTCTGTAATTCCCTTATGTTGTACTTCCAACTCAGTGCCCTGCTAAAGGCGGGGGCAGCATAAAGGAGTTGGGAGTGTACTACGCTGTTTATAAGTTTCCTTATCTGCGGCTTCGGGCCACCACAGTTAGGCATTATCCTGGCCAGTAATGTCGCCGTTCTCAAGGCCTTGTCACGAATGTTAAGTACGTGCTGCTTAAAGGGAAGATTATCATCCAATTGTACACCCAGGTAACTCAAGCTCCGTTTAAAGGGTATCTCACTACCCTGCAGTCGTACCCTTGGGACTTCAAAAACCCTACGATCCGTCACCAAAATTGCCTCCGTCTTTGGCACTGCGAGTTCCAGGCCGTTTCTCCTCAGCCATCTGTTACAACGACACAAGCTATTATTAACAATTATCTCAATCAATTCGGCACTTCGCCGTTCACGACGAGAGTAATATCATCCGCATAGCCCACCAGTTTCGCGCCCGGTTGTAGGTCCAGATTCAAGAGACCATCGTACATCACGTTCTAAAGGAAAGGTCCCAAGACTGAGCCCTGAGGCACCCCCGCTGATATCCGGTATCTCTCCATACAGTTCTTGGTCTCATACAAAAGAATCCTATTGTTGAGATAATCTGCCACTATGTTGTAGAGATAATTGTCCACACCCTTGCTCCTGAAAGCTTGTAATATCACTCTCCACTTCGCCGTGTTAAACGCGTTTCTCACATCCAATGTTATTATTGCGCAGTATTCTCCCGTTGTTTTGGCACGTATCGCACTTTTGCAAACCTCGGCTATGGCATCTACGGTACTCCTTCCCTTGCGAAAACCATATTGCCCGGCGGATAGGCCCCCAAGGTTTTCAATGCGTTCCTCCAACCGTTTTAACATCACGCACTCCAATAGTTTTCCTATTGAGTCCAGCATGCAGAGTGGTCTATAAGTACTAGGCTCATCGAGTGGTTTATTCCCTTTCCGCAACAAAACTAACCTCTGTATCTTCCATTTAGTAGGGCAGATCCCGTTCACTAGACATGAGTCAAAAACTCCGAGTAAAAGTTCCGGCCATATGCCACATAACATCCTTATGACCTCGTTCGGTATGCCGTCTGGTCCTGGGCCCTTGCCCATGCTCAATTTGCCGCATGCTTGTCTGATCTCATCCACGTTCAAAGGGATGTATTCGTTGACCTCTAACTTTGGTGCACTAGTTAGCCCATCCTCATCAAAAGGGAAAAGCGTCTCCACTATAGTTCTCGCCCACTCTGGTTCCTTAATGCCAGGTATAGGTCTAATCACGCCCAGCTTCTTAATTGCAATCCTGTACGGTTTGCCCCATGGATCCATATCTATTTCATTACATAGCTCCGTCCAGTACCTTCTCTTACTGTCCTTTATGGCCGCCCTTAGGGTTTTGCGCGCTGCCCTGTATTCCCGCGTTAGGACCAGGTTATCATGATTAAGTGTCGACGCCCTACGTGCTGCAGGGCATTTTGCCCTCAGCTCACGTATCTCGTCATTCCACCAGTAAACTGGGCGTTTGCCACCATATTTCCGAACCCTTGGCATTGCGACATTACAAGCCTTTGTAAGTGTCCTGGTCAGAGACTCTGCGGCATCTTCCACATCCAATATCTCGGACCGGTTGGCCACGTTTCTCTACTTAGCACGTGTGATATACTCGGACAATTTCCCAACATCCAGCTTCTTGACATTACATCTTGGGTGGTCCACATTCCCATTCAGGGGATTTGGCATTGAAATCACCTCCAATGACCACCTTATATTCCGAAGACCTAATGGAAACATCAAGTACACTGAGGGCCTCTGCAAATAGATCATAATCCATATTCGGTGAGTAGTAGCAACTATATACCCTAATATTGCCCACTGTTGCATATACAAAGCCAGCGTTGCCTTCGTCAACCTCGCTAACTATAAAACTCCTGTTCCTTATCATGATGGCCGCGCGATGATTCGTGTCCTCGTACCAAACCTGAGATGGTAGGTTTCCATACGGTTCGCTAATCAACAGTATGTCCGTATTATCCTCTGTTGCCTTCTGTATCATCAGGTCTTGTGCTTCCCTTCCTCGTCCGAAATTTATCTGCAGGAATCTCATAATCATTCCGCTGCATTATTCCCCCTGTTGCTGACTCGCGATGAGACCCTGTTCCAGGCACCTGAAACACTGAGTCACCCTAACTCTGTTCCGTACCCTACACATAATCCACCCTACTCTGACTCTCCCCGCGCGAAGTAGTGGTGCCGCTAGATGCTCAGGTAATTGAACGAGTGCCTGTTTGGTCCCTCCAAACGATGTTCTAATGTTCAGTATCCTGAACGTCGTGCTCTGTTTCACTTTCGTTGCTTCTATTAGGGCATTAATAAGATCAGCGTTCTCCGTTGACTCATCCATATCCCTGACGTCAATGATCAGATTTTTGGCAACAGCTCTGACCATTATATCCTCACCAAGCGTGTTGCCGGTAGCACCAGTAACTCTCCAGCTCTTGTCCTCCTAATACCTTGTATCTCCACTCCAATCTCAGTGGGGTTGATGGTCCTCTTCATCTCCTTTATGACATCCGCGTATGACCGCGAGGTGTTAGTCCTGATCGTTACTGCTTCTCCTTGTTCACGGATTTTACTTACTCTGCTCTTTTTCCTCTCTGCTTTTCGGTAGCTTACTGTTTTCCACTCGCTTGGTATTGCTGGGGTATCCGGTGTATTAATTTCCCCCCGTGTATGTAAAACTCCAATCTTCGCGGGTGCCTTCGCAACCTTCCGTTACCCCCCCCCCCCGGAATGGGGGGGGTTGCGACCACCTGAGCATGTAGGGCTCCAATTGTCGCGGGTGTCCTCGCCACCTTCCGTTTCCTCTCCTGAACCGGGGAGGTCAGGTCCACCTGGGTGGACTTAGATTGTACATCCCGCTGTTTAACCCTTATAACCGACGGGTTAATATCAATCGCTTCCCTGTACTCTCTTAGCTGCTGGTAAAGTGCGTAAGCAGAGTCCAGATTATCGCGTACCATCCTGTGTACGTTCCTTACCTCAGAAACGATGACATTCGCTGCGCTCAGTTTATTGCCCAACTCAATAAACGCTCTTTCCTCAGCTTGTCGGAGCTGCAATAGGTGCCCCTCATCTTCCTCAGAGACTGCTGTACCGCGGGTATCCACCGGTACGCTCATATAGTCCCTTATCGTTCCCACTTTTCCACTCAGTGGTCCTTTTGACCCGTTTGCCTGAGGTGACCTTACCATCCTCGAGCTTTTCCCAAAAGGGTCTTTCACGCCCCCTTTATCCACGCTCATTACGATCACTTCATCTTCCTCTTCTTCTTTTCTCTCCTTGCTCATTCTCTGCTGTTTATATATGATTCATTTCCATTGTTATTGGGTCCCAACTCGAAGCCGCTATCGCCGTTTGAAGTGTAGTTACGTTTAGATCCCATGGTTATCTATGTATGCAGGGAGGCCATGAGAGGGTTGACATAAGATCCTTATGGGGCCGTACATCAGTGCCAGATCCGTACTAGTCAGGAACATCCATCTGAACCTACACCACCAACCCAATGGTGACAAACATAGAACGTACTCCGAGACTCGCCACGTTTTAATAGGACGGAGGCAGCTGCGACATTAGCCCATGAGCCATTTCGGTGGAATTTCACTTCTACCTACTAAGGTCATAGAATGCCGCAAACTGTCAGCCCAGGGTGCGTCAAAATCCAAAAACAGTGTCCAGCAATACCATAATTAAGACCGTACTGGGCTTGGTCTTAATGCCTTTCGGCGGGTAGTGACTAGGGAAACCACGGAGTCGTCACGCTCCTAATTACACCTCCCCCGAGTGTACCCTTTTGGTTGGATACCTATTTGAGGGCGGCATCCTATCGCCCTGCCACAGGACTTCACTGAGTACAAGTACCCTTTTTAGGACGCTCTCCATACCTGCCAAAACTAGGGTCGTTACTCCCGTTATCCTTGCCCGAGGATACCCTTGCGGGCATCTTGCAATTTGAGCCATCAGGCCTTTCGAGATTCGGGTGGGTTTGGGTAGACATTGCAACATTTTGTTCATTATAAGGATTTTCTCCAAAAGTAGTGTCTTTTTTGGGTGCTTGGGTAGCACTGAGAAAAATTTTACCTCTTTTCCCAAACTGATTTCGACTATCAGTGAATTGTTTCAGTCTTGGATTTAGGTTCTGTGTTCGGTTTTGGGTTGGGTTTGCAAGAAGGGTTTTTGCATCGGTTGCGGACTCAAGGCCCCTGTATTCCGAGATCAAAAAATTATCCAATTGTGACCACAATGGAACGACCGTATTTTCGGCTAGTGTCCTCACGAATACGACGAGAGTCTCTTTAGGTAATCTTGACGAGTAAATGAAGGGAATCACATCGTCCCAAATATCCTTCTCATAACCCAGTGTTTCTAGTATCAAAATACAACTATTAATTGTGCTCTGAAGGCTCCTAATAACCAAGCACACTGAACATTAACTATGGGTAAATTGAGTAGATTCTGAAACTGTGCATTAATCTGCATGCGAACATTTTCGTACTCCTTATGCAATCCCCTCCAGGCGATATCAAAACCTTCGTTTGTTGAGGGTGCATCAACTTTTCTTTTGGCCTCTTTCCGAACTTTCTCTCTAAGATAACATAATTTTTCAATGCCACTTTTGCGTTTGATCTTGGCAATAATAGCTTCGAAAAATCTCTGAATCTTATATTCCCCATCAAAAACGGGTATGCCGCAAGGCGAAACGTGAATTGAAGCTGAATCCTCTTGGATTCGGGTGGGTGGTGAGGATATAGATTGTTTGGGTTTAATTACCCAGGTAGCTTCCTCAAGGGCTTCCTCCAATTTAAATAGTTACTTTTAGAAACCCTGAACCTTTCGGTTAAATCTTCTAAATTTACAGCCGGGGCCTCCTTTGGGTCTTCTAGGAGTACGGACTCGTTTATCCTGTCGAAAAGGATATCCACCTTGTTCCATATTCTTTCAAGATCACTAAGTTGTACCTTGTGACCGACCTTGGATCTCTAGCTCTCTCGAATTCTACCTCGAATGCCTATAAACCGTTTTGGATGTAAAGCAAAAGACCGTTGACCAAGGCTATTAATTGTGACATTTTGTGTTGTTAAAAAATTTTTATTTTTGTTTTGTATTATTATTCTATGTATCTTAAAAATATTAAGTTTTAACTTTGTTTTCTTTTTTAAAATGTATACTGTTTTATATACTCACTATCACTATAATTTATAAGATTTTCATCTTGCTGTGCTAGATTATCTAATTTAATAAATAAATAAATAAAAGATTATAATCAGTAAAATATAAAATACAGAAAAATAAATTTCGGAATACGAATATCTGACACATGGGTAAACGCACTTAATTCCAATGTTAATGGGTAAAATTTCAACAAACGGAAATATTTGCACGGGTTAAAGGGTAAAAGCAATTAATTTCAAAGTTTCAACCAAGCTTGGGGTAATAAACGAGTTAAATGTGCGTTTGCGGTGTAAGAAGGGTTTACAAACACTTTACGAGTGAAAAACAAGTTTTCACAAACAACGTCGGCAAACCAACGAAAAGAGTTTTTCGAGACGTAAAAATTTCCAACTGGGTCGTTTTACACTTACTGATATGCGCTACACAATGTGGATGGCACTATCAGTTTGGTCAGACAAAATATTAAAAAAAAACTGATTATTAACTGCGAAAAGGGTGGGATATATCCGGTTTTTAATTAAATATGCACTGACCGCTGTGTAAAATGTGTAAATTTCTATAAATCTATGTGATTGGAAATTTTAAATAAATTAACCATAAAAACCATAATTTTGGTTAATAAACTCAACGGTGCACCTTTGGTAACTTCTGACCCCAAATGGGTTAGTTAATATGTCAGCATCTGTGTTATACTCCCTTACTTTACAATTCTGATCGCAGTATTTACGCAGATTCTAACTAGAAGAACCGTTAACGTTACCTTTTTCATTGGCAATCATCCTTTTTAAGCTAATTTTTTACTAGTTAGTTTAATATTGTTTTGGTTACTTTCCTTAACATGACGTGTATCTACACACTTTTATATAAAAGGTAATATAAATTCATACCAATAAATTTGAGAACAGTTGAAAATTTTGTCTTTATATTTTCATGAACCTTGCTTTTAGGTAAACATTTTGGTCCTCCGAGCTGGATTTTCAAAGAAAAAAAGGACAAAAAGTGGAAATAATTTTTTTATATTTCAAGCCTCCATCTTTTATGGCAACAACTGCAACAACATCATCGCTTTTGTTTTGCACCCTTTCTTGCAATTCGCACCCTTTTGCAACTGGCTTCAAATGTTGAATCTCAATACCCTAAGGCATCATCTATTCTACGTAACGAAACCTACGTAGACGATATTCTGTATTGGCAACTGTGCAATAGAAAAAACTCTGACTGCCGAAACTCAGCTTAGAGAAGCACTAAATTAAGCGGGTTTCCCATTAAAAAAAATGACCGCAAATGATCCCAAACTTCTCTCAAATATCCCAAAAGAAGATCTTAATGATCTAGATTTTTTTTTATTCCATGAAATAAGTGCTACCAAAGCTCTTGGTACTAAATTGAATGCGCTCAATTACACTTTTACTTATAAATTTGCGCCAAAGCGCCAAATTATCTCGGAAATTGCAAAATTATTTGACCCTGCATGGTGGCTAGCACCAATAGTTATCAGAGCAAAAAACTTAATTCAACAGTTGTGGTTGGAAAAGCAGCAGTCGGGACGAAGAGATTTCTGATATTGTGTCCAAATTTGGAACAATCAAAATGGTAGAAGCTATATCTATATCCCCTTATTCAAATTCACGGGTTTTCAGATGCAACGCAATAAGCATATTGTGCGGCACTATTTATAAGATGTCAAACTCATACAACCTTTTCGAATTTATTAGTAGCAAAATGTAAAGTTGCTCCAATTCAAACAGTTTGTCTTCTCAGACTCGAACTTAACGGAGCCCTACCCTTGGCAAAACTGTTAAAGTACTCCAAATGCAGTATGGCGCCATATCTCATCAAAAAAAATCCAGCAGATCTTGGAACACGAGGCTGCAGACCACAAGAACTTGCACACAACTCACTCTGGTGGCATGGACCTGCATGGTTAACTAATCCCCCTTCTACATGTCCCAAACAAAATATTGTGACGATAAGTTTTTATGAAAACTAATGTCACACCCTGTATAAATATTATAACCAGTTAAACCACAGTAACAAGTGTTAATCATAACAACAACATAGTGTAGCTAGCAAGTATACATAAACAAAAGGGATTAAGGGACAACAACAAACACATGCATTAGTACCACCATGAAAATAGTGATGCTGTTATTTTGCATAAAAGGCGAGACATTGGCAATTAGATTTTATTCTTATCGAGAAAGCTGAAGAAGACTCATCTTGGCTAACCAAGGAAAAATACAGTAATTTTATTAGTAGAGTAAACCATCAGTGTTTCTAACAGGCACGAAGTGGGCCGCCAGTGTTTCTTAAAAAATACGAAGTGTACCATCAGTGTTTTTCAAAGACACGAAGTGGACCACCAGTGTTTTATAAAGACACGAAGTGAAGTAGAGATTGTTATTTGTTCAGGCCACCAGTGTTTGCTCGAAAACACGAAGTGAAGTTCGTAATCGTATAATTTTCTGCCACCAGTGTTTGCGCGAAAACACGAAGTGGACATATATTTTCTTTCCAATAGAATTTCCCTATAAACACGATGGGATAATTATTTTAATAATTCAGATTTTGCGAGCAGAACCGAAATAATCCCAAGTGCACCGAGGACCCGAGATTCATTCGAGAGAATTGAACAAGAGCCAAAACAACCCGAAAGTGCACAGGAAAACCCAGAGTCAGCCGAAAGCACCGAATACGGCCGAGACACCAACGAAGTGCACAGAAACCCCGAGAGTCAGCCGAAACCACCGAATAGAGTCGAGACAGCCACGAAGTGAACAGAAAACCCGAGAGGCAGCCGAAAGCCCCGAATAGAGCCGAAACGGCAACGAAGTGCACAGAAAACCCGAGAGTCAACCGAAAGCACCGAAATTGTAGATTTAAGAATATTCAAAACCATTGTAGCAAAGAAGTGAATAAAGAAAATAACCATTATTGTAAAATACGAAATTATGTGTATAAAATTTCTTGTAAGCGACTCCTGGACAAAAGGCTGAGTTAACCCCGGAAAATAAAGTCGTTACAATATTATTCATCTTATACCAAAAAGTCCAGAAACTCAATGTCTTCAAATTGAAGTGGAAAAAAATGGTAACTATTTTTGATAAATATTCCTCATACTCTAGAGCTTTACGTGTTGTTTGTTACATCTTCAAATTCTTTAACAAATCTGTTAAAAGGCAAAGCCAAAATGCTAATAGTAACGCTCATCATCATTTCACTCAACACGAAATGAATTTTGTAAAATCTCGATTAATTATTTTAGCTCAGAAAAGTTTTTATCCAGAAGAGTATAATAATATTGAAAACTTGAAGACAATTTCTAACAAAAGTTCTTTCAAAAGTTAAAACTCATTTCTCGATCCCAATTTTATTATGAGTGTAAATGGGAGATTATCTCAATCATCTCTACCTTATGCTCACGGTTTTGTCATTTATATTAAACTCATCTGCACCTATTTCTGTGTCGCGCTGAATGCAGTCAAATGTACAGAGTAGTATCAACCGGTATTGATTTTGCTGGGCCCTTCGAATTAAAGACATCCTCATTGAGAAAATCACCCTATATTAAAGGCTACGTCAGTGTTATCGTGTGTTTCAGCACGGAAGCTATATATTTAGAACCCTGCTCAGATCTCTCCTCTGCGGTGTTTCAAGCCGCATTTCGTCTTTTCGTTGGGAGGCGAGGCCTATCCCAATGGTAGTAACTTATAATGGTAGGAATTTTCTCGAGTGTAGTAGAGCGCTGATATTTTCCGCTTTTCTCGAGAATGTAACCCAGGACATAGCTCAGAAATATCTTTGTGTTATTCTTATGTCGCTCAGCTAACAACTGTCGAATCTGTATTATTATTACATTGACTACATTATTATAATATAATAACTGGGTTGCCATGTAGATAATATATACAGTGTACAGCAAAAGCATGGTACGTAGCTATAATATAAATACGTAAAAATGATATGGCACTTATTTTTATTTAATGTGTTAACTTATATCAAAATAATATTTCACTTATTTACCTCCCGTTGTCACATGCAAGTAATTACTTGCAAGTAGTGTATCAACAAAAAACAATAAAATTTTTTGAGTGGCTACACGTACAGTGCAAGTTAATTTTTAAAATGTCGTCAACAGGAGAAGTGCTATCCAGAATGGCTGTCTTAAAGGAATAACAGTATTGCCAAGTACTTAACACTTTGCGGTAAACGTAAATTTATTATTTAAAATTACTTTTAAAAGGCGACTTTATATCCTTTCTTGTCATCCTTCTTATATATGTGTCCAAAATCCGCTATAACATTAACTCCTATTACAACAAATAAATTAATATAAAATCCAGTACTCGGCAACTCTCTTTCTCGATTTGTCATTCCACTTGCATCAACTGTTAAAAATCCACTTGCATCTATATTTCATTGCAAGCTGAGTCGCAAGTAGCATAAGTAAGAGTGTGGTAGTAAAAAAGTACAAGTGGCACTTGCATGTGGCAACGGGGAGTTATCCAAGCAAAAAAAAAAACAAATTAAAGATCATGGTAACTTTATATTTTTTCACAGCAAAAGTCATGGTACCCCTGAGAAAAATAGCAGTCGAAAGTATTTTCTTTAGCTCGGCTTTACTATAAATAGTGTGATTTCGTATGCGTTTTTCTGAATTATCCCACAAGTGATCAATAGGATTCAAACCGGGACTTTGAGGAGGGATTTTTACATATGTGGTGTGTTATTTGAGATCCACATATTTACTTCAGCTGGTGGACGCTTAGAATCATTGTTCTGTTCAAAATAACAACAATCTCGAATATTTAGTTTTCAGCACTCTGATTAAGATGTTTTAACAGAATGTTCATGTAAATTGTTTTGTCCATTGTCTCCTCAATAGTCACTAAATTGCGAACACCGGCTGCTGACATGCAACCCCATACAATTACTCCAGCATCTCTATACTTCAAAGTTTTTATAACATTATTTGTATTTAGCTCGTCGCACTTTTTGCGCCACGCCATTTCACGTCCGTTCGATCCAAAAATGTTGAATTTTCATTTGTACGAGAAAATTACTTTTTCCCAAAAGTAGTTTGCTTTAATTTTATATTCCGTTGCGAATCCATAAGCATTTTTCTGTTTGTTACGGTAAAGTGCAGATTCTGTTGAGCAGTAAGAGCATTGTAACCGGCCTACAAAATGCACCCACGTACTGTGTCTACAGAAACAGCATCCCCAATGATTTCTTTTACTCCGAAGTCATTTTAGGTGCACTTCTATAGGTCTTTTTTAATAATGGCTTAAATTTTTCGTCCATCTTAATACTGAGCTTTAATCGACGGCCCGTTCATGGCTTATTTTTAATTCTTTTTCACCTTTGAAAAAGATTTATAACTTTTTGCACTGTGGATTTATTAAAATTTATAATTTTAGCAGTTTCGGTGAATGATTTACCCATTTCGTGACTATTAATTATTTATTTATTTATTTATATTTATATTAATCATATAATTACAAATTATATATTTCTGGTGGGAATCGAACCCACGACCCCCGCACTGATAAGCTAGCACGCTACCAACTAGCCTACCGGGGCGCTCTATTAATTATTATTTTTCGTTCTTCTATTGCTAACTCTTTTAAAAAATTACTTGGCTTCACTTCTTGTCATGAATTTATTTATTTATTTGTTTATTTATTTATTCATTTATTTAAAGTCTATAGTAAAAACCTTACAGACTCATTAGAAAAATAGAAAAAGCACAATATTTTATATATGTTACACAAAAAAAAATAGGTAAAGAAAGAAAATAATTATAAATTTCTAATTACAACAAAGATTTTATTATCGCAGTTGATTTAAATGTATTATGATATATTATTTTACGTTATCCAGACTTTTATTAAAATCTATATAAGTATAAAGAGTATTGAAATCTACAAATATACGACGGAATGGATCAAAATTAGCATAATTCTTTGTATAATACTTAACTTGCAAAAATTCAATATTTCTAGAACAGCGGTATGGAATTCTAATGTTAATTTTGCTGAGAAGGAATTCGGAACTGAGGTTGCCATTAATTAGATTTAATAAAAATATGACATTTAGCATGTGTCTGCGGCTTTTTAGAGTAGGCAATTTTATTAGAGCCAGACGATTTTCATACTGTGGAAATTCATTACTAGACAGAATAACAAAAATTGTTTTTGAACCGACTCAATAGCATTAACGTGAACCTTGTATTGAGGGTCCCAAATAAAGATCCATACTCAAGAATCGGTCTAACCAGTGTTGTAAATAATTGTTTTGTAGTATAAGGATCAGAAAAATCTTTTGACCAACGTTTTATAAAACCTAAGACTCCCCAGGCTTTGTTGATTGTTAGAGAAATATGAGCTTTAAAATCAAGATGTTTATCTAAGTAAATGCCAAGATCGTTAAAATATTCCACCAGGTCTAGGGCTGTATCATTCATTACATAATTTCCATTAAAAGGTTTTAGTCTTGTAAAAATCATGTATGTACACTTTTTTATATTAAGATCCATTAAATTAACTTTACACATCATCAGCATACATTAAAGAATTAGAATGCTTCTTGGGATTTTGGAAAGTGCAGTTACGTTTTTAAAAGGGTGTAAACAGGAAGAAGTTCTTTACTTCCCCTTCGAGTGATTTCATAGTACATTCAATTTCTTATATTATACTTAATAGAAATATTATATTTCTCCTAGGATTGATTTTCTAAAATGCACTCATTAACTTATTCTACCAAACATGCATGCATTGCTTGTCTCATGCTAAGAAATAGCGTCATGTTGAATCAATAATAATTTACCAATAACCACTTGTAGTTTATTGATGACAAATATAATTCTTCATTCCCACTTTGTGTTTCTTATTCAAATACGTAGAGTTAGGAATTCGATCAGTTTTTATAGGTGGCATAAATAAATTATCCACAATGAAACTGAAGGTCAAATAATTTAAACAAAATCAAACCAATTGTACTTTGCGCTGCAATTATAATTTCCAATGCAATTATGTATGTTAAGTGTATGCATGTGTAGTTTAATAATATGTCACATCATGGGAATCAATAAAAGTCTTAATGGATACCAACAGTTTTGAAATAAAGTTTTATAGGGAAAACCAAATATAAGACCGTTTATGTCTGGGGTTACCATGAAATATTTTTTGGATTTGCAGTAGTATACAAGTGAATACACAAAATGAAAATAAGTGCCACATTTTAAGTTACGTAATTTTT
Organism: Eustalomyia histrio; assembly: GCA_949748255.1. Classification (NCBI taxonomy): domain Eukaryota; kingdom Metazoa; phylum Arthropoda; class Insecta; order Diptera; family Anthomyiidae; genus Eustalomyia; species Eustalomyia histrio. The sequence continues at coordinate 151,697,142 of OX456523.1, forward strand.
AAAAAATTTGGTGAGATTTTTTATTTTGACAGGGGTACCATGACTTTTGCTGCACACTGTATACAACATCTCCCTTTTTAAGAAAATTACTAAATATAAATATGTTTTAATATTTGAAAATAAGTGTTAAGATTTCTTACATATTATATACTATACTACATATGTAAGAAATTAATTTTCAATTAAAAATTTTAGTTCAAAAGTTATAAATTAATTAGTTAGTTCTATTCCGAATCCACTTTGAATTTCTGCGAAGGACAGCACTGCCTTCAAGTTCGGTCCAATATGGTCTTGGACTTTCATGAACATCCACAATAATAGCTTTGGTCCACCGATTCCTGCCTTGGTACCATATATTCTTTCCTTTCGAGAAACTTTCTTTCCATTTGGCATTTCTCTCAACTGCTTATCCTTTATGTTTTTTTAAATGTTTGGTGTTAATTTCAGTTGCAGCAATTCATTGTTAGTAGGGAGCAATGAGGGGTTTCACTACTCATAAGAAGTTCTGAAAAGATCTCTTAACGGTTTTGAAATTTCCGACAATTTTGCTATGTAGTCACGAATATAACATATCATTCCTAGTAACTTTTGTAAATCTTTTTTAGTTTTATCTATTTTCATTATAGCTTTTACTCGTTCTGGGTCACATCTGATTCCAACACATGATATTATTTTGCCCAAATATTTAACTTCTGTTACTTTGTACTGAATCTTGTCGATATTGAATTTTATATTTTACTTACGTGCAAGCTCCAGCACTAATTGCAAAATTCTGTCGTGTTCTTCAGCTGTATCAGCTGCTATCAAAATGGCATCGATAAATACCACTACATTAGCAATGTCATCAAAATTTCCTTCATTACATTTTTAAAATACCTCTGAGCCAATCTTTATTATATATGGCAAACGTTTAAATCGGTAACACCCAAATGGTGTATTCAATACGCAAAGTTCACTAGCCTTAGGACTCAGTCCCATCTGCCAAAATACTTCTTTGAAGTCTAAAACTGTGAAATATTTTTTGTTGGAAATTCGAGCTGCAATTGATTCAAAAGAATGTATTGTATGATTTTTCAACACTATGTCGGCACTTAAATCTTGTGGGTCAATGCATAAACGAAGCTGGCTAGATTTTTCTCCATTATTACTAAATTTGATGCTCCCTCTACAGGCCCATCTACCCGATCAATTATGAATTTTCCTACCATTTTCTGTAATTCATCTCTGACTCGATTAACGAGAGACATCGGTATTCTGCTGGCTGGTTTTAGAACTGGAATGGAATCCGATTTAACTTTTATTTCTATATTATCAACAAAACAACCCAAATCTTGAAAAATATACATATTAGACTTTATAAAAATTTCCTTTTCTGTTTGTTGAACAGTATTAACTCGTTTAACCAATTCAAATTTTTCATACGATTCCAATCCTAATGGGGTATCCACAACGTAAAATTTTAAAACAGTTATTTCATTTCTACACACTACGACACAATTTGTTACGCCATTAAGAATAAGATCTGAACCAGCATAACTTAATGGAGGCATAACATTTGTCTCTAAACACACATTTTTAAAATATTTTAGATATCGTTAAGTACATCAACGTCGGCACCAGTATCCAATTTAAAATTAATAGAGCAATTATTAAGATGAATTAATTCATACCATCTCTTCCTTTTACCCTCTGCATTAATATTATGTAAAACAATTTCATCATTATCCCTCACTACATCATCTTCTCTTAATTCATAAACTTTTTGAGAGTAATAAGCTACACTGAAATGATTTAGTCGTCCACAACTACAACATTTCCTTCCAAATGTAGGGCATCTTTTATATTCATGCACCCCCTTACAAAATTTAGAGTTGTTTTTGTTGTTGTTGATTTAAACTTGGTTCTCGGCTGTGTGTTGAAATTATTTGGGCTTAAAATGATTATTAAAAGAAATATTTCTTCTGTTTACTGTTTCGTTCGTTGTTGAACAGCATCTACACTTGTTATGTTATGTTGTTTTTGCATATCATTTGCATGTTTGTCTGACAATTCTGAAGCACGAGCAACTTAAATTGCTTTTAACAGTGTTAAATCTGACGTTAAGAATAATTTCTTTCCTTATTTGCTTCAATTAGCTCCAAACCCAATCACACATCATACGATCCGCATCTAAATACCCACATCTTTTTACAAGCTTTCTTAAATCCAACAAATAAGAATCGAAAGGCCCACCTTCTCGTTGTTTTCTTGAGTTAAAACGGAATACTTCATATACCTCGTTTTTTCTTGGTGTACAATAATCTTGAATGGCCTGCAACACTACCTTATAATTTTCTTTTTGCTCAGTAATTAAATTAAAAGTATTGAATATTTCTATTGCTTCTGGGCGTTAAGAAAATGACCAATTTTTTGCGATTCCTTTCGGTCATCCAATTCGATGGCAATTGCATAAACGTCAAAGTTCTGTTTAAAAACCCGCCAGTTTTCAGAAATTTTAACATTAATATGCAATGGGTCTGGCCTAAGTGCATCAATAGAAATGAAAAGATTACCACCAGTGGCCATTTCGTATTCACCGTCAATTTTAACTTCTTTCCTCAATTTTAACTTCTTTTGCAGTTGATCTTGTTATTTCGATTTATACCAGAGTTTTTCAAAACACCGCAAATGTGCGAATTTTCTTTCACTAATGAAGAGAGCATTAGAAAATAATTTGTGTTTTTATTTAAGAAAAACATTTAGTCTCATTTGATCATTCATGTGCGCAGGTTGTGTAGTCGCTTGTTGCTTGTATCCAGGGTTGCCATTATGATCTTAGATTATTAATATAATGAAAATATTAAATATAGAATGGGATAATGCTTTTTTATTTGCCGAAAATTACTTCGGCAAAGCTGAGTGCTTCTTAGTATGCCAACGCACTCCGATGCTTATCAGACCTTGAAAACGATAAATCTTTATTGAATTAATTCTTTTTATTTTTAAATTGTGGTATGGGGTGGTGGGGGGGTTTGTCCTTAAAAGCTTAAAACATAATATTGGAGGGGTGTGCACCTCTAGCTATGCTCTTGCTAGCTCGCCGAAATGAATGGGTTCTTCCTCATCCAAAAACTAACCACACACACACAAAGTTTGTTAGGTGCACATTGAGCTAGGTGACTAATCACAAAAGATAAAAAAAATCGTAAGCCGTTTAGTGGCACTCACATCTAAACAGAAAATAAATCTGAATTATGTAAATGGACGGACCAATTGATACCCAGGTAATCTAAAATAATCCCAATTACTACAAACGTTTCTATTAAGGGAAATCCTAGGTGTTGTTGGGCCCCGATTATCCAATGCCCTCCCTACCTTGCGAACAGTAAATGATACCCCTTATCGCCCTTATGCAACATAAATGACTTAATTTAACTGCGCATATTTCTTTTAAGTCCACCGATTACTCCGACAGTCATCCGCATGGTAAGATCAACACATCATGTTGCCTACCAACATCAATGAAATTCGAATCAGTTGAACAATCAAAGGAAATTTTGACCTTCATTATGTCAATGAATACGTTTTTTCAAACCCAATAAAATGAATTGTTTCAAAAAAAAAGTTTAGAAGTTTAACTTAAAAATAATTTACTATACCGTTAGTTCTTTTCTTTTTTTTAAATTGATTACAAAATAGTAAGGTAATACAACAATTAAGGCACTTTTTCTTAAAAAAAAGATATGCTTAAAAGTTTTTCTTTTGTGTAAGTGTGAAATATTTGTACTAAAATTAACAATTCCAAAATTTAAGTTAACAAAAAATCCGAATAAATATAATGTCAATTTCATTCTATAATCAAAATAACCGGGAGTCGCAAAACGAAAAAAAAAATTATACAAAAAAACCATGCCAAATCTTATAGACTTAATTCTTTACGGAACTAAAAGTTTTATAAAATATGGTTAGGTGGAGCCCTATAGATTTACTAATACAAACTAAAATTGGTTATAGCTGGTTGGAATCAAATCCGTCATATTAATTTCTCAGCAGGTTTCTGAATTGTAACGTCCGGGAATTTAAAGTTATAGCCAGTAAACAACGCAGCACTTGAGATATATATAAAGAGGCCAGCAATATTTGTACTCCACCAATGATATGCGGATACAGTGAAGGAAAAATCAATACAAATTTGACGTAACATGTGCCAAACAAAAAAATAACATCCCAAACAAAAGTTTCCGTTTCCGGGTGACACTCCCACGTTTTAAATTTAGGAAAACTTACCCAAAGCAGATTTGAAACTAAATTTAGAGCCAGATTTGCCAACATACGTGGAATATAAGCAATTATTCCCAACTATACTCTATGCCGTAACTTGTTGCTTTTAACACAACGATGATTTAAACTTTATATGACTTATTTAGCTTTTCACTAGGCTGTACTTTTCTTGAAATAAATAATTTTATTACACTTTGTAGTATTGGTCTTTTTACTTTGAAATTACGTTGGCTTTTAAAAGAATACTTCCGATCTTAAATTCTATCATACAATCAAATGCGTAAATTGCATCCTGTTAACAAAAATAACAATATGTTTCATCTGACCACCACCACAACTAAACAAAATTAATGCATGTTCCATGTAGTTGTCTCTAACAACAAAAATATAAACTAACTGTTTATTAACCCTTTAACGACAAATGAATTCAAGCGGAGAGACAAAAAAAAATACTCAATAATAGGCAAGGCATCGAATAAAACAAAGTAAAGACAAACTTGAGAAAAAAACAGTAAGATATTCGGTAAATTGCCGGGGAGCAAATAAGGGAAACCGCTGTCCCGAACGAACCTTTAACAAAAAACCGGTATTCCAAAACTTGATTCAATGGTTTAATTAGTGAATGTACAATTTATCAACTTGTTTATTAGTTAACATGCGCATTAATAATACATATCATAACGTTTTACTTTTGCTTAAATCGAGGTGGTCTTATATGTCTACAGTGGACGTTAATAAGTTAAAAGGAATTCCCTTTTTTTCCATTCCATTTGTCGAACCCAGCAAATTGGTTTGTAGATAATAGCTTTACGGCCATCAAAGTTATTTCAACTACGGTAGGATACAACGAGTTTTTTATCATTCACACTCAAGAGCAAATAAATAGCATTGCTAACATGTTTCAATAATTGAATTCGATACCTAAATGAAATTCTTGTAATAAAAAAAAATTGACCACTACAAAACAGACAATGCGACGGCTGATATTAGAGGAGCCATTAGCTGGAAAATTAAAAGAATTATTTCTTTTTTTTTAACATCCCATTTTATTTACACCTGCTTTATATGACAATTAGTAATTAGTTTTGAGGTTTGGGTATTAATTCACTTAAATCAAAACTTAAGATAACTTATATTTAGTGTAAGTAAACATTTATATTAAATTATATAAAATATATTTTGCCAAATTATCAATTATAAGAATCGGACAAATAGCTCCGATGGAGTGCATCGCTTAAGTCTTCTTGAACCTGAGAGTTCGTTATAGGGTAGTTGTCTAATTTCATTGTTAGAATGTAAGTTTAAATGTATGTTTTAAGCTGGAACTCCTTATGACTTCTTGGACTGTGCTGACGTTAAGATCACGATGTATATTTTCATGGGATATGTACCATTCGGCGTTTATAATATTTCTCAGTATTTTTGATTGAACTCGTTGGATGATTTTTATAATAGAGTTGCTTGCAGTACCCCAGAGCTCTGCACCATATTTCCAAATAGGAGCTATTATTGATTTGTATATAAGCAATTTGTTTTGTAAGAATAAAGTTGAATCCTTTCCTAAGAGCCAGTAAAGTTGTCCAAATTTGTACTTTACTTCGTTTTTTTTACGGATGATATGATCTTTCCAGATTAATTTAGAGTCGATTATCATGCCAAGATATTTAGCTTTATTATCATTTTGAATCGGAGTGTTGTTTATCGTAATTGCTTGATGATCACTTATCTTCCTATTAGTGTAAGTCACTTGTACTGTTTTTTCACTATTTACTGCAATACCCCAGGTTTTAAACCAGTTTAGAGTATTGTTCAGCAATTGTTGAAGGTTTGATATGGCCAAAGTTATATCTTTATTTGATGACAAAAGGATAGTGTCGTGTGCAAATGTTGCAATCATATCGGTGTTTCTTGTTGGAGTAGGAATGTGTGCTGTGTACAGAAGGTATAGGATAGGGCCAAGGACACTACCTTGCAGAACTCCCGCTTCCATTTTAATTATGCTTGAGCATTCATCTTTATATTTAACATAAAAGTGCCTGTCAGTTAAATAACTTTGTAGAATAAGAAAAAAGTCCATTGGTAGATTTTTTTCCAATTTATAAAGTAGGCCAGCATGCCACACACTGTCAAACGCTTTCGCTACATCAAGATATGTGGCCACGCAAAAATTTTACTTATCAATTTCAGATGAGATTTTGTTAGTTACTCTATGTATTTGTTGGATCGTAGAGTGCATGGGTCTAAAACCAAACTGATGCGCTGGTATAAGTATTGGTCCTAGTCGATCAAAATAAGTTTTTCGAATAATTTAGATAAAAGTGGTAATAGACTTATTGGCCTGTATGAAATAGCCCTTGTGGCGTCCTTGTTGGGCTTTGCAATAGCGATTATTTCTGCAACTTTCCATACTTTAGGAAAATATTTCATTGCTATTATAACGTTCAAGATATTTCTTATGTAGATAAGTCCCTTCATTGGTAGTTCTTTTAATAGTTTGCCCGTTACTCTGTCATAGCCAGGGGATTTTTAGCATCAATTCTTGTTTTATTAGAAGTTTTAACTTCATGTAGAGAAACGTTTTTGATTTGGCAGTTTATGGATGAAATGATATTTGGCAGAGTAATATTTTGTTTGTCCATTTCATTAGAGAAAGTTCTGTAAAAATGATCAGCTAATACTTGGGCCTTTTCGTTATGTTTTCTAGCCCACGTTAAGTCAGATTTTTGGATTGGCGGTTGATGAATAATAACATTGTTAATTTTTCTTGTGGCTTTCCATAATGAGTAGTTTGTTGTCTTGGTTGAATCAAGGTTTTCAAGATAACTTTTCAGTTTATCCCGTTTGTAATTTTTCAAAAGATCCTTTAATTCCTTGGTTAGTTTGTTAAGGATTGTTTTATCAAAGGGTTATCTTGTTGATTGCCATTTTTTTCTTTGTTTTCGCTTTGCCTTAATCTTTTCTTTGATGAATGGTGATATACTATATTTGTTTGATTTTTGGGTTATTATGGGTGTAGTATCAGTTGCAGCATACAAAAGTGTGTCATTAAAATATGCTATTGAACTGTCCACTTCATCTTTAGTTTTTAGTGATATCTGTATATCAAGATTATTTTCAACTATTCCTCTGAAGCACTCCCAGTCTGTTTTCTTGTTGTAAGAAAATTTGTTATGGGTTGCAAGAAGAACATTACTTTCGAATTTGAGTATTATGGGTGAGTGATCGGAGGATAGTTCGAAGCACGATTCTATCTTTAAATGTTCATGTTTTATATTTTTCGTGATAAAGAAGTCAATTAAATCAGGTTTTTTGTTTAAGTTAGTTGGCCAGTAAGTAGGCTCTCCAGTGCTTAAAAATTTGCTATTTGTTGCTCTTATTGCTTCAAGTAAGTGCCGGCCCTTTGTAAGAGTTATTCTCGAGCCCCAGAAAGTGTTTTTGGAGTTGAAGTCTCCTCCAGCAATAACACGATTACCAATTGATTTTAAAAAACTAATGTATTCAATTTTAGTGTTATTGTGTTTGGAAGGACAATACACAGCAGACAACACGAGTGGGCCGAACAAGTCTTCAATTAATATTGAGGTAGCTTGGAGTTAATCTTTTCTGAACCTTTCAAGTTCAGTACATTTAATTGAATTTTTGATAATTATTGCTGTACCCCCATGGGCGGTATTTTCAGGATGATTTGTGTTAAATATTGTAAAGTTAGGTATACTTAAGTAACTTTTTTGTGTGAAGTGTGTCTCAGATATTAATAAAATATCTAATGAGTACCTATATATAAAAGTTTTTAGTTCAAGGACGTGTTGACCTAGCCCCTTCGAATTCCAAAGGATAATCTTTAAATCATTTTGTCTGCCCATCAATTTTTGAAAGTAGAACTGTGATTATATTCATCATATTAGATACTTGTGTTATAAGCTGTTTCATCATATCTTTGATATCTTGCATATCATTATTTGATTGTTGAAATCTAGGGGTTAGTACGGAACTATGTAGATGTGGAGTTATTCGTTGTGTTTTTATTACAATTTAAGGTAGAACTTGTTGTGGAAATATTTGTTGTATTAGCTGTATTGTTAGCTTTTATTGCTTGGGCGTATGTGATAATATGACCAGAATTATCTTCAGATCTTGATTGTTCGTTATTGTGTAGATTTGTTTGATGTATTTCATTTCGTTCTTGAGCTTCACTAGTTGAAGGCTCATTTTCTTTCTTTCTAAGAGGGGGACATTTGTTTACTCTAAGTTCTTTGTAAACCATGCAACCTTTATAGTTTGCTGTATGTTTTTCGCCACATAAAGCACATTTAATATGATCACTCCTTTGTTTTATTAGGCACTGACTAGATTTATGACTTCCGGCACATTTGACTCAAACAGGACTTTTTGTGCAAAAGTTGTTTGTATGTCCATATTTCTGACAGTTTGTACATTTTGGTAAGGATCTTTTTTGATGTGGAGGTTCAAAGT
>OX456523.1:151710874-151722691 GCA_949748255.1 Eustalomyia histrio
GATACTAGGGAATTATTTTTCCATTTATACCTTTTATGTAGGGATTTAAGGTAGTCTTCTTTCCACCTTTTAGAGAAAAGGTGATGAAGTGCTTTTAATTTTTCCCATCTATTTACAATGGATATTCTCTGAGAACTTGGCTCAGGGAGAGCCATGATGGGTGCGCCTCTGAGAAAATGGCCTGGAGTTAAAGCCTTAATATCTGACGGATCCTCAGACATGGCAGAGATTGGGCGTGAGTTTAAAACACCCTCAATTCGGGCGAGAACAGTTGCAAATTCTTCGAAGTTAAATTTATGTGACCCAGCTACCCGTTTTAGATGGAACTTAAAACTCTTAACGGCAGCTTCCCACAGACCACCCATGTGAGGTGCATGAGGTGGGATAAAACTCCACTGAAAGCCCTGAGTTACATATTTTTGAGCTATGTCTGTCGAAGCAGATTTAATGAAACTTGCGAATTGACGACCTAACTCTTTGCTGGCGCCAAGAAGTTGCGGCCATTGTCAGACATTATCCTGTGAGGGAGGCCCCGCCTCCCAACGAACCGAGCGAATGCAGCACCAAACGCTGCAGTAGTTAGTTCTGAACATGCTTCAAGGTGTATTGCTTTAGTGCTAAAACAGACAAAAACACTGACATAACCTTTTATGTAAGGGGCATTTCTCAAAGCGGAGGTTTTGAGCTCAAATGGGCCAGCAAAATCTATGCCGGTAGTTTGAAAGGGTACGGAAAGATTGCATCTGTCTGGGGGTAGAGGCGCCATGATTTGAGAACAATATCTGCGTTTAAATATTATGCAATTCTTGCAATGACGTATTACCTTTTTTACTCGAATTTTTAGGCGTGAGATAAAAAATTCGGTTTGAATCATTCGGCACATCTGATTGCATTCTGCATGTGCCAAAAATGTGTGAAGATGAGACAAGTAAAGTTGGCAGAGTCGGGAGTTGCCAGGTAGAATTACTGGTATCGTTCATTGTATGTTAGAGACGAATCTGATAGTCGACCATTAACGCGTAACAATTTATTACTATCCAAGAAGGGATTTAATGGTTTTAAACAACTCTTATCAGATATCTGTTGAGAATTTGAAATACTTTGGTATTCTGTACCATAAAAGGATTTCTGAGCTAACATAATAAGTCTGGTCTTGACAAAGTTCACCTCATTTTGCGTGAGATGTAAATTAGCGTGACCAGTATATGATCTAAGCTTGGATAAACTTGTATTAACAAAACGAAAAACGTAACACAAAACACGTAAGGCTTTGTTATATGATGAAAATCTACCCAAAATGTCATTCTCACGGGTTGTTACGAGAAATGTCCTGAACAGTTTTATACGAGTTTTGTGTTATGGGAGAACTTAACGGGTTTTTTGTTGGCCAATGTGATGATGGATTCGTAAGCCAAATTGGTCCATGCCACCATAGGGGGTTAATAATTAAATCTTCAGGTTTACACCCGCGAGTGCCAAGATCCGCAGGGTTATCATGAGTAGAAACATGACGCCAAGTAGCATTGGGTACTAGTCTGTGAATCTGAGATATGCGATTTTGCAACGTAGGTTTCCCAGGTCCACGGAGGTTTAGACAACCAACCTAACACAATGGAAGAATCGGTCCATAGTGTCAAATCGGTTTCGTTGAAATTTAGAGAAGTAATTATGTGATTTACTAACTTCGCAAGCAGCACGGCGCCGTTAAGTTCTAGGCGAGGCAAGCAAATAGTTTGCAATGGAGCTACCTTGCTTTTGGCTACAAGAAGATTTGAAAAAGCAATGGATTCAGAAGGCTGACATCTGATGTAGACTGCTGCACAATATGCTCCCTTAGATGCGTCTGCGAAGCCATGAATTTGAATACGATCCGCGGGATTATATTGGATCCAACGTGGGATAACTAACTCCTCTATATGGGACAAGTCAGATAGCAAATTGTTCCATTGACAAGTGATTCGGAACTTACATCCTGATCCCAATCAACCCCTTCCAACCAGAGTTGTTGCATCAGCATTTTTGCTCTAATAATTACAGGGGTTATCCAACCAGCCGGATCGAACAATTTTGCAACCGCTGATAAAATACTACGTTTAGTTACTCTTAAAGACTGAGGAATGGGTGTGAAAGAGTAACTAAAGGAATCAGTGAGGGCGTTCCACTTAATTCCTAGAGTTTTCGTGGCACTAGAGTCATGAAAACGGAGAAAATTTGAATCATAAAGATTCTCAGAAGACAAATGTGCCAGTAGCCGAGTATCATTTGAAGTCATCTTTTTTAACGGTAGACCTGCAGACCCTAATGCTGCTAGTATTTGCGATTGAGCCTCCAATGCGTCTTCAATAGAGTGTCCACCTGACAATATGTCATCAACATAAGTCTCCTTTCGCAAAATTGAGGTTGCTCTAGGATATTGGGACTCAGAGTCAGCCGCGAGCTGAAGAAGCGTTCGTATGGCTAAAAATGGAGCGCAGTTGACCCCAAAAGTAACAGTGTTCAACTGGTAATCTTTAAAAGTTTCATTGGCTCCATCTTGAAAGATAATTCGCTGATATTGTCTGTCCTTAGGGTGAATCCATATTTGACGATACATTTTCTGTATGTCGCCACTAAAAACAAACCGATATTTTCGCCAATTTAGTATGACATTCATCAGATCTTGTTGAAGTGTAGGGCCTGTGTATAGAACGTCATTAAGTGAGAACCCTGACTTTGTTTTTCTAGACGCATTAAAAACAACTCTTACTTTAGTTGTTTTGTGTTCAGGGCGGACCACGGCGTGGTGTGGCAAATAAAAAGAGAAATATTTATTATCCGAACTAATTTCGCGAAATGATGTTTTTTCCATGTGGTTAAGGGACAGATATTCTTCCAAAACCTCATTGTATTGTGTTTGAAGTTCGGGATTTTTAGCTAGTGATTGCTTCATTCGAGAATATTGTCCGAGTGCTAAAATTCTTGAAGCTCCGAGAAAAACAGATGCGGGAAATTCCTTTTTGAAGGGAAGTCTTACGACATATTTGCCATCTTCGTTTCGAGTAGTGGTCTCCCTATAGAAATCTTCGCAATATTGGTCTTCATCTGAGACGTGAACAGTTGAGGGTAGTTCCTCTTGCTCCCAAAATTTTCGAAGTAGCTCACTAAGATCCGGAGTTTTGGAAGGTACAACGGACGTGGAGAAGGAGTGAACAACCTGAGCATCTATGGGACCACTGAGAACCCAACCAAATATTGTTCTGTAAGCAGATGCCAGACCACAAATATTTTTCTTTATACCGCTAAGATTCAAATGTCTTTCGCAGTCGTTTCCGAGAATAATATCAACCGGAGAACGTTGATTGAAACTAGGATCCGCTAAATCTAGGTCCGCTAGCTCTGGCGAATGTGGAACTTCGAATGAGATTTGAGGAATGCACTTAACGACCTTTGGTAGGACTATAGCATTCACCGTAAATTTTACCTTGGTCTTTTTTGCAAAGAGAACTAGGTCACATTCCCTAGTAGTAGATTGCGGTTGTTCCCAGATACCAGATACTTCATAACTGGATTTTCGAGTAGGAATTTGAAGCCTATTCCTTAATTTGTCGGATACAAAAGTTCTTTGGGACGCTGGATCTATGAGCGCTCTGACTGTGAACAGTTCACCCATGTGTTCAATGTGAAGTAACGCCGTTCTAAGTAGTATATAACTGCTACTACTGACAGACACGTTAGCTTGTACATGACCATTGCGTGCTTGATTTGAAGTGGACGGCAAAACTGTTGCGTCTTGACTGTTTGCCTGGGATTCGGGTTTCAAAAATTTAGACGGGTTTCGTGTACTATTGGGTGTTACTTTGTGAAGTAGGGTGTGATGATTCATTTTACAAATGAAGCAAGTATTTTTGCTAGGGCATTTTTCTTTGAAATGATTTTGTGAGAGACAATTGTCACAAATACCGTTGGATCGAGCGAAATTGATCCTTTGTTGGACAGTAAACCTTTTAAAATCTGGACACAATCTTAGATTATGATCACCATTGCATGCTTTGCAACCGTTATTGAGCCTCTCTTGAGAGGAGTTTGAATAAATCTTAGGTTTGGAGGTATTTGGATGGGTCATTCTTTCCTTGATGTTTCTCATACTAGCGATTCTTTCGACAGTTTCGTATCTGTCTACGAGAAACTCTTCCAATTGAGACCATTTGACCAATTCGCGATGGTTCTTAAGAGATTGTTCCCAAAGAGAGAGTGTTTCATTTGGAAGCTTTGAGCGGACAAGAAAGACAATGAAACAATCTGAGTGTTCAGTATTCACATTTAAAGTTTTCAGAGTTTGCAAAACGTCACTGACAGTAGAATGAATTTTTTGAAGAGACCTACTGTCTTCCGATGTAGCCGGGGGCATATTAAATAAAGTTTCGAGTAGACGGTCGACTAAATCTCGCTTGTTCTCGTATCGTGCTTTGAGTGCATTCCAAGCGAGATCAAAACTGTCATCGCAGAGTGGGAATCGTTTTACAATTGCCCCAGCATCACGAGTTGTCTTGTTTCGTAAATGGAATAGTTTAACGACTGGCGGACAATTTGTGCCATCGATATATATGGCAGTGAACATATCACGAAATGATGGCCATTTTTCGTAGCCACCTTCAAACACTTCCGTATCGCATGGTGGAAGTTTTATGCTGTTGCTGAAATTCTGAAGTGGTATACTCTGAGCAGGTAAACTTGTCCGAAAAGAGGTGTCATGTGAATTGGTGCTGCCTCTCGTAATTCTTAACAAGTCCACAATGTGTGATTTACAAACAAAAAATGACTCAGAGCACGCGTTAAACTGAACCTTTGTGTTAGCCTTAAATTCTCTGGTACCCTCAGAAGTAAGTGAGAGCATGAGATCTCTATAAGACACATCTAGCTTTCCCCACCTATTTTCGAGCTCATTCAATTTTGCTTCCAGTATTGAGTCGGTTTGGTCTCGAATATCCACATTACTGAAACTCGAGCAAAACGTAAGTACGTGGTCGCAATCGAACACGAATTTTTCTTGCAAAACTGACTGTCTGTCCGAGCTTTTTGTGGCATTACTATCCTTGTGGCTCATTATGGTTATTTAGCTCAATTTAATTTGTAAAAATTCTGTTAGAGGAAAATGTACCAGTGGCAAATTTATTTGTTGTGGAATGAGTAAAGTGACAAATTTATTTGTCTCGTGACAAGTTTACTTAATGCTGATAAAATTTTCTGAGATTACAAAAAATTTTTTTAAACAAATTAAAGCGTTATGTTCAAATTTGATATTGAAGAGTAAATTTTGACTATAAGTACTAATAGTGGCGATGTAGATTATTCGATTCTACTATTAGCAACGAGTTGTTGACCGTAATAAGTTAAGCAATGAACGATGAGATGTAGATTATTCGAATCTACTATTGCAAACGAATAGATGATTGTGAGCAATTAGAATAGCAGCGTGTTGTAGTTTATTGGTATTTATGATTGCAAACAAATTTTCTATCGTAGTAATTTGACAAGAAAACGAAAAAAGTGAAGTAGATTATTAGAATCTACTATTGCCAACGAATCTGTGGTCGAAAGCAATTAGAGGTTACAGGAGTGATGTAGACTATAAGAATCTACTATTGCCAACGAATCTGTGGTCGGAAGCAATTAGCGGTTACAGGAGTGATGTAGATTATTAGAATCTACTATTGCCATCGAATCTGTGATCGAAAGCAATTAGAATTTGAGTGAGTGATGCAGATTATTAGAATCTACTATTGCCAACGAATCTTCGATTGAAGGCAATTAGAGGTTGTGTAAGTGATGTAGATTATTAGAATCTACTATTGCCAACGAATCTTCGATTGAAGGCAATTAGAGGTTGTGTAAGTGATGTAGATTATTAGAATCTACTATTGCCAACGAATCTTCGATTGAAGGCAATTAGAGGTTGTGTAAGTGATGTAGATTATTAGAATCTACTATTGCCAACGAATCTGTGGTCGGAAGCAATTAGGGGTTAAGTGAGTGATGTAGATTATTAGAATCTACTATTGCCATCGAATCTGTGATTGGAGGCAATTAGAGGTTATGTAAGTGATGTAGATTATTTGAATCTACGATATCAAGTGTTTTTTTTTTTTTTTTTTGTTTTTGATAGAAACAAGAAAATACTGTAGAATATTCGACTATACCATTGTAACGAATTGTTAGTCGTGAACAATTAATTTTAGTGAATGTGTAATATTTTATTTTAGTATTTTTCTTTTCCTGTTTCTTAAAATTATACACTTGAAGCACAGTAAGTTAAGCGGGTTTAACGTGACAAAAAAAACTGTTGTATTTCATATAAAAAACTTTTTTCGATTATGACATTTACGTGAAACTTGTGTAGTCCAAATGTGACGTTTTAAGTTTATTGTGATTTTGTTTTTCGTTCAAATTTTAAAAAAAACGTTTAGAAATAAATTGAAAATTTGTTTCTTATATAGAGAGTTTATCAATTAAACTTAAAAATTTTATGTGATTTTGATTTTTGGTTTTCAATTTCCATTTATTGAAAAGTGTTTGTGAAAAAATTTTTACTTATTCTTCTTTTGAATGTTGCTATTTGTTGTTGAATATAACAATTTAAATTAAAAATCGCTAATATTGATTAATTCAAATTTTAATTTAGATTCTTTGAATTTAAGATAGTGTATGAGAAAATTAGTAGAATTGAAGGCAATTTTATTAAAATTCTTTAGAAATATAAATTATTATAGGACTAATAATTCTTTTGAAAATCAAATATAAAGTCGATTTGTTCCTCTACGGGGACAGTGGCCGTAAAAGGGTGTAATAAATGATGATCGTATTTTTTGTAAAAAATCTTGCTTATGAATTTCTGTTGAAATTTTAAATTCCTTAGTAAAAATTTTGTTTTTTTTTTTTTTGATTTTTCAAACAATGTTTTTCAAATTTATTGGAAAATTATCTGTTTTATTAAACCTAATAAATTTTTATTTTTGATATGATGAAATTAAATTTTAAAACAGGGAATCAAACACGTTGGTTCTCAATGGGTTAATATTGAATCTTAGTTTTTGTGTAAAAACAAACTCTATATTAAGAGAGTTCTGCCTTTGTGTATTTTCTCGAGAAACCAGTGTTTAAGAGATTTTTAATAAACCATTAAAATAGCCATACAGAATGTTATGTTAGTTTAGTGAAAGTATATTGTTTTGTTTACCTTATAATCAGCTACGTTTTTTTTTAATAAAATGAAGACTATTATTCTTGTTGTTATTATTTTATGCTTTATTTGTTTTACCGACCGAACTTTTATTTTTATTATTTTATGTTCTCTTTAATATGCGTTAATTTTTGTTTCTCTTAATTGATATTTCAATGAGACGTAATTGCAATAAGTGTTTTGAGTGACTTTTTCTTTTTAAGAGCAATACTTGTTTAGAAAAGCTTTTGTATTGTTATTTGTAAGAGCTTGTTGATTAATATGTTAAGGCGTGATGTTAATTTGAGTAAAATTTTAAGGACTGAAATATTAGCAAATTCAAGAACTTAATTATCTTTTTTTTTTGTTTTCTCTTTTTGATTTTTTGTTGTTGTTTTGCTTGTCTGTTATGTATAATTTGGTATATAAATTTTAACGGCTTTTTATAAATTTTCTCTTTTTTATATACAATATAAATATTTCTTAATTTGTTTTGGCTTTGATTTTTATGTTTTTCAAATTTAAAATTTTTTTTGTATATGAATTTTTATTTTACCGTTACTTGATAACGTTGGAACTTTGCAAGTTTGGCAAATTTCAATTTTTCCCGTTTTGCTGTTTTTTTTTTTTCAATTTAGCACAACCATTTTTTAACGGTTTTTTTTGCACTATTTCTTGCCGTTATCACTTACCAAATTATATTTTTTCCAAAATAGAATATAACCTTCAAAAAATTTCCTACGTTCTTTTGGCTTTTAGGTTATGTTTAGACTTTTTATTCTTTTAACTACCTTTTTTTCTATATTTTTTGTAACTATAGCCAATAATTTTTTCGTATTAATATTTAATTTTTCCACGTTTTTTTTGTTTGATGTTGTTTTGTTTTTTTCTTTTACGTTTTTGTTGGTTTTAAGGTAATTTTTCGAATTTTTTCTACGTTTTTCCAAATTTTTATGTAATTTTTCGAATTTTATTTTATTCTGTTTCTTAACTGTTTGCCTTTTTTCTGATTTTACCACGTTCTTTACTCGTTTGTTGTAATTTTTTTTACCGTTTTGAAATTTTTTCTTTATAAAAAATGATTTTTTATCCGAAAATATGTTTTACTTGGTTAACTTTTTTATGTTTTACACGATTTTATTACGTTTTTTTAAGTTTTACGGGTTTTATAATTGAATTTTTTTCGACTTTATTTGCTTTGCACTTTTATACATATATATTTTTTAGCCACTATGTGTATGATTCTTTTTTTTTTTTTTTTTTTAATTTATATTAATATTAATACGTATTAAATACTCACTGCTGTTTGGTTGTTTGACGCTTTGATACATACTGAGATTTTTGGTGTTGCTTATTACCTCATTTTGATAGTGATGAACTTTTATTAGTAGTGACGGTTATCCAATGTTCCTGGCTCTTTTTCACTTTTGAAGGACCATGCATACAATAGGTGTGTGTTAAAAGGGGTAAACTCTATTGGCACACCATTTGTAGTCAATATTGTTTTGGGATAAGCTGATCTGCTTCGAAATGGATGACAGCTAGTAGAAAGAGGATGATGAGTTAATTTATAATTTCTCAAGGCTGGAGAAATTATAAATCGATGTTGGAATTAGTGGCACCAACGGCTCCAAATGTGGTAATTGTGGTTCGGGAAAGTAAAGAATAGATGAATAGAATTATTAGGTTTTCCCTGGATAGAGAGTACAAGGGATAAAAAGAGAGATGCTCACCCGTTGATAGTTGTAATGTAAGTAAGTTTTTATTACGTCAGTTAGCCACAGCTAACCTCGGTTTCTTTTTTGTATACATTAAATTTCACAATTCTATGTTTCATATTTCATTCCGACAAGTTTGACAGATAAATGTTAATTGTTATAAAATGAGTCAGAGTTTTATAACGTTAAATTTAAATAAATTCAAATTTTAATAATATAAACGCATTTAGTAAATTTACATTATTTTCGACTTTTAAATAGGTTTTATGAAATCTAATAAAAATATTTTAATAAATTGTTGATTTGTGTATAAAATGTATGCATTTTATACAATCACGTATCATTATCACTATCAGTATCACTATCATTATCACTATCATTATCACTATCATTATCACTATCATTATCACTATCATTATCCACTATCATTATCACTATCATTATCACTATCATTATCACTATCATTATCACTATCATTATCACTATCAATTATCACTATCATTATCACTATCATTATCACTATCATTATCATTATCATTATCATTATCATTATCATTATCATTATCACTATCATTATCATTATCTTAATTTATCATTATCATTATCATTATCATTATCATTATCATTATCATTATCATTATCATTATCATTATCATTATCATTATCATTATCATTTATCATTATCATTATCATATCATTATCATTATCATTATCATTATCATTATCATTATCATTATCATTATCATTATCATTATCATTATCATTATCATTATCATTATCATTATCATTATCATTATCATTATCATTATCATTTCATTATCATTATCATTATCATTATCATTATCATTATCATTATCATTATCATTATCATTATCATTATCATTATCATTATCATTACATTATCATTCATTATCATTATCATTATCATTATCATATCATTATCTTATTATCATTATCATTATCATTATCATTATCATTATCATTATCATTATCATTATCATTATCATTATCATTATCATTATCATTATCAATATCATTATCATTATCATTATCATTATCATTATCATTATCATTATCATTATCATTATCATTATCATTATCATTATCATTATCATTATCATTATCATTATCATTATCATTATCATTATCATTATCATTATCATTATCATTATCATTATCATTATCATTATCATTATCATTATCATTATCATTTATCATTATCATTATCATTATCATTATCATTATCATTATCATTATCATTATCATTATCATTATCATTATCATTTCATTATCATTATCATTATCTTATCATTATCATTATCATTATCATTATCATTATCATTATCATTATCATTATCATTATCATTATCATTATCATTATCATTATCATTATCATTATCATTATCATTATCATTATCATTATCATTATCTTATCATTATCATTATCATTATCATTATCATTATCATTATCATTATCATTATCATTATCATTATCATTATCATTATCATTATCATTATCATTATCATTATCATTATCATTATCATTATCATTATCATTATCATTATCATTATCATTATCAATTATCATTATCATTATCATTATCATTATCATTATCATTATCATTATCATTATCATTATCATTATCATTATCATTATCATTATCATTATCATTATCATTATCATTATCATTATCATTATCATTATCATTATATTATCATTATCATTATCATTATCATTATCATTATCATTATCATTATCATTATCATTATCATTATCATTATCATTATCATTATCATTATCATTATCATTATCATTATCATTATCATTATCATTATCATTATCATATCATTATCATTATCATTATCACTATCATTATCACTATCATTATCATTATCATTATCACTATCATTATCACTATCATTATCACTATCATTATCACTATCATTATCACTATCATTATCACTATCATTATCACTATCATTATCACTATCATTATCAGCTATCATTATACTATCATTACACTATCATTATCACTATCATTATCACTTTCATTATCACTATCATTATCACTATCATTATCACTATCATTATCACTATCATTATCACTATCATTATCACTATCATTATCACTATCATTATCACTATCATTATTCACTATCATTATCACTATCATTATCACTATCATTATCACTATCATTATCACTATCATTATCACTATCATTATCACTATCATTATCACTATCATTATCACTATCATTATCACTATCATTATCACTATCATTATCACTATCATTATCACTATCATTATCACTATCATTATCACTATCATTATCACTATCATTATCATTATCACTATCATTATCACTATCATTATCACTAATCATTATCATTATCATTATCATTATCATATCATTATCATTATCATTATCATTATCTTATCATTATCATTATCATTATCATTATCATTATCAATTATCATTATCATTATCATTATCATTATCATTATCATTATCATTATCATTATCATTATCATTATCATTATCATTATCATTATCATTATCATTATCATTATCATTATCATTATCATTATCATTATCATTATCATATCATTATCATTATCATTATCATTATCATTATCATTATCATATTCATTATCATTATCATTATCATTATCTTTATCATTATCATTATCATTATCATTATCATTATCATTATCATTATCATTATCATTATCATTTATCATTATCATTATCATTATCATTATCATTATCATTATCATTATCATTATCATTATCATTATCATTATCATTATCATTATCATTATCATTATCATTTATCATTATCATTATCATTATCATTATCATTATCATTATCATTATCATTATCATTATCATTATCATTAA